>CM059866.1:42400304-42656640 GCA_030490815.1 Acer saccharum
CCCCTCTAGGTTGTTTTAGACGCATGTATAATATTGTTTCATGTGTGTGTGCAACTAGTCTCTTCAAAGGGTTAAGCACAAGCGATATACCTTCAATGAGTGCTTGAGCTTGAAGGACTTGAATTCTATTTAAGCTTGATCACAAACAATGAAACCCTAATCTACTCTTCTTACAAAATTAAACCCCAATTGTGGTTTGTCAATGAAATAAACCAATCAAAACGAGCAACTTACACAGATAAATCCAACTATTGATAGCTAGTGAGTTGTCTTTGTAATGTCAGTGTGTAATGAGGAAAAAAAAGACATTTATACATATAATTTAGCCCGGGCAGCAAATATTTCCATGGTACACCCCTGGGTGAGGTGTTCAAATCTCACCATGCGCATTTAACAAACATGTGTGAGAAGTTTTCTTCCCGGATTATGGGAGTAGTTATCTCTCGTTATAGGTGTAGATATCCAGGCCGCATATGTAATATTTGATCTCGACAGGTCCCGACAGTCATATTCTAATAGTTTAGCTTAAGAGAAATACCGGTATAAATTCAGTTATAAAGATTTGATTTTGTTTGAATTCAGCTATAAATTCGTGTTAACATGTGCATGCGATGGCCATAGTATCATATATCATATAAATAATAATAATAGTGTTTTTAACCAAAAGCTTACATGTGTCATCTTTAATTAAAATAATTATAAAATTATATATCATATAATAGGTTATAACTTTACCAAAAAAAATAAAAAATATAATAGGTTATAATATTATATATTTTTTATTTTTATTTTTATAATAATGTTATTATTTTTTTTTCTTACTTTTCCATCTATTTTTTTTTTCATATATAATAATAATAAAATAATACTTCTTTTGACCTACCATGTATCATCTTAATTTTCTTAAGAGGCGTGTCATAAAATTATATATCATATTTAATAATATAAAATGAAACTCCCACCATTTAATAAGATGTTAATTTCAAATGTTAATTATCTTCTTATTTAATGCTTTTGGGTCTATTGAAATCTCTTTTTTTTTTTTTTTTTTTGGTTTTTTCTTACCATTTTTTTTTTTTTGGAGATGAAATTCCCACATTTAAGAAGATGTTAATTTCAAGTGTTATTTAAATTTAATACTTTTGTCCATTGGAAATTTGATTTATAAAGCCAGTGTCTATTTTATTTATTAATTTATTTGTTATATCATTACATATGAGACTAGACACTAATACAATTTTTTTTTTTAATAACTTGGTTTTTAAATATTAATATATTTGTCTAGTATTAATTTGAATAAACAAGATGAGGTTGGTTTGATGGTAAACCCTTCACACCAGAACCGTGAGGTTGAGGATTCGAGTCCTTCCCTCCTAAAAAAAAAACCCCGAATTACATTGTAATACCTAAAAAAAAAAAAAATGAATTATTTTTTAGTCTCGGCCCCCCCTAAGCCGAAATCGGCTTCGCCCTTGCTTTTAGTAATGATTGTGTTTTAAAATTTTAGATATGGGTGTATTACTTAGTTTTATGGGGGCAATATTGATACCAATGAAAAATTAACAATTTTGGAAAAAAAAAAAAAAAAAAACTTCTACTCCTCTCTTAACAACAGTTAGCAACAACAGGGATTAAAGTTAGATTAACCTGTGTTTATCCTAATAGCGTTTGCGCTCATCTCTCAATACAGCTAAATGAATAATCTAATGCGTCAAAAAATCATGCACTCGACTGTGATATGGTACCGAAGAGGTTGTGAAAACTAGTTGCAGAGAGTCGACTAATACCATACCTGCTATTTTTTCTTTTATATATATTTTAGGGTAAAACCATGAGCCAAAAAATTATGGACTTATTGGTTTTTAGCCAAACATTATTTTTTATTGTTTTCGTTCTTTTTGATCACTTTTGGACAAAAATACCCCAAAATTTGAATTTGAGAAGAAAAAAATAAATCATTGGGTGAGTGGTAAAATCGAGGTATTGTTTAGTTAGGGTTGAAACCATCCCTCCAATAAAAACGATCTAAAGTATAAAACAAGAAGAGAGAGAAGGGAAGAGAAGATATCGTTTTCGCCATCGCTGCAAGTCACCGTCGCTACCTCTCGTCGTCGCCTCGCACCTCTATCGCCATCGTTGCCACTCGCCGACTCTCCGCTTCCAACCCCAAATACACTGACGACCTCGTTTAGCTTCTAGGTATGCAATTAAATTTGAAGCTGCATCTGTTATTGCCATTGTTTGTTTTGCCTTCTTTCGCCTTCCTGTTGTTGTTTGAATTTTTTTTCCAATTTTCTCTCCATTAAATTTTACCCCTTTATTTTTTTTTTCTCTTTTGTTCGAATTTTTTGATAATTTTCCTCACCATTTTCTTTCTTCTTCGGTTTTTGCCATTGTTTGATAAAAGATAGATTTTTAGGTTTAAGTTTTTCAGATCAACAGATTAAGTTTCCATTTTTCATTTTTTATTTTTTATGGTTGATATTATCAACTAAAATCATCTAATTGGACCTTTAATTGCTCTTACTTTTTAATTTATTTTGTTGTTTCTGTATTTGGTTTTTTCCCCCCTTTAATGTTATTCAATTTATTGTATTAATTTACTTGGATGATTGAATTATCTGACTGGAAGTTGTGTTTGGTAGCTAAGAAAACTAACAGTAATAGAAGTAGAATTTGAATTTCATTTTGGACTTGGTTTTGGTTGTGATTTAATCAGTTACAGATAAATTAAAGATGAAATTGATAAAGGAAATCATGGTGTCCATATACTTTAGCAGTTCATTATAGTCTTAGCAACCAATTATGGTGCCACATGGTAGGTTCATTTCGGTTATAGCGATTATACTCATCTGAGTTATGTTTGCTAATCAGTTTTGGGTCGATTAAATGTGGGATAGTTTTGTAACTTAATTATGTTAATGTTATTAGAATCCATATGTTGCGGTTCATTGGTTGTTGCTGTCATGGTTTTCTTTTTAATAAATGGTGTTGGATTTGATTCAATGCTATTTGGGACATTCGCATTGCTCTAACTGCTATTGTTCTTGTATCATGTTGGGATTTGATTTTGTGATTGTTATGGTAAATATGTGTTTATTTTTTATTTGTAAAATGTAACTAGATTTGATTGGCATGTAATTGGATTGATTGAAATGAACTTAGTTTTTCTTGGCATGTAACTTGTATTAATTGGTTTTCTTCTCGTGATTCAATATTAGTGGGTTTTGACAAATAGAAGTTCATCTTGGTAATTTGGTAACAGCAATGGATGGTGCTATATTCTCACAATTCTACTTTGCTAGTATAGTAGGCATTATAAGAAAACATTGATTCCAAGTTAATTGTAATGTATGTTTTAGAGTAATGGAATTAGTAGAAGTTTGAAAAGTTTTAAAGTCTCACATCTAGCATGCTGTGACACAGAAATAAAGGCCGCTGGAGTACGTTTGGAAATTACTTTCGTGTTACTACTTCAGAGAATCTCATGGAGGAGGAGTTGTTTGTATATTGACGAGATGCCCTTCGCGATCCCTCTCTCAGAAGCTGATATGCATTTGATCTTGACAGAAGGTAGTAGCACAATATTAAACACCATTGCCATTTTTTTTCTTTCTGTTTTTGTTTTGTTTTGATGCAAGTACCTGCACTTGGGAATTTTATCAGTCTACTTGATACAAATTAGTGTTGTTTTTTTTTTTTTTTCTCTGTTAGTTTAGAATTACTTGCCCAGAAATTCAACTGATATTTCAGTAGGACCTGAAATATCACCATTTTGATTGTATATTCCCTGCCCGCCTCCAGGATCATTTTGAATTCACCTGATATGTCTTCTATATTGCTTTTGTGTTACTACAGGATGAATGGATCGAAGAATACAAGAATTGACAATAGAGCTCAACAATGATATTGTCTTCTAATGTAAACGTCAATGTGCAACAACTTGAAGAATTCTGGGATAGATCAAGAACTTAAGAGAACTTGAAGATGAGCAACAACTCGAGGATTCAGATGGTGGTATGTTTAGTTTTTTGCTGGGAGTTAGTAGGTTAGAAAACTGTACATTTCTCTTTATTGCTTTGTTTGATGTCCTCTCATGTCAAATTCTTGATTCAAAAGGAACCAAGAAGTATGTTTTTTATTTTCTCATTTCATTCTAGCAAAAACCTGTTAAATTGGCATACTTGGTAGAACTCATGTAAGAGGTTCACTATTTGTATTGGCTTGATTCCATTGCAAAACACTCTATGATTGTATTAGTTGTTGCTTAGGACATTATTTGAAGAAAGGAAGCTCAAAGAGTGAAGAGCAACATCTGCAAAAGTCGTCTTCAAGAGGTGAAAATCGTCAAAGGTAAAACTTGACTTCCACCCTCTTGCAAGGCGTTAGCGCACACACACACAATTCATACATGTGTGTCCCTGCATCGTGGTTCAAACATTTGGTATAACACATTCACACACTTCATAGCATGCTCATGCATTGATCTTGTATTGACAAACATTGTGAAATTGCATGCTTTGTGACTATCTCTTTGATATGGCATGTTTGTGTGAATATGTGTTTATTTGTTTTCGTATTTTGTGTTTAGGACTTGAACATGTTCTTATTTAATGCCTTATCGAGTTCCGTTTCGGTTACTCACTCATAAGGTTTCGAGTCCAAACAAGTTGACTATGCTACTTTTCGTTCTCATTTGTTGTGTTGATTTCATCATCGGATTCCGAGATGATTTCTCAACCATTTTTCAAAGTTGAGTAGTCGTAGTCGCGTGAGGGAGTCACGGTTCGTAATCCGAAAACGGATTCGAAATCGGAGGTCGGATGCTCAAGATATGGGGCAACGAACCGAGGGAGCGCGCGAGAGGTGGCAAACCACGTGTGGCCACTTGGCCAGCCCGTGTGGGAGGCCGTGGGCCCCACGGGCAAGGGAGCCTTCTGCTCCCGTGGGCCCCACGCGCCCCCCACGGGGTGCTGAGTGGCACACGTGATTTGCTCGGAAATCTTCTCCTTTTCCCTCCTTTTAATCAAACCTCCTTCCCTCCACACTTATGCAATTTTTTGAAGAACACTCAATCCCGCATCAGTTTTTCAACATTTTTGTTTACTTGTTTTGATCATATCTCTCTCATACGAACTCGAAATCATTCGATTCAAAAACCAAAATTGTTGGTCTCGAAGAGAGCTACAAACCCCAAGCATTTCCAGAGGCAGTTGACTTCGGCATTTTTCTCAGCTGGTCATTTCCAGTCCGTGGTCAGTATTGATTTTCAACTTCTTCTTTTTCAATTTCATTTTTGATCAACTATTGATTCTTTCCATTTGATTGATGAAATTTGTTAAGAAGTATGTTAGATCACATGCTAGGGTTATTTGATCATTTGTTAATTGAGTTTTAGCTTTGTAATGTGTTTTGAACATATTTGTGCTAAACTTGATTTATCATGAAATTGATTCTAGAAAACATATATGTGATGTGCTTCATGTTATTTTCTATGTTTTATTTCATGATCTAAGAACTAGGTTTTTAGTGTGCTAAATTGAATATTGATACCTTTGTTCTTATTGTTTTTGCATGTTTTGATTTCTAGATAACTTTTGTGATTGAGTGTTGAAATCATATTCTAGACTATCATTGAACATGTACATTTTGCTTGATTGATCATCTAGCTTAATTTGTTTGTGCTTGCATCATTTGCATCACTTTAGATCATAGCCTTGCATTAGGTTGAAGTCTCTAGCAAAGTGAGTGAAGCTTTGTGGATAGAGCAAGGGAGCCTTGATTAGAGTCGGGAGGACTCGGATAATCAAGCAAGGAAGTCTTGTCTAGGGTCGGGAGGATCCGGATAGGCAAGCAAGAAATCTTCCTAGAGACGTGAGCGTCTTGGATAGGAAGTTGCTTCCTAGAGGTGTAGGACACATCTCGGATAGGAAGTAGGCTAGGTGGTTCACTAGGCCCGAGGGTAGACTAGGAGTTGATAGCTTGAGCGGATATCATGAGTTGGTAGCTTGAGTGTGTAAGTCCTTTTCATCATAGTGAATTGCTTCGCCGGTGGTTGTGGTATCAACCCGTGGATGTTTCCTCATTGAGGTTTTACCACGTTAAAATCATTGTGTTCAATTTTGCTTTACTTTCCTTTATCTTCCATATATTACATTGATTGCACTTCTTGTAAATTGATTAACTCTTGTCTTAGTTAATTCAATTCATTTGCTAAATCTATTCAAGTGTGCATTTGTCTTGTAATTTTCCGCATTATTTTTAATTGGAAGAATTTGGAGCCTATACCTATTCACCCCCCCTCTAGGTATATTTCACTACTACATTGAGGGAAATTTCATTTGGTATCAGAGCGGGTGTCTAGACGCACTTAGATTGATCCTTTCTTTGTAGTATTTTTGTGTTTGTTTTTTGTTTGTGATAAAATCATGATTAAGGAAGTATATTCCTATGTGGCTTCTTTTGTTGAACATATTGACTTAGATGAGAAAAAGATCAATGATCTTACTTTTGAAAATGAACGTTTATCCAAAGTCAATATGTCCCTCAACAAGAAGCTAGAAGATCATGCTCTTGGCTCAAAAGAATTCGATGAACTTAAAGACAAGATTCTAAGTCTAGAATTGAATCTTAAAGATAGCAATGATAGACTTGGTATCTTGAAGCAAGAAATTGAGCAAAGAGATTGTTCTCTTGTTAATGCTAAGAAACTTGAAAATGTGCTTAAATCCAAACTTAATGAGCATTTAAATCAAGAGAAAAAGTATGAACAATGGCTTGATAAATCACATAAAGATGTTTTGTTTAGTGATAACAAAGCGGAAAAATATGCCATTGAACTTAGGATGCTTCGTGAGAAACTTGATGAGGCTAATAGGGTGATTAGCAAGATGTCATCTAGTTCTAATAAAGTTGAAACCCTCATTAAAAGTGGAAAGCATCCATGTGACAAAAGAGGTTTGGGTTATATCAATGAGAAGGAGACTCCTTCATCTAACAAATCTACTTTTGTCAAAGCAAGCATTGAATCAATTGTAGGTACACTCTCTCAAGGTAAAGCTATGAAAGCTACCAGGTGCCTCTTCATCAACAAGGATGTTCAATGGGAGAACTCAACAACTTAAGCATCAAGAAGCAACAACCTCAAATGCAAGAGGTCAAGCATCAAGGGTTGCTCTTCAAAGAGGTAAAATTGTGAGAAGACCAAATGCTATGGAAGCAAATGCAAATGGTAAACTTCTCAAATTTATCCTATTTGTCATCATTGTAATATGATAGGACATATTCGACCTAGATGCTTTGAGTACATTCGGAAATGCAAACTTGATAATGCTTTTCATGATATGTCTTTGAATGGACCTAGGCAATCATCCATGTATGGATATAGTAATAGACCTAGGAAGACCTTGGAAAAGCATGTTGTTGAAAGAGTTGTTGATGACTTGCTTGCTAAATCTTGTGTTGTGCCTCACTCTACTATGCATAAGAAAATTGATAATGCTTTGTTTGATATTTTTGAAGATGTGACCAATGAGGTCAAGGTGCATGTTGAAAAGTCTAATATTGAGTCAAAGCATGTTAGAAGTAAGAGTGAGAAGCATGTTGTGAAAAATGTGTGGATTAGAAAAGACACATCTAAATGTAATGTTGCACAATATGCTTTACGTGCCAACTCCTCCTATTCTTGGTACCTAGATAGCGGTTGCTCTAGGAACATGACCGGGAACAAAGAGTTCTTTAAGAATCTTGTTTTAAAGGATGGAGGTTGGGTTACTTTTGGTGATGGTACCAAAAAGCAAGTTCTTGGCAAGGGAACAATTTGTATCCCCGGATTGCCTAAACTTCGCAATACTTTGTATGTTGATGGGTTACAAGCTAACTTGATAAGCATTACTCACTTGTGTGAAATTTTTCAAGAAGTTAGTTTTAACAAAGATGTATGCACTATAATTGATAAAAAGGGCGATGTCGTCCTAAGAGTCAAAAGGTCTATAGACAATTGCTATTGTCTTGAGATAGATCCTCTCACATGCAACATGGCACATGAGTGCAATAAGCTTGATTTGTGGCATCAACGTTTGGGTCACATGAATTTTAAAGATTTGAAAAAGCTTGAAAAACATGGCATTGTTAGAGGTCTTCCTAATCTTGGTAAAAAGCTTGAGGTGGTTTGTGAACCTTGCCAATTAGGTAAGCAAACCAAAGTGCCTCATAAGAAAAATTCTTACATAGCTACCAAGAGACCTTTAGAACTTGTGCATATGGACCTAATGGGGCCAATTCAAACCGAGAGCATTAATGGCAAAAAGTACATTTTTGTATGCGTTGATGACTTCTCTAGGTTTACTTGGGTTTATTTTCTTAGAAACAAGACCGAGGCTTTTGATTACTTTAAAAAGTTTTGTAATCAAGTTCAAAATGAAAAAGGTCTTGATATCAAGAAAATATGTCGCATTAGGAGTGATCATGGGACGGAATTTGAAAATGCAAAATTTAGTGAGTTTTGTGATGGTTTAGGGATTTCTCATGAGTTCTCCGCACCTAGAACTCCTCAACAAAATGGTGTTGTTGAGAGGAAAAATCGTGTCTTGCAAGAGATGGCTAGGGTCATGCTCAATAGCAAGAAAGTCCCTAGAAACCTATGGGCCGAGGCGGTCAATACCGCTTGTTATGTGTCAAATCGTGTTTTCAAAAGGCCCGGCACAAAACAAACGTCCTATGAACTTTGGAAAGGCAAGAAGCCTAATGTGAGTTACTTCCACACTTTTGGGAGTAAATGTTATATTTTGAATGATAGAGATCACTTAGGAAAGTTTGATGCAAAAAGTGATGTTGGTCTCTTTCTTGGGTATGCTATTAATAGTCGTGCATATAGAGTCTTTAACTTGACTACTAAGACTATCATGGAGTCTATCAATGTGAAGATAGATGATCTTAGCATGCTTAATTTGTGTGATGATAATGGTGTCAATGAATCTAAAGAAAACATGTTAAATGACACTAATACACCTATTGATGTGGCTAGTAGTGTTTCTAGTCAAGATGATGAATTGATAGTCATGTTGAAGTTGTAAGTCAAGGGTTGGAAAATGCTTTAAATGATAATCAACAAAATGACCAAGTTGTTGAACATTCTCACCCAAGACTTAGAAACTTACACTATCAAGGAGACATCATAGGTGATTTAAATGAAGGGGTTAGAACAAGAAATCAAATTGCTAACCAAATATCCTATGCTTGCTACACTTCTCAAATTGAACCCAAAAATTAATGAAGCAATTGTTGATGAATATTGGGTTGGGGCTATGCAAGATGAACTTAATCAATTTGAGAGGAATGAAGTGTGGTCTTTAGTTCCTAGACCCAAAGATATAAATGTAATTGGCACTAAATGGGTGTTTAGGAATAAGACCGATGAAAGTGGCAAGATTGTGAGGAATAAAGCTAGACTAGTGGCTCAAGGTTACACTCAAGTGGAGGGTGTTGACTTTGATGAGACGTTTGCCCCGGTTGCTCGTCTCGAGTCCATTAGACTTTTGTTGTCCATTGCATGCATTAAAAAGTTCAAATTATTTCAAATGGATGTCAAAAGTGCTTTTCTCAATGGATACCTTCAAGAAGAAGTGTATGTTGAACAACCTAAGGGTTTTGTAGACCCACACTCTCCTAATCATGTGTTTAAATTGAAAAAGGCTCTCTATGGCCTTAAACAAGCTCCAAGAGCTTGGTATGATAGGTTGACTCAATATCTTGTTGACAACCAATATAGGAGAGGTGGCATTGATAGAACTTTGTTTATCAAACATCATGATCATGATATTTTTGTTGCACAAATATATGTTGATGACATTGTTTTTGGGTCTACTAATAAAACCAAGGTTGATGAATTTGTTAGTGTTATGTCAAGTGAATTTGAAATGAGTATGGTGGGTGAGTTGAATTATTTTCTAGGTATGCAAGTGAAGCAAACTAGCATGGGCATAATGTTGAATCAATCTAAATATGCTAAAAATCTAGTTAAGAGATTTGGCCTAGAAAATGGAAAAGATTTTGAAACTCCCATGAGCACCACTTTAAAACTTGACAAAGATGAAAAAGGGAAAAGTGTTGACCAAAGCCTTTATAGAAGCATGATAGGTAGTCTACTTTACCTAACGGCTAGTAGACCCGATATTTGCTTTAGTGTTGGCTTGTGTGCTAGATTCCAAGCAAATCCCAAGGAATCTCACTTAAAAGCCGTCAAGAGGATCATTAGGTACATCAAAGGAACTCATAGTCTTGGTCTATTCTATTCATTTGATACCAATGATATCCTTGTAGGCTATTGTGATGCGGATTGGGCGGGAAACATAGATGACCGAAAAAGCACATCGGGCGGTTGCTTTTATGTTGGTAATAACTTGGTTTCTTGGTCAAGTAAGAAACAAAATTCGGTTTCCCTTTCCTCTTCCGAAGCCGAATACATTGCGGCCGGAAGTGCTTGCACACAATTACTTTGGATGAAACAATCCTTAAGGATTATGAGATAGAACAAGGAAAAATGACACTTTATTGTGATAATTAAGTGCCATTAACATCTCTAAAAATCCGGTTCAACACTCCCGCACTAAACACATAGACATTAGGCATCATTTCATTAGAGATCTAGTTGAACATTCTATTGTTACTCTAGAGCATTTGCCTACTAAAAATCAACTTGCGGACTTGTTCACTAAGCCCTTGGACAAAGAGAGGTTTAAAACTCTTAGAATGTCCATTGGCATGATTTGTGTTGATTGATGTCTTTGTGTGATTGTGAGTGGCTTGATGAGCAAAACTTTAATTGTATATCATTGTCTTTGAGAGCTACTCACTTGAGAAGTAATGATCTTTAACAAGTATCTTTTATTGTTTTTAGATCATGCACTTGAGCTTGAAAATCTTATTTTTGAAAAGTGCACTAATGCTTCTCTTGTATGTTTTAGTTTTTGAGTTTTGTGGTTGAATATGTGTAGATAATGGATGCATCTAGAAGTTTATTGTTAAGTACATGATAGATGACCTATGGTATGTATCCATTTTGCTTCGGCACTACATAGTAATCAACGAGCACCCTCATGGAAAGGGCTACACACCTTGGTTGTGAAGCCACCCAATGTAGGAAAGGGCTACGCCATTGTGATGAGTGAAAGCCGCCATGAGGAGTATATGTTTTTGTTAGTAAAATCAAAGAAGTGTTGAAATGAATCATTAAAAAAAAAAAATCTTTGATTCTAAGCCTAAAAAAAAAAAATAAAAGGCTTATTGGTGTATAGTTGAGAATTGTGAAATAGCTCGGGTTGACAAATAGAAACGGGAAAACGAGCCACATGCACACACACGCTCATATGTTGATATCTATTCATTTTAAAAGCAAAAACCGGATGAATATCGGTTTGACCTATTTTTGGAAAGGCTTTAGATGGATAGGTGTGGATAGAGTTTGCATGTTGATATCACAATTACTCCTACTATATATTTGAGAAGCATTCACACACACACACTTTGCTTATGTGCTTGATTCATTAGCAATGTGAGAATATTTTTGAGAGATTAATGAAAATCTATGATTCTCTCTTGAACTTTGACAAGTTATGAAATATTTTCTCTTATTGCTTGATTGTGTGATTGTGTGATGTCCCTTGTGAACAAATCTACTTGTTGATAATATGTGGAGCATATGTTAAGGGGGAGCTTTAGTTTATTCAACTTTCGCTTTCTATACGATTTGTTTGCTTAATATCTCGTTCTTTATCTCTTGTGTCCCTTGTCTATTCCTTGACAAAAAGGGGGAGAAAATGTATACCTCACCATGTTTGATATTGGGGAGTTTTTGTATACTTCACACCTTGTGTGGAAATTGTTCCAATTGTGTGAATCTTATTCCTCTTTGTGCTTAATTGTGACTTTGTCTTAAGGGGAGAATTCTTGTCTTAAGGGGGAGAAAGAATTCTTTCTTGACAATGTTAAGGATAGTTGGTTCTTGGAAATTGGGAAACTAAGGGAATGCTTTAACTTGAACATATTTTATTCACTTGAGATAATGCATTTGTGTATGAGATAAGGGATATCTTCTTTGTTTGTTGTTTGGTTAAATAACTCACCATTCTTCTTTAGAGAAGATCTCTTGTTTTGGTTGCTATTTTCTCTCATAGGTACTTTGAAGACCGAAAGAGGAATTCTTGAAGACTTGAAGATTTTTAGTCTAGGAATTTCTTTGTAATGTGAGATTGAGAGTATGCTATCATCTTGAGTTTATTTGAGTGAAACATTGTATGGTGAGGTTGAGTGTTTTTGCCAATGGAATAGCCAAAGGGGGAGATTGTAAGGTTCACTATTTGTATTGGCTTGATTCCATTGCAAAACACTCTATGATTGTATTAGTTGTTGCTTAGGACATTATTTGAAGAAAGGAAGCTCAAAGAGTGAAGAGCAACATCTAGTGCAAAAGTCGTCTTCAAGAGGTGAAAATCGTCAAAGGTAAAACTTGACTTCCACCCTCTTGCAAGGCGTTAGCGCACACACACACAATTCATACATGTGTGTCCCTGCATCGTGGTTCAAACATTTGGTATAACACATTCACACACTTCATAGCATGCTCATGCATTGATCTTGTATTGACAAACATTGTGAAATTGCATGCTTTGTGACTATCTCTTTGATATGGCATGTTTGTGTGAATATGTGTTTATTTGTTTTCGTATTTTGTGTTTAGGACTTGAACATGTTCTTATTTAATGCCTTATCGAGTTCCGGTCGTTTCGGTTACTCACTCATAAGGTTTCGAGTCCAAACAAGTTGACTATGCTACTTTTCGTTCTCATTTGTTGTGTTGATTTCATCATCGGATTCCGAGATGATTTCTCAACCATTTTTCAAAGTTGAGTAGTCGTAGTCGTGCGTGAGGGAGTCACGGTTCGTAATCCGAAAACGGATTCGAAATCGGAGGTCGGATGCTCAAGATATGGGGCAACGAACCGAGGGAGCGCGCGAGAGGTGCAAACCACGTGTGGCCACTTGGCCAGCCCGTGTGGGAGGCCGTGGGCCCCACGGGCAAGGGAGCCTTCTGCTCCCGTGGGCCCCACGCGCCCCCCACGGGGTGCTGACGTCAGGCACGTGATTTGCTCGGAAATCTTCTCCTTTTCCCTCCTTTTAATCAAACCTCCTTCCCTCCACACTTATGCAATTTTTTGAAGAACACTAAATCCCGCATCAGTTTTTCAACAATTTTTTTTACTTGTTTTGATCATATCTCTCTCATACGAACTCGAAATCATTCGATTCAAAAACCAAAATTGTTGGTCTCGAAGAGAGCTACAAACCCCAAGCATTTCCAGAGGCATTGACTTCGGCATTTTTCTCAGCTGGTCCATTTCCAGTCCGTGGTCAGTATTGATTTTCAATTCTTCTTTTTTTCAATTTCATTTTTGATCAACTATTGATTCTTTCCATTTGATGAAATTTGTTAAGAAGTATGTTAGATCACATGCTAGGGTTATTTGATCATTTGTTAATTGAGTTTTAGCTTTGTAATGTGTTTTGAACATATTTGTGCTAAACTTGATTTATCATGAAATTGATTCTAGAAAACATATATGTGATGTGCTTCATGTTATTTTCTATGTTTTATTTCATGATCTAAGAACTAGGTTTTTAGTGTGCTAAATCGAATATTGATACCTTTGTTCTTATTGTTTTGCATGTTTTGATTTCTAGATAACTTTTGTGATTGAGTGTTGAAATCATATTCTAGACTATCATTGAACATGTACATTTTGCTTGATTGATCATCTAGCTTAATTTGTTTGTGCTTGCATCATTTGCATCACTTTAGATCATAGCCTTGCATTAGGTTGAAGTCTCTAGCAAAGTGAGTGAAGCTTTGTGGATAGAGCAAGGGAGCCTTGATTAGAGTCGGGAGGACTCGGATAATCAAGCAAGGAAGTCTTGTCTAGGGTCGGGAGGATCCGGATAGGCAAGCAAGAAATCTTCCTAGAGACGTGAGCGTCTTGGATAGGAAGTTGCTTCCTAGAGGTGTAGGACACATCTCGGATAGAAGTAGGCTAGGTGGTTCACTAGGCCCGAGGGTAGACTAGGAGTTGATAGCTTGAGCGGATATCATGAGTTGGTAGCTTGAGTGTGTAAGTCCTTTTCATCATAGTGAATTGCTTTCGCCGGTGGTTGTGGTATCAACCCGTGGATGTTTCCTCATTGAGGTTTTACCACGTTAAAATCATTGTGTTCAATTTTGCTTTACTTTCCTTTATCTTCCATATATTACATTGATTGCACTTCTTGTAAATTGATTAACTCTTGTCTTAGTTAATTCAATTCATTTGCTAAATCTATTCAAGTGTGCATTTGTCTTGTAATTTTCCGCATTATTTTTTAATTGGAAGAATTTGGAGCCTATACCTATTCACCCCCCCTCCCCCCCCCCCCCCCCCCCCCCCCCCCCCTCTCTAGGTATATTTAACTACTACATTGAGGGAAATTCAACTCATACTATGAAGTTTCACATTTGGATGTGTATAAACATAGTATTATATTTTTGTTTATTTTTCTCTGATGGTTATGGTAGGTTATTGATTTGTTTATGACCTTGTTTGTCAGGTCAAACAACACTGGCGTGCAACTTAAGAATACACTAGCATGCAACTTAAAAATACGCTGGCATGTAACTTAAGAATAAACTGGCATGTAACTTAAGAATCAACTGGTATGTAACTTAAAAATACACCGACATGTAATTTAAGAATCAATTGGTATGTAACGTTACTGAAATTTGATCTTAAAAATACATTCATTCAATACTATTGCATGTGTCTTCAAACCTTATTTATGAAATGTTTACATTAAAATAACAAGTTAAAAGCAAGCAAAGTGATTGATCATTTATTGTATATGTTTTTGATCCCCATTCTTCATATAGTTTGCTTGTTTCTCGAGTCTTTTTAGGGGTTTAATGTGTGTGTTTGAGCTTTTTCAGGTTTTTGGATCCAACTGAGTTGTTTGAGGAATGTCAGGCAAAAAGGTGCTATTTCAGAAGATCTCAGGGGCTTTCTAGCAAAAGGCCAAAAAGAGCTGCCATGACCGCTCCTAATTTCGGGATAGCGGTTCAGCAGCGTTCCAACATCAGTAGAGTCCGCTGCCTCGACCGCTGTCAAACCACTCTCAGAGCCACAGCGGTTGTTCGTCAAACGAGAAGACCGTTGCCGATACCGCTGCGGCTTTCACAGCAGTAATGGCAACAGTTTGACAACTCCATTCATCATAAGGCGTCTTTTCACGTCTAGGATTTGGGTGCCTATATATATTGAGAAGATTAATAGGTTTTGCTCTCTCGGACACTAGCTTACCCTCTGGAACACAGAAAAACTCATCACACAGTTCTATCATTCATCTTTACGCATAGAAGATTCGAAGACAGAAGATTTCAACATCGAAGATTTGAAGAATTCATTGAAGTTTCTCAATGGGTTTTATCTCCTCTATCTCCTGTCTTGTTATTTTCATAGTGTGTAACTAATTCCATACTAGGGAATCAATGTGAACCTCTATGAATACTCTTTGTTAGAATTGACTATATTTTCTTAATTCAAGTTCTGATTCATTCAATTCATTCTAGGTCTTAATTCTTTATTTGTGTTAATGCATGATTATACACTAACATGAATTTAAGGTTTTGATAATTAAACAATTAAGTTTGGAGTGTTGATTTACACGTAACCTTAATTATTATTCAATTGAATGGGTAAAACTGATCTTAGCATTGACTTATGCAAGTAGGTTTTGGTTCATTAGTTCTTGCGCTTAATGGGTTCTCGGTTGTAGTTTGCGCCATTGATTTATGAGTAAATTATAATTGAGAATACTTGATTCATCCCAGGATCATACGGTAACAATCATATTTAATTTAAGAATGAATCCTTAACTTGGGTTACATCTTTTATCAAAGTCAATTCAAAGCATGGAGTAAACATAGTTAGGGAGCATTGATGACCTAGTTCTCTCACCTTTTGATCACATTCATATATTCTTGTTAATTGCTTTCTTAGATAATTCTGTTCTAAACCAATCATTCAATCAATCAATCAATCAATCAAAATCTCTTGGATACTGTTAATTGCTTAGCTTTAATTAGAATTAGTTTAATCAGTCAATCACTTTTCCTCGTGGGAACGATCCCTATTTGTTTCTGTACTTATCTCACGGTTCGTGCACTTGCGAGTTAGGTTTTTATAACACGATTTTATCCATCAAGTTTTTGGCGCTGCTGCCGGGGAACAGTGAATTTATTGGTTATTTCTAGTTTTAGTTTTTGTTAATAGGTCAACTTAAGTTTAGGTAGTCGAGTCATTAATTTTTAGCTTTTTAGATTTTTTTTTTTCTTTCTTTCTTTTCATAGTTTACTTGTGATTTGTCTTTTCTTGTTTCAAGTGTTGACAGTAGATGCAAGGTAAAAGATCTCAGCAGTGAGAATTGTTACCTTTGAACGATAACATTGATCGCATCAAAAATCAAACAATGGATGACGAGCAACCTCAAAACTAAGAAAGGCTCAACCAGGGTCCTGATCCCATACCCAACTTTATCCCAAATCTGGTTTATGAGCTAGAACCAAAACCCATCAGAACTATGAAGGATTACAGTAGGTCGGTTGTGAGCAACCATCCTTTGTGCATTGTGTTAGAACCTGCAGCAAGGAATTATGAACTGACAAGTAGCCACTACAACCAGCTGCCTGTGTTCCGAGGTCTACCAGATGAAGATGTGCTTCTATTCTTTAGAGAGTTTTACGCGACAATACAATCCTTACCTAACCATCAGATTACAGAAGACCAGCTGCGCATGAGATACATCCCACATGCATTAAAAGATGAGGTGAAGACATGGTTGTTGACATTGCCTCCAACATCTTTAAGAACATGGGATGAAGTAAGGGAAAAAACTCACTGATCAGTATTATGCACCTTAGAAAACCAGTGAAATTCAAGCCAAAATTTCAAGTTTCTATCAACAAGACAACGAGACTTTTTATGAGGCATGAGAGCGTTTCAAGAAATATACCAGAGATTGTCCTCAGCACGGATTTCTTACTAATCAGCTATGTCAGTGGTTTTATGATGGTCTGACTGAAGTATCGGGTCTTTTAGTGAACAATGCTTGTGGAGGATCCATGTATGACAAACAACCTGAGGAGTTATACTCTATCTTTGAAAAGTTGTCACAAAACTCTCGTCACAAAAATTCAAGGAGGAAGAAGGGAATCTATACAGTAGATGCTAACACGGAAAGCTCTATTCAAATGACATAAATTATGAAGAAGATGGATGCTCTTGCTACTGATATAGGGCAACTGAAGAGCTGGTACCAAAAAGTGTTTATGGGAGAACACCAAGTAGGAGGTCCTGGACCAGAAGAAGAAGAAGAAGTTCAAGCCATGAACAACTTTAATTTCAGACCACGGAATGACCAATATTCCAATACTTACAATCCAAGTTGGAGAAATCACCCCAATTTTTTGTGGTCTAACAACAATCAGAGTTCAGGAAACCAATGGGGAAATAATAATCAAGCCACTGGAAACCAATGGGCCAACAACAACAATAGCAATCAAAGGCAATTTAACACCGGTGCCCAACAAAACTTTGAATCCCAACCCAAGAAGCCATCAATAGAAGATACGCTCCAACAAATGGCGCAACAAATGCAGCAAATGAACCAACGTAATGAGGTACAATTTCAGAATATTTATGCTTCATTGAAGAAGACAGAAACTCAAGTTGGGCAATTAGTAGAGGCTCAAATAAAGATGGAACATGGAAAATTTTCAAGTTTCACTGAGCAAGCAAAAGCTATGACAATTCTTCGAAATGGTAAGATTTTAACTGATAATAGACTTGCTGAACTTTCTGATAAATCTGCTTCTGTTTCAAATCCTTCTAAAGATAACAGCATGCCCTAGGAGGAAGAGATAGTGGTGGAAAAATCCAAAGTTTCACCACTCCTACACAAATCAACCAACCATATATTCCTCCAATTCCATTCCCAGGAAGACTGCAAAAGAGCAAGTTAGAAAAATCATATAAAGACATATATGACATTCTCTTGAAAGTCAATGTAAACTTGCCCTTACTAGAAATGATTCAGAAGATGCTAGCATATGTTAAGTTTTTCAAGAGCCTTTATACCTACAAAACAAGATTTGTGGAGAATCATTAAGAATTCATGACCGGAAGTGCTAATGCAGTCCTTCAAAAGTCGTTACCGCCAAAATTACAAGATCCAGGTAGTTTTTGCATCAACATCACTATAGGAGGTACAACTTTGGAGAGAGCCATGTTAGATTTGGGAGCTAGTATTAATTTAATGCCTTTCTATATCTATGAGCAACTGGGATTGAATGACCTGAAGAAGACAACCATGTCACTTGTGTTGGCTGATGGTTCTATCAGATACCCTAGGGGTTATGTTGAAGATGTGTTAGTACAGGTAGATAATCTCATCATTCTTGCTAATTTTGTTGTCTTAGACATGGATGAAGGAGCTAAAGATAGAAACTACAAACCTATTCTTTTGGGAAGACCTTTTATGGCAACTGCAAAGACTTTTATAGATGTCTATGAAACTAAATATACCACGGTGTGTATAAAGCTATCTAGAGGGGGGGTGAATAGATTTTACGCTTTTTACCCAATTTTTCGTGTTAGTCAAAATTACGAAATTACCCTCAAGATAATATGAACAAGCAAGTGTAATATGGTGCGGAAATTAAATAAACACTTGAATTTTTACGTGGAAACCCTCACGGGAAAAACCACGGGCTATGTAAGTAAGCCACACTCGAACCTCGAATCCACTAAATGTGCAAACGATTACAACCTAATCCCGGAAGTAATCACACACCTACCTAATCCCGGTATGAGTGAACCTAGTCCAATTTGCTTGCGATCTAAGCAACCTAATCCCGATTGCTACACACAAGACTTAGCTTCTCTTGAAGAGAATACAACCCTAAGTGAATATATGAAAATATCCAAAATGCAACATAGAGCAAGGGAAACCCTATATGCTTATCTAAGATGATTAATATGCAATTAAGAACAATCCTAGATATCAAAACTAAATGACATGTCAATTAGTTTAGCTAATCAATATCAAGCACAAAAACCTAATATGCTAGCACAATACAACTTCTCAAACATACATCATACTAATCTCAATCTTGTATTCAACAAATATAAAATCACATACAAGTAATTAAATTGAGATTGCTAGATAAGAGAAACACAAAATATGTAAGATATTAGTGAAAAGCTTACCAAGCAAAGTATGATGAAGAATCCATGCAAGATGTCATCTAGATGATCTAAGATGATGCTAGATGATGATTGATGATCATGGAACAAGTGTTTGAGTAATTAAAAATGAGTTCTTTGGAATTTTTCTTCTCTTTGAAAAATCTCCTAAGTATGGAATCTGAATATGAACTCTTGTGATTGACCTAAAGTCAAAGTGGCATATATATAGGGGGCCAAAACAAAGTGTGGTCGTTTTGATAAGTTTGCCCACTATTTGCCATGGGCGCTGTACGTAGGGCGCCCTTGTACAGCGCCTGTACAGCGCCCTTGCTCTGTTTTCACGAGGGAACAGAGTGGCGCTGTACGTACAGCGCTTTGTACAGCGCCACGTACAGCGCCCCAACAGCGACCCAACAGCGACCGATTAAATCGATCAGGTCTGAACAGCGCTCAATGGGCGCTGTTCGTACAGCGCTTCTGAACAGCGCTTTTGGGGGCGCCCAATGCAAAAATGCAATCCTAAGTCTAAGCATGACAAGGCAATTGGATATGCAAGATGCAATCAAACTAACATGCAAGAAGAGATGTTAATGAGCATTAAGGCACACATAAAAGACACACAACATATAAGGATTAAACATATGCAAGAGTTGTGAGTGTGTGCATCTATCTCTTCAAGACAAGTAAGCACTTGGAATATTACCTTTGGTGCTTGTCAATAGTGAGGTCTTCAAAAGGGCCTAAGCAATAACACAACATCTAAGCTACCCTTACAAAGCATCCCCACATATGGTTTGATCACGAAATAAGCCAATTAAACACAACGGGAATCCTAACAATCTCCCCCTTTGGCTATTTCGTGACAAAACCACCACTCACATTGATTCCTCACATAGAATTAGAAACTACGGGACTACAATGATTATCTACATTATAAAGAGATAAGAAAGTAAAAACTTCAAGTCTTCAATCTCTTGTAGAACAATCAAGCCCTGAAAATAAAGTTTCTAGCATTTCCAATACAAGTAGAGTGTGAGATTAATCATGTGAGAATAATATCAAGCATTTGCATTTTTAGAATTTAGGCACAACATTAGCAAATGTATGCAATGAATGATAAATGCAATGCTCCCCCTCAAAGGGTTACTCCCCCTCAATGTATGTTCTCCCCAAAAGTGCACAAAAGCTTCTATATTTTGCAACTCCCCTTACCATTTCCTACTCCCCCTTTTTGTCATGATATAGGCAAAGGAGTAGTCCCCAACCGGGTCACTCAAGCAACGAGAGATAGAAGCATGCAAGATATGCATATACATATAAGTCACTTTATGCACTTCAATTAATTTGAGAGAAACAAGGAGATTTATTTGAGAAAATGTGTGAATCCACCATGCTTTGCATACAAGACATATAGCATTCAAGTCCAAAATACAATGGTATTTGGCAAAGCAAATGACAAAGGTTTCTAATTTGAATTCAAACCAATTTCACCAATGTCATGGAAAAGCAAGGATATAGAGATTATTGATTTCAATTTTAAGAGCAACTATATCCAACTTTATAAGCGAAACATGGCATGAGCGACTTTGCACCCTATTTGATTTTTCCGGATAAGAAATCCGTATGATAGTAACCATGTTCAACTAATAAAGAAAGAGAGACATTTGGAATGTAATTCCTTTGAACGGATACAAGATCCTTTATTCATTTTGAGTCTCATTAGCTTTCACACAAGTTTTGCATTTTTAAGAATATGCAATCATCAATTCATGCTTTTCATGTGAGCATGTTGTATGAATTTCATGCTTTTTATTTAGCATAAGCATGTTATTTAAGAAACATCATGTCATGGAGATAACTATAGGTCATTCACATCATACTTCCTATGTAAATCTCCTAGTCCAAAAATGCATGTTTGAACATAAATATGACATGGATTGTAGACAAGCAAGGTTCACACTTATAGAATTTGAAAGCATATATACATATGTACAACCAAGCTTACTCAAGCAATCAAAAGAAGAGGCATAAGTTATTTCAAATTTTTTGCAAGTTACATGAATGCAAAATAGCTCTCTTTGCTTGAGTTCCCCATATGGGGTCAATCATAGAACATCACTCCACAAGACATATCCCAATAGATCTACTAAGAGTTTTAAATCGAGTAGCATCTAAGGGTTTAGTAAATAAGTCCGCAAGTTGATCATTAGTACCTACATGTTCAAGTACTATGCATTTATTTTCAACAAGCTCTCTAATGAAGTGATGGCGGATGTCAATATGCTTAGTTCTAGAATGTTGAACCGGATTCTTGGAAATATTAATAGCACTCATGTTATCACAAAAGAGAGTGAGAGTACCTTGGTTGAATCCGTAGTCTACAAGCATTTGTTTCATCCATAGGAGTTGTGTGCATCCACTCCCCGCGGCTATGTACTCGGCCTCGGCCGTGGACAAGGAAATCGAGTTTTGCTTCTTGCAAAACCAAGACACCAAGTTGTTGCCTAGAAAGAAGCAACCGCCCGATGTGCTCTTCCTATCATCACAATTTCCTGCCCAATCCGCATCACTAAAGCCAACTAGACTAGCATTAGTGTCAAAAGAGTACCAAATCCCATAGTTGGATGTCCCATTCACATAGCGAATGATCCTCTTCACACAAGAGAGGTGGGACTCCTTAGGATCCGCTTGGTACCTAGCACACACACCCACACTAAAAGATATATCGGGCCTACTTGCGGTCAAATAAAGCAAGCTACCTATCATGCCACGATATAGAGTTTGTTCCACACTTTTACCACTAGCATCCTTGCTTAGCTTCAAAGTTGTACTCATGGGTGTATCACAATGTTTGGCTTTCTCTAAACCAAACTTCTTCACTAGGTTCTTAGCATATTTGGCTTGGGTTATGAAAATCCCATCATGCATTTGCCTAATTTGCAAACCTAGGAAGTAACTAAGCTCACCAACAAGACTCATCTCAAATTCAAGAGACATGACATCAACAAATTGTTGGACTTTGGTGTTGTTGGTGGAGCCAAAAACTATATCATCAACATATATTTGAGCTATGAAAAGCTCATCATTGTCTCTCTTGATGAATAGTGTCTTGTCAACACTACCTCTTGTGTAGTTGTTGTCAACAAGAAATTGAGTGAGGCGCTCATACCAAGCCCTCGGTGCTTGTTTCAACCCATAAAGTGCCTTCTTGAGGCGATAGACATGATTGGGGTGGTGTGCATCCACAAACCCCTTAGGTTGTTCAACAAACACTTCCTCTTGCAAGAAGCCATTGAGGAAGGCACTCTTGACGTCCATTTGGTGCAATTTGAACTTGTGCACACAAGAGATGGACAAGAGAAGCCTAATGGACTCTAGGCGGGCAACGGGAGCAAAAGTCTCCTCAAAGTCGATACCCTCAATTTGAGAGTACCCTTGTGCTACAAGTCTAGCCTTGTTCCGCACTATGTTGCCATCCTCATCGGATTTGTTCCTAAATATCCATTTGGTGCCTATGACATTAGTGGTCTTAGGCCTAGGAACTAGAGTCCAAACCTCATTCCTTTCGAATTGGCTTAGCTCTTCTTGCATGGCAAGAACCCAAAATTCATCATTTAAGGCTTCTTCAACCTTTTTGGGTTCAATTTGAGAGGTGTAACATGTATAGCTAATAAGATTAGCAAGTTGGCGTCTAGTCCTAACACCCTCATTTACCTCTCCAATGATATCTTCTTTATCATGGAGTTTCCTAACCCATGGAGCGGGTTCTTTAGAGTCCAAGAGAGGAACTCTATCAATAGGTTGTGTGCCATCATTGTTGACATTAGATGTCCCAACATTAGGCGACACCACAACCTTCTCCAAAGGAGAATCATCACTAAAAATAACCTCCTCCTCATGGTCATTAGACTTGAGCCTAGTATCATCAAATACGACATTGGATGATTCCATAACACTTAGAGTCTTTAAATTGAAAACTCTATAGGCTCTACTATTTAAGGCATAGCCAATAAAAATACCCTCATCACTCTTAGCATCAAACTTGCCAAGTTGATCACGGTCATTCAAAATGTAGCATTTGCTTCCAAAAGTGTGGAAGTAGCTAACATTTGGCCTCTTGCCTTTCCATAACTCATAGGAGGTGTTTCTAGTACCGGGCCTTAGGAACACTCTATTTCCTATATAGCAAGCCGTGTTAATGGCTTCGGCCCATAGGTTCCTAGGGACATTGTTGCTAAGCAACATCACACGGGCCATCTCTTGGAGGACCCTATTCTTCCTCTCAACAACTCCATTTTGTTGAGGTGTCCTAGGAGCAGAAAATTCATGGGAGATGCCTAAACCATCACAAAAGGTTTCAAAGGTGGCATTCTCAAATTCTCTCCCATGGTCACTTCTAATCCGTTTAATGCTTCTAATGTTAGAATTCATTTCATTTTGCAATTTAGTACAAAGCATTTTAAACTTATCAAAAGTTTCGGATTTTTCTCTAAGAAAATATGTCCATGTAAATCTAGAGAAATCATCAACACAAACAAAAATGTATCTCTTTCCACCCAAACTTTCGGTTTGCATGGGACCCATGAGGTCCATGTGGAGAAGCTCAAGTGGCTCCTTGGTGGTGAGATACTTACCCTTTTTGTGCATGCTTTTGGTTTGCTTTCCTTGTTGGCAAGGTCCACAAATACCATTGGCTTTCTTCCCAAGCTTAGGGAGGCCACGCACACAATTGAACTTTCCAAGGGTCCGTAGATCCCTAAAGTTCATGTGGCCAAGTCTTTCATGCCACAACTCAATTTGCTCATCCATGGACACATGATTAGATACAATTCTAGCTTCAAGACAATAGCAATTGTCGCTAGATCTCATGCCCTTCAACAAGGTTTGTCCATCGGGTTTAAGGATAGAGCAATAATCTTTAGAGAACAAGACGGAATATCCTTCATCACTAAGATGTGAAATGCTAATTAAATTGGCTTTCAAGCCATCAACAAATAAAGCATTGGATAAGGAGGGTAATCCGGGAACGGAAATGGTTCCTTTCCCTATAACATTTCTTTTGGATCCATCACCAAAAGTGACATTTCCACCTTCCTCCATAACAAGAGTCTCGAAGAAACTCTTGTTTCCCGTCATGTGCCTAGAGCACCCACTATCCAAGTACCAAAAATTAGAAGAATTTGCCTTCAAGGCTATTTGAGCAACATGGCAAACATTTTCATTCTTTCTAATCCACTTAGCAACAATTTTAGCTTTCTTAGTGGCCTTTGGTACATGTGCTCTACTATTTCTAGGATCATGCAAATCAACATTTTCATTCCTAGAAACATGCATCTTGGCTCTATTCTTTCTCTTTTCAATCATGCTTTGTTTTCTACACATTTTAATATATTGAAAGCAATTTGGTCTAATATGACCATCACAACCACAAAAGTGACAAATAGGAATGAAAAGGGAATCATACCTCGCCTTTGAGTACGTCCATGTCTTTGTGGATATGAGGGTTCAATCCATCTTCGTTGTTGAACCGGTCTTGGTTGCTTCCAAGCTTGAGGTTGCATGATTGGTCTCTTTCCTTTGTGAGCCAATTTGGGAGGAGTGTTGGCTTGAGGAACCTTAGGAGGTTGAGCTTGAGTTTTCCTTCTTGGCCCCATTTTCACTTGTGCATTAGAGCTTTGTCCTATTTCTAACTTTTTCTTAGGAGGTTGCACAAATGAAGTTTCTTCATTCTTCAAGCTCTTGACAAACACGGTCTTGTTAGAGGTTGAGATTTTCTTGCCATCTTCATACCCAAGACCTCTCTTGTCACTTGGACTCTTTCCAACACCAAGTAAATGATCAAGCTTCTTGGTGCTAGAATCTATCCTAGCCAAGGACCTCTTTAGCTTCTACAAGTTCCCTCTTCAAGCCTTCTTCACTTCTCTTGGACAAGTCTAACTCCTCAATTAGCTTATCCTCTCTCCTCTTCAATCTTTCCACTTGTTCACTTAAGTGGTCATTGTGGAGCCGAAAGTTCAAGGTTTTCTTCTCTCAACCTCTCAATCTTTCTTGTGCTTTTAAGTGCTAAATCATTGAACTCGGCATGGTATTTAGCAAGCACCTTTTGCTCCACAAACTTCTTCTTGGAACTAGAAGAGGAGTCACTTTCTTCTTCACTAGAGTCAATTTCCTCTTGACTCAAATCTTCCTTTTCACTAGCACTTTTGCTCTTGTGAGAAGATGCAAAAGCTAGGAAGTTAGCCATGAGTTCTTCCTCACTTGAAGACTCATCCTCCTCATTGGAGTCATCACTACTCCCACTCCATGTGGCGGCCATCACTTTACCCTTCTTCCTCTCATTGTGATTCGCACATTCGGGGGCAAAGTGACCAATCCCACCACACTCAAAGCATCGACCCCTTTCCTTTCGGTCCTCTCTTGTCTAGGCTCAAACTTCTTGAAGGAACTCTTTTTCTTCAAATCTTGTCCTCTTGACCCAAATCCCTTCTTCTTCTTGAACCCCATAACCTTGTTGAACCGTTTCACAAATAAGGCAAGGTCTTCATCCGATTCATGCTTTGCCTCCTTTGCATCCTTAGATGCTTTCAAAGCTATTCCTTTAGACTTCTTAGGAGGAGTAGTGTTGCTAGGAGCCTTCCTAGACTCATATGCAAGGAGACGCCCAATTACCTCACTTGGCTTCATATCCATGTAGCCACTATTTTCTTCTATGGCCGTCACCTTTGATTCAAACCTATCGGGGAGAGATCTCATAATTTTTTGCTTGACTCTCCTATCCGAATACGGGTCTCCGAGTTGATGACTTTGATTTACTATGTCCATCAATTTGATTTCGAAGTCGTTGAAGCATTCATCCTCTCCCATCCTAAGTAACTCAAATTGAGTTTGGAGGACTTGAAGCTTGGACTCCTTCACCACCTCGGTTCCCTCATGTGCAACTTGAAGGATGTCCCATGCCACTTTGGCAATTTGAGTGTTCTGAATAAGCTTGTACTGATTCTCATCCATGGCACACATAATGGCATGCATCGCCTTCCTATTCCACTTAGAAGCCTCAAACTCTTGCGCGTTCCATTGCGCCTTAGGCTTCAAAACATCTTGTCCTCCACCCGCGGGAGTCATCATAGGGAGATCATATCCGTCTTCCACCGCCATCCATGCACGGTCATGAATTTGGCATATGTAGGATTCCATCTTCCCTTTCCATTGGGAATAGTTCAAACCGGTAAGAAGTGGAGGCCTTGTGCTAGAAGCTCCTTCGTGGCCACCACCATTTCCACCGTTTCCACTCATAGTGTTTATGAATGAATGAAATGAATGCAAATGTATGAATGATCAAAAATCACACAAAATGCAAAACACACCAAAATAAAGCAAGGATCACCTATGTATGTCTAGGAACCCGCTCTGATACCAATTGAAACTAATTATTGCACGGTGTGTATAAAGCTATCTAGAGGGGGGGTGAATAGATTTTACGCTTTTTACCCAATTTTTCGTGTTAGTCAAAATTACGAAATTACCCTCAAGATAATATAAACAAGCAAGTGTAATATGGTGCGGAAATTAAATAAACACTTGAATTTTTACGTGGAAACCCTCACGGGAAAAACCACGGGCTATGTAAGTAAGCCACACTCGAACCTCGAATCCACTAAATGTGCAAACGATTACAACCTAATCCCGGAAGTAATCACACACCTACCTAATCCCGGTATGAGTGAACCTAGTCCAATTTGCTTGCGATCTAAGCAACCTAATCCCGATTGCTACACACAAGACTTAGCTTCTCTTGAAGAGAATACAACCCTAAGTGAATATATGAAAATATCCAAAATGCAACATAGAGCAAGGGAAACCCTATATGCTTATCTAAGATGATTAATATGCAATTAAGAACAATCCTAGATATCAAAACTAAATGACATGTCAATTAGTTTAGCTAATCAATATCAAGCACAAAAACCTAATATGCTAGCACAATACAACTTCTCAAACATACATCATACTAATCTCAATCTTGTATTCAACAAATATAAAATCACATACAAGTAATTAAATTGAGATTGCTAGATAAGAGAAACACAAAATATGTAAGATATTAGTGAAAAGCTTACCAAGCAAAGTATGATGAAGAATCCATGCAAGATGTCATCTAGATGATCTAAGATGATGCTAGATGATGATTGATGATCATGGAACAAGTGTTTGAGTAATTAAAAATGAGTTCTTTGGAATTTTTCTTCTCTTTGAAAAATCTCCTAAGTATGGAATCTGAATATGAACTCTTGTGATTGACCTAAAGTCAAAGTGGCATATATATAGGGGGCCAAAACAAAGTGTGGTCGTTTTGATAAGTTTGCCCACTATTTGCCATGGGCGCTGTACGTAGGGCGCCCTTGTACAGCGCCTGTACAGCGCCCTTGCTCTGTTTTCACGAGGGAACAGAGTGGCGCTGTACGTACAGCGCTTTGTACAGCGCCACGTACAGCGCCCCAACAGCGACCCAACAGCGACCGATTAAATCGATCAGGTCTGAACAGCGCTCAATGGGCGCTGTTCGTACAGCGCTTCTGAACAGCGCTTTTGGGGGCGCCCAATGCAAAAATGCAATCCTAAGTCTAAGCATGACAAGGCAATTGGATATGCAAGATGCAATCAAACTAACATGCAAGAAGAGATGTTAATGAGCATTAAGGCACACATAAAAGACACACAACATATAAGGATTAAACATATGCAAGAGTTGTGAGTGTGTGCATCTATCTCTTCAAGACAAGTAAGCACTTGGAATATTACCTTTGGTGCTTGTCAATAGTGAGGTCTTCAAAAGGGCCTAAGCAATAACACAACATCTAAGCTACCCTTACAAAGCATCCCCACATATGGTTTGATCACGAAATAAGCCAATTAAACACAACGGGAATCCTAACACACTCTATTTCCTATATAGCAAGCCGTGTTGATGGCTTCGGCCCATAGGTTCCTAGGGACATTGTTGCTAAGCAACATCACACGGGCCATCTCTTGGAGGACCCTATTCTTCCTCTCAACAACTCCATTTTGTTGAGGTGTCCTAGGAGCAGAAAATTCATGGGAGATGCCTAAACCATTACAAAAGGTTTCAAAGGTGGCATTCTCAAATTCTCTCCCATGGTCACTTCTAATCCGCTTAATGCTTTTAATATTAGAGTTCATTTCATTTTGAATTTTATTACAAAGCATTTTAAACTTATCAAAAGTTTCGGATTTTTTCTCTAAGAAAATATGTCCATGTGAACCTAGAGAAATCATCAACACAAACAAAAATGTATCTCTTTCCACCCAAACTTTCGGTTTGCATGGGACCCATGAGGTCCATGTGGAGAAGCTCAAGTGGCTCCTTGGTGGTGAGATACTTACCCTTTTTGTGCATGCTTTTAGTTTGCTTTCCTTGTTGGCAAGGTCCATAAATACCATTAGCTTTCTTCCCAAGCTTAGGGAGGCCACACACACAATTGAACTTTCCAAGGGTCCGTAGATCCCTAAAGTTCATGTGGCCAAGTCTTTCATGCCACAACTCAATTTGCTCATCCATGGACACATGATTAGATACAATTCTAGCTTCAAGACAATAACAATTGTCGCTAGATCTCATGCCCTTCAACAAGGTTTGTCCATCGGGTTTAAGGATAGAGCAATAATCTTTAGAAAACAAGACGGAATATCCTTCATCACTAAAATGTGAAATGCTAATTAAATTGGCTTTCAAGCCATCAACAAATAAAGCATTGGATAAGGAGGGTAATCCGGGAACGGAAATGGTTCCTTTCCCTACAACATTTCTTTTGGATCCATCACCAAAAGTGACATTTCCACCTTCCTCCATAACAAGAGTCTCGAAGAAACTCTTGTTTCTCGTCATGTGCCTAGATCACCCACTATCCAAGTACCAAAAATTAGAAGAATTTGCCTTCAAGGCTATTTGTGCAACATGGCAAACATTTTCATTCTTTCTAATCCACTTAGCAACAATTTTAGCTTTCTTAGTGGCTTTTGGTACATGTGCTCTACTATTTCTAGGATCATGCAAATCAATATTTTCTTTCCTAGAAACATGCATCTTGGCTCTATTCTTTCTCTTTTCAATCATGCTTTGTTTTCTACACATTTTAATATATTGAAAGCAATTTGGTCTAATATGACCATCACAACCACAAAAGTGACAAATAGGAATGAAAAAAGGAATCATACCTCGCCTTTGAGTACGTCCATGTCTTTGTGGATAAGTGGGTTCAATCCATCTTCGTTGTTGAACCGGTCTTGGTTGCTTCCAAGCTTGAGGTTGCATGATTGGTCTCTTTCCTTTGTGAGCCAATTTGGGAGGAGTGTTGGCTTGAGGAACCTTAGGAGGTTGAGCTTGAGATTTCCTTCTTGGCCCCATTTTCACTTGTGCATTAGAACTTTGTCCTATTTCTAACTTCTTCCTAGGAGGTTGCACAAATGAAGTTTCTTCATTCTTCAAGCTCTTGACAAACACGGTCTTTTTAGAGGTTGAGATTTTCTTGCCATCTTCATACCCAAGACCTCTCTTGTCACTTGGACTCTTTCCAACACCAAGTAAATGATCAAGCTTCTTGGTGCTAGAATCTATCCTAGCCAAGGACCCTTTAGCTTCTACAAGTTCCCTCTTCAAGCCTTCTTCACTTCTCTTGGACAAGTCTAACTCCTCAATTAACTTATCCTCTCTCCTCTTCAATCTTTCCACTTGTTCACTTAAGTGGTCATTGTGAGCCGAAAGTTCAAGGTTTTCTTCTCTCAACCTCTCAATCTTTCTTGTGCTTTTAAGTGCTAAATCATTGAACTCGGCATGGTATTTAGCAAGCACTTTTTGCTCCACAAACTTCTTCTTGGAACTAGAAGAGGAGTCACTTTCTTCTTCACTAGAGTCAATTTCCTCTTGACTCAAATCTTCCTTTTCACTAGCACTTTGCTCTTGTGAGAAGATGCAAAAGCTAGGAAGTTAGCCATGAGCTCTTCCTCACTAGAAGACTCATCTTCCTCATTGGAGTCATCACTACTCCCACTCCATGTGGCGGCCATCACTTTACCCTTCTTCCTCTCATTGTGATTCGCACATTCGGGGGCAAAGTGACCAATCCCACCACACTCAAAGCATCGGACCCCTTTCCTTTCGGTCCTCTCTTGTCTAGGCTCAACCTTCTTGAAGGAACTCTTTTTCTTCAAATCTTGTCCTCTTGACCCAAATCCCTTCTTCTTCTTGAACCCCATAACCTTGTTGAACCTTTTCACAAATAAGGCAAGGTCTTCATCCGATTCATGCTTTGCCTCCTTTTCATCCTTAGATGCTTTCAAAGCTATTCCTTTAGACGTCTTAGGAGGGAGTAGTGTTGCTAGGAGCCTTCCTAGACTCATATGCAAGGAGACGCCCAATTACCTCACTTGGCTTCATATCCATGTAGCCACTATTTTCTTCTATGGCCGTCACCTTTGATTCAAACCTATCGGGGAGAGATCTCATAATTTTTTGCTTGACTCTCCTATCCGAATACGGGTCTCCGAGTTGATGGCTTTGATTTACTATGTCCATCAATTTGATTTCGAAGTCGTTGAAGCATTCATCCTCTCCCATCCTAAGTAACTCAAATTGAGTTTGGAGGACTTGAAGCTTGGACTCCTTCACCACCTCGGTTCCCTCATGTGCAACTTGAAGGATGTCCCATGCCACTTTGGCAATTTGAGTATTCTGAATAAGCTTGTACTGATTCTCATCCATGGCACACATAATGGCATGCATCGCCTTCCTATTCCACTTAGAAGCCTCAAACTCTTGCGCGTTCCATTGCGCCTTAGGCTTCAAAACATCTTGTCCTCCACCCGCGGGAGTCATCATAGGGAGATCATATCCATCTTCCACCGCCATCCATGCACGGTCATGAATTTGGCAAATGTAGGATTCCATCTTCCCTTTCCATTGGGAATAGTTCAAACCGGTAAGAAGTGGAGGCCTTGTGCTAGAAGCTCCTTCGTGGCCACCACCATTTCCACCGTTTCCACTCATAGTGTTTATGAATGAATGAAATGAATGCAAATGTATGAATAATCAAAAATCACACAAAATGCAAAACACACCAAAATAAAGCAAGGATCACCTATGTATGACTAGGAACCCGCTCTGATACCAATTGAAACTAAATATACCCCGGTGTGTATAAAGCTATCTAGAGGAGGGGTGAATAGATTTTACGCTTTTTACCCAATTTTTCGTGTTAGTCAAAATTACGAAATTACCCTCAAGATAATATGAACAAGCAAGTGTAATATGGTGCGGAAATTAAATTAACACTTGAATTTTTACGTGGAAACCCTCACGGGAAAAACCACGGGCTATGTAAGTAAGCCACACTCGAACCTCGAATCCACTAAATGTGCAAACGATTACAACCTAATCCCGGAAGTAATCACACACCTACCTAATCCCGGTATGAGTGAACCTAGTCCAATTTGCTTGTGATCTAAGCAACCTAATCCCGATTGCTACACACAAGACTTAGCTTCTCTTGAAGAGAATACAACCCTAAGTGAATATATGAAAATATCCAAAATGCAACATAGAGCAAGGGAAACCCTATATGCTTATCTAAGATGATTAATATGCAATTAAGAACAATCCTAGATATCAAAACTAAATGACATGTCAAATAGTTAAGCTAATCAATATCAAGTACAAAACCTAATATGCTAGCACAATACAACTTCTCAAACATACATCATACTAATCTCAATTTTGTATCTAAAGCATACAAAATAACAATCAAGTAATTAATTGAGATTGCTAGATAAAATAAACACAAAATATGTAAGATATTAGTGAAAAGCTTACCAAGCAAAATATGATGAAGATTCCATGCTAGATGACATCTAGATGATCTAAGATGATGCTAGATGATGATTGATGATCATGAAATTGTGTTTGAGTAATTAAAAATGAGTTCTTTGTGTATTTTTCTTCTCTTGAAAAAATATCCTAAGTATGAAGCATGAATAAGAACTCTTGTAAATGACCTAAAATCAAGTTAGCATATATATAGAGGCCATAAGTGAAGTGAGGTCGTTTTGAAAACTCGCCAGAAAATCACTCTGTGCGCTGGTGGACCAGCGTAGGACCAGCGCACAAGCCAATTTTGGCTGAGCGCTGGACGTCAGGTGCTGCCACCAGCGCCAGTCAAGCGGCGCCATACTGGGCGATCGGCGCTGGTGGCCGGCGCTGGTCCACACCAGCGCACGACCGGCGGCGCGCCACTGGGTGATTTGTGCCGGTGAGCGGCGCTGGTCGACCGGGGCTGGTGGACCAGCGCACAGCCCCAAAAATTGCATCCCACATGCAATCATGCAAGGGGTACAAAGTCAAACAAGATGCATCCTAAAGCCTAAATGCTATGATGTTTTCAACACAAGATGCAATCATAAAAATAAGCAAGAAGAGATGTAAATAATCATTTATGCACAACAAAAAGAAACACAACATACAAAGATTAAACATATGCATGAGTTGTGAGTGTGTGCAACTATCTCTTCAAGACAAGAAAGCACTTAGAATATTACCTTTGGTGCTTGTCAATAATGAGGTCTTCAAAGGGCCTAATGCACTAATAACAACATCTAAACTACCCTTACAAAGAATCCCCATTGATGGTTTGATCACGAAATAAGCCAATTAAAAACAACGGGAATCCTTACAGTCTAGAATGGAAAGCTAACGATGACTGTGTTAGATGAAACGGTAGAGTTTAAAGTCTTTGAGTCTCTTAAGTTCCTTGAAGCAGCAGATGATTGTTACTTAGCTAAGTGTAGTTCAATTGAAGTGGTGAATTCGGCAGTACAAGATGAATTGACAGAAGAAATATCTGAAGAATTACTAGAGTGGGTTTGTGATGTACTTGAAGATGATGAAGAAATTCAACAGGTTGGAGTTTCAGAAGAAGAATCTGATTTGAGGAAGTGCTGAAATAGAAGATGAGATCAACAAGTCGTTAATCCCATCTATGAGTTCCCCCCTGTATTAGAGTTCAAACAACTCCCATCTAACCTCAAATATGCTTTCTTAGGGATGAATGATACTCTCCTAGTGATTATAGTCTCTGACCTAGAGTCGGAAAAAGAAGAGAGACTGTTGAAGGTACCCCAAGAACATAAAGCCGCCATTGGATGGACCACAGCGGATATTAAGGGAATAAGCCCTGCCACATGCATGCACCATATTCTTTTAGAATAAGGTATGAAACCGTCTAGAGAGGCTCAATGGAGACTTAACCCGAACTTGAAAGAGGTCGTGAAGGAAGCGGTCCTAAAGCTACTTAAGGTGGGTATCATATACCCTATATCTGACAGTAAATGGGTGAGTCTGGTCCATGTTGTGCCAAAGAAGTCTGGGATCACGGTGATAGCTAATGAGAACAATGAGTTGATTCCTACAGGGAAGACAACGAGATGGAGAGTGTGCATAGATTACCGTAAGCTCAACACGGCAACTAAAAGGATCACTTTCCTTAGCCGTTCATTGATCAGATGCTCGAGCGATTTGCGGGACATGCTTATTATTGCTTCCTGGATGGGTTTTTAGGATACAACCAAATTACCATAGCTCCGGAGGACTAAGAGAAGATGACGTTCACATGCCCCTTCGGGACTTTTGCTTACCGAAGAATGCCTTTTGGGTTATGCAACACCCATTCCACCTTCCAAAGATGCATGATGTCAATCTTCTCCGACATGCTAGAGAAGTATATTGAGGTATTTATGGATGATTTTTCTGTTTTGGTAATTCTTTTGACCACTGCCTTGATAACTTAACTAGTGTTTTGAAAAGATGCACTGAGACCAATTTAACTCTTAGTTGGGAGAAAAGTCACTTTATGGTGAAATCTGGAATAGTGCTAGGACATGTGATATCTGATAAAGGCATAGAAGTAGATAAAGCTAAAATTGAAGTAATTGCTAAACTTCCACTTCCCACTTCGGTGAAAGGTGTGAGGAGTTTTCTTGGTCATGTAGGTTTTTATAGTCGCTTTATAAAAGATTTTTTAAAAATTAGACGTCCCCTATGTAACCTTTTGACCAATGAGTCTACATTTGTTTTCAATAATGAATGTTTGCATGCTTTTGAATCTCTGAAGGATAAACTGACATCTACTCATGTAATCATGCCTCCTGATTGGTCTCTTCCATTTAAATTAATGTGTGATGCATCAGACTATGCTGGAGGTGCTGTTTTAGGACAACGAATAGATAAAGTTCCACATGTTATTTACTACACTAGTCACACTTTGAATGATGCATAACTGAATTACTCCACTACTGAAAAAGAATTGCTTGCTGTTGTTAGTGCCTTGGAAAAATTTCGTCAATATCTAATTGGATCCAAGGTTATTGTGTATTATGATCATGCCGCTTTGAAATATTTACTAACAAAGAAGGAAACGAAACCGAGATTACTCCGGTGGATCCTTTTGTTGCAAGAGTTTGATTTGGAAATCAGGGATAAGAAGGGCAGCGAGAATGTGGTAGCTGATCACTTTTCTCGATTAGTGGAGGATGAGAATGTGGAAGAAAGCACTAAACTTGTGCCAATCAATGAGAATTTTCCAGATGAACAACTGATGGCTGTGGGAGTCAATGATCCTTGGTATGCGGACATCGTGAATTACCTTGCAAATGGCATTATTAACCAAAAATTCGCTCTGGGTGAGGAATTTCAATTAACACCCTCAAACTGCTACTTGGGAGGCTGCAACAGGGTAGGTACCTCTAGGTACCATGGTTTTGTACGAGTAAAATATTTGGAGTAAGGTGCAATAGGTAGGAGAAAAAATCACCCCGCCCGTCGGGGCTTTATTGTGGCATGTCATGCGAATAGGCGGATAAGAGAGCTTGGACCAGCGGGGTTGGAATCTAACTCACATACATGCATAATAAAAGAGATAGAAGGGAGAATGACAATTCTTTTGGTAGAAGGTGGACTGGCCTAGGGGGAAAAAGCATCACGTATGATCATATGTTGAAAAACCCCTCGGTAGTATCCGGTGGAGAGAGATCTTTTATATATTTATAAATAAGGCGTGCTTCGGGGAGCTTACACAAGTAGGAGAATAATACAACATAAATGCTCCAGAGAGCTTACTAATAGGCGGGTGTAGGCCCTTTTCTGAAATTAGTAGAAAAGAAGAAGAAGCCAAAGATCCCCTTCAATAGAGAGCTTTGTCATATTTATAGATCTAATTCTTGTTGCCCACTCCATCAATTTAGTCAATCAATCCACAATTATAGGAACACTGATTTGACATTGATTGAGTTGAATATTCTCTCATTAATGGCATTGTGAATGGCTATTAAAGAGTTAACTATCTTCATTAATGGCGTTGTGAATGGCCATTAAAGAGTTAACTATCTTCATTAATACGGTTGATCATCTCCATTAATAGGGTTGACTATCTCCATTAATGGCATTATGAATGGCCGGAGAGGTTAATCTTCCTTGTATTTGAATACTGGCATATAATGTCCTTCTTGTAGCATGGTTCTGGTCTTCCTTGGTAATCTAACAGATGGTGTACTAAGACCTCTCTTGTTGATGCCTTCTATGCTAGGTGGTCGAGAGTTGCTCGGAGGACTGGTTTGAGTATAGGGTACCAGGTACCGAGTGTGGGGTAGGGGGGTACCGAGTATGGGGTAAGGGGTACCAGGTGCGGGGTACAGGGTACTAGGTGCGGGGTACCGGGTACCAGGTGTGGGGTACAGGGTACAGGGTACCAGGTGTGGGGTACCAGGATACCGGTGTGGCGCAACATCGGGATACTATATATCATGGATCATGCGGTAGCGGGATACTGGGATAGTGTGGTAGCGGAATCCTTAGGACCCTGGGTTCATTCTTTCAACAATCAAATGACCTTGGCATGGATGAAAAATTCTTCTTTGGACCCCTGCCAAAAAAGGCGGTTAACATGCATCATACCAGCTGATCTGAACTCGCAAGCAAAAGGAAGATTCATCTCCATCACTAGGCAATACTTTTGGGACGAGTCATACCTGTTCAAATATGGCGCTGATCAGATCATTCGAAGATGCGTCCCTAAAGAAGAGCAGCAAGATGTGCTGAAATTCTGCCATAACTTTAGTTGTGGAGGGCACTTTAGTAACAAGAAGACTGCTTTGAAAGTTCTCTAATCAGGTTTCTTCTGGACCTCTTTATTTAAAGATGCTTACACCTTTTGTATTTCTTGTGACAGGTGCCACAGAACGGGGAACATTGGCAAAAGAGATGAGATGCCTCTTTCAAGCCAGTTGGTAGTGGAGATATTTGACGTGTAGGGGATAGATTTCATGGGACCCTTCCTATCCTCACACAGGTTCATGTACATCTTGGTTGCTGTAGATTATGTCTCAAAGTGGATCGAAGCAATCGTAACCAAGACAAATGATAGTCAGGTGGTGGTGAAGTTTGTCAATGAGAACATATTCACCAAATTCGATACACCTCGTGCAATCACAAGTGACGGTGGAAGCCATTTTTGTAACAAGGTCTTTGCCTCGTTAATGAAGAAGTATAGTGTCAAACACAAAGTGGCAACCCCGTACCATCCGCAGACTTCAGGACAAGTTAAAGTAAGCAACAGACAGATTAAGCAAATATTAGAGAAGACAGTGCAACCAAATCGAAAGGATTGGTCAATCAAGCTGAATGATACTTTGTGGGCGTATAGAACTACCTACAAAACCCCGATAGGTATGAGCCCTTATAGGATAGTCTTTGGCAAAGCATGTCTTCTACCAGTAGAGTTGGAACACAACGCCTATTGGGCTCTGAAGAAACTGAACTTCAATTTAGACAAGGCGGGGGAGGAAAGAAGTTTGCAAATGAGTAACTTGAGGAGCTCTGGAACAATGCATATGAGAACGCGAAGATATACAAAGAAAGGACGAAAAAGTTACATGATAACAAAATCCTTCAGAAAGAGTTTCATCCAGGAATGCTAGTTTTGTTGTATCAATCGCGACTGAGGTTGTTTCCAAGAAAGCTGAAATCAAAGTGGTCTGGTCCCTTTAGAGTAACTCAGGTATTTCCTCATGGGGTCGTCGAGCTTTAAAATTTTCGGAACAATGGTACATTCAAAGTTAATGGTCAGAGGCTTAAGCCTTACCTTAGCATGTCTGAGGCTGTGTTTGTGGGGTCTTCCGTGCTTCATGAGCTGTAAGGCTCCTCTACGTCTTGCCCAGACGTTAAATAAAGCGCTCAGTGGAAGGCAACCCAACCAGGTATTTTCTTTTCACTTTGTTTTTGTTATGTCGTAAATCAGTGTTCCCCTTGCTTAATTGCAGGTTTGGGGGTGTTAAAAAAAATAAATCGTTAGGTCAAACCGTTGCCATGCGCGCTGCGTAACTGGGAGTGGTAATGGAAGCGGTGTCTTCTGTCCTTGAACCGTTGCCGCTGTGAATTAATTGGGAGCAGTTGGACAACGTATTTAACTGGGAGCGGTAATGGCAGCGGTACCTACTGTTCTTGAACCGCTGCCAAACCGCTGTGAATTAATTGGGAGCGGTAATAATTGGGCAAACCGCTGCGGATACATTGCCACAACCGCTGCGTAAGTCACAGCGGTACCAAATTGAAACGTTGCGTTCCACACCTGTTGGTTGGCCACCCAATAAGAGAAGACTGCTGCCGAAACTGCTGCGGCTTTCGCAGCGGTAATGGCAGTGGTCGATCCTTAATTATAAAAGACCCAGTTTCACGCGAGACCTGTCGCTGTCTTCCTTCCTCTCTTTCAAAATTTTCTTCTTCCCTCTTCTTCCTCCTTCAACCGATCATCAAACCAGGTATGATTCTAACTCTTATTTTATATGTTGTGTTTATTGCCAAATAATTATATGATCCCATTCCCTTCTCCCACATTTTTCTTCAATTGATTTAGTTAGGGTTTTATAAACCGAATTTGGGGATTTAGGGTTTGGGATGATTTTCTCCTTTGCATGTATTCTTGAATGGTTGCATAGGGTGTAGGCAATGGTTTGAAGTGATTCTCTGCTATCAATTTTCCATAACATAGTGTCTAGCAATTACAGATGAAATTGAGTGGTATTGTAAAGTTTTTACACTATGTATGTGTGGTTTTATTTTATGCTGAATGAATGGAGATGGAATATATGCGTGTAGGGTGCTTGGTTCAATGATTGTACAATCAGAATGCTGCTGAAATTCTGTTAAAATCATTGTCCCATTTTGATTTATAACTTGCTTTAGTGTGCTTGTGTATTTCCCAGATATGGTAAGGACAGCTATCTGAGGAGGTCATGTTCCTTCGGATCCAAATAGAAGACAAGAAAAGAGACCGGTTGAGCATCAATTCAAAGGAAATTCGGAGTACAAGGATAGGATAAAGAAGAACCGAAATTTCATTTTGGAAAGGGAAATAGTTGTGGAAGAATTAGGAGAGACACCTATACCTAGGCGTATGGTTAGACATAGACTCCAAAAGAGTGGGGTACATGGGAGGTGTATGCACTCTTGAGGAATTTCTAATCTTCCATCGATGTTGGTTTTGTGTGTTGTCCAATATATGGTGGTTTTGCATCATTGAGGGATCTCATACTTTCCAATAGGGTTGGGTAGACTTAGACTCCACTAGGTTGGGTGAGCTAAAGATTAGTCACTTTGTGGATTCTCTATTTTTATCATCCAATATATATAGTACCCTAATGGTTGTATTTCAACCCGTGGATGTTTTCTCCTTGGAGGTTTTACCACGTTAAAAAATCTCTTGTGTTAATTCTTCCTATCTCTATCTTTTATATTTTATTTGTGTATGTTATTATCTTGTTTCATATTACTCACTTGTGATGTATGTTGAAGCAAGTATTTGTAAAGTGTGATTTGTGAATTCATTCTTTAGATCATTTTTGTATATTTGATTCTTTTGTATATTGTAATTTTTGTATAGTGATATTTGATCACTCTTGTAACTAGTTGAATATCTATTGAAATACAAGCTTTATTTGTTGTTGTGTTTATTTGCTTTTATACCTCACACAACTAAGTGATATACCTAGAACTTGTGCACATGATTATATTCTCATATTGTCTATGTATGTCTTTCTTGGTTTATTTTGTTGTGTGTAAGGCTACCTTAAGGGACAAATGAGAGTTTGTTTAAGGGATTGGAAAAAGGTGTAAAAACCTATTCACCCCCCCCCCCCCCCCCCCCCCTCTAGGTATGCGTTAAGCAATTTAACTACGTTTGTATACTTTCAGCTGTAGACGGACCTGAGTCTACAGAAGGATATGTTACTTTTCTCTTTTATTTTCTTTCGTTTTAAATTGTGATATTCGAGATTTACTTTGTGAATTTAGTTTATTATGATTACTTTCTGCTGTTTTATTTTGTGTCATTATTGCTCTGCCTTGGCTTTATCCTATTTGTCGTGTGCTTTGATTTCATACATTGAGGACAATGCTGGATTTAGGTTTGGGGGGTGTGATAGTATGTTTTTGAGTCAATTTTTGTTTTGTTTTTAGAGTCTGTCGTTCCTGCGTCTTCCAAGATGAGATACTTCGGTATGTGTCATAGAGATGATGTGCATTAATCAATGGGTTTACACTAACATCTTGCCATTTAGGGTAATACATTGCATTTTTCAAAACTTATGACATGCTCTTGATATGATAATGGATAGAATGCTGAGTTGACTTGCCATGATTAATAGTGGAGACTACCCTTGTGAGTCACTAAACCAAAAAGCATACATAAATGACATACTATGAGGGTCCTGTTGTTTCTACTCGTTAAACACTCAGTATGTTCTTAGCATTAGATTCGATCTCTATAGGTTGTACATTGAGCATTATAGAACGATCATCATAAAAGATTTCGCATGTTGCATTTTGATCTTGAGTACGGCGAACCAGTGGAAATGATATAGATTATGTGTGCTTTAGCTACTTAAAAGTCCTTAAATATTTCCTACCTATATGTGTGTGCTCCATAGCCCTGTTTGAAGCCAAACACTAATTGCCTTTTTCTTTCTTCACCACATTAACTATAACCCCAATAAGCCAATGATATAGCCATTCCTTATAGCTTGGGATCATACTTTGGAAGAGTGAAGAGAATGTACTATTTTTGCACGTGATTGTGTGCATAAATTGTTACTAAAATCAAAGAAACAAAGAGCTGCATTCAATCCAAAAGTTTTGAAGCTGAAAGTAATACAATAGTTGTAATCTCTGATTCATTCAAAATAAAATAAAATAAAATTTTTAAAAAAAAAAAGAAAAAAAGAAAAAAAAAAATGAATGGTGTGTTGATAGAATCAGAGAATAGAATGTAAAGAGGTGCAATAAAGTCAATAAAGACTGCAAGTTTGAATCTATTCAAAAGAAGTTGACAAAAGGGAGAAAGGAGAATTCTGGGGAATTAATTAATAAGTGGTGACATTCCACTTGAAAAGGAACCACGAGACTTGTGCTAAATCGAAAAGGTAATAGAAGACTCTCATGGTATGATCCTAGGTTTTTGAATTCTAATTTTCCGTTCTTTCTTAACCTTCACCCAATGGCCCTATTACAACCTGAATGAAGTCTATTTGATTTGTTGGTTATCCTTGCTATGATAGTAGAATTTTGATATGTGATTATCTTGTTCATAATGTTTGATTCTTTTCATGAGATCTTTTGCTTCCATATCAAGCGTTCTTTCATTGATATATCTATATGCGAATAATTTGAATTTTTCTTTTGCATAACTTCCAATCGCATATGCTTGATGAGTGTATTTGCCTAGGTTTTGTGTGAACTAATGAGAGATATCTTGTGAGAATTAGAGTCGAGGCGAATTATATCTATGGCTTTTTGACGATGTGTCCTGGAAGCTAGAATGTTTTGAGCTTGGGCTTTTCACTAAAAATTGAGCAATGTTTTCATATTTGTGACTAAATATTAGTCTTTACTTATTGGCTTTTGCATGCATTGTCTCAACATGGGCATATATTGTTGTATTTTGGATGACCAGTTTTCACAGGATATGTTTGTGGGTGTCATAGCTGTAAACCCTCAGGAGACGAAACTCCTCCTCTAGGGACACCTAGAGGTTTAAAGGCTTGTAGCATACGCTCAATGCTATCGTGTTCCCTACAACAGTGGCTTTGTTAGGATTTATATTTTCTAGTTGAGTTTTTAGTTTTTGTTTTCTTAGTTTTGCTCAAGGGCTAGCAAAAGATAAGTTTGAGGGTATTTGATCGGTCATTTATTGTATATGTTTTTTATCCCCATTCTTCATATCATTTGCTTGTTTCTTGAGTCTTTTTAGGGGTTTAATGTGTGTGTTTGAGCTTTTTCAGGTTGTTGGATCCAACTGAGTTGTTTGAGGAATGTTAGGCAAAAAGGTACTATTTTATAAGATCTCAAGGGCTTTCTAGCAAAAGGCCAAAAAGAGCTGCCATGACTGCTCCTAATTTCGGGATAGCGGTTCAGTAGCGTTCCAACATCAGTAGAGTCCGCTGCCCCGACCGCTATCAAACCACTGTTAGAGCCACAGCGGTTGTCCGTCAAACGAGAAGACTGCTGCCGATACCGCTGCGGCTTTCGCAGCAGTAATGGAAACGGTTTGACAACTCTGTTCAGCATAAGGCGTCTTTTCACGTCTAGGATCTGGGTGCCTATATATATTGAGAAGATTAATAGGTTTTGCTCTCTCGGACACTAGCTTATCCTCTGGAACACAGACAAACTCATCACACAGTTCTATCATTCATCTTTACGCATAGAAGATTCGAAGACAAAGAAGATTTCAACATCGAAGATTTGAAGAATTCATTGAAGTTTCTTAATGGGTTTTATCTCCTCTATCTCCTATCTTGTTATTTTCATAATGTGTAACTAATTCCATACTAGGGAATCAATGTGAACCTCTATGAATACTCCTTGTTAGAATTGACTATATTTTCTTAATTCAAGTTCTGATTCATTCAATTCATTCTAGGTTTTAATTCTTTATTTGTGTTAATGCATGATTATACACTGACATGAATTTAGGGTTTTGATAATTAAACAATTAAGTTTGGAGTGTTTATTTACACGTAACCTTAATTATTATTCAATTGAATGGGTAAAACTGATCTTAGCATTGATTTATGCAAGTAGGTTTTGGTTCATTAGTTCTTACGCTTAATGGGTTCTCGGTTGTAGTTTGCGCCATTGATTTATGGGTAAATTATAATTGAGAATACTTGATTCATCCCAGGATCATACGATAACAATCATATTTAATTTAAGAACGAATCCTTAACTTGGGTTACATCTTTTATCAAAGTCAATTCGAAGCATTGAGTAAACATAGTTGGGGAGCATTGATGACCTAGTCCTCTCACCTCTTGATCACATTCACATATTCTTGTTAATTGCTTTCTTAGATAATTCTGTTCTAAACCAATCATTCAATCAATCAAAATCTCTTGGATACTGTTAATTGCTTAGCTTTAATTAGAATTAGTTTTATTAGTAAATCATTTTTCCTCGTGGGAACGATCCCTACTTGTCGCTGTACTTATCTCACGGTTTGTGCACTTGCGAGTTAGGTTTTTATAACACGATTTTATCCATCACAAAGCTAAATCCTTCGAAATAAGTGGCATGTAACATTCGAAATAATTGGTATGTAACTTCGTAAATAACTGGCATGTAACATTCGAAATAACTGACATGTAACTTCGTAAGGAACTGGCATGTAACTTTAGAAATAATTGTCATGTAACAATACTGGAATTTTATCTTCAAAATAAATTCATTCAATACTGCAGCATACATCGCAAACATGAATCCATTCAATACTGGAATTCAAATTGAGCTGGCATGTAACTTCAGAACCGACACTGGCATGTAACAATACTAGATTATTTTTTTTGGAATTAGTGTCTTTCAACCGTGAAACTCAATACGAACTGGCATGTAACTTCAGAACCAACTGACATGTAACTTTAAATTAAACTGGCGTGTAACTTAAATTTAAATTGTCATGTAAGTTAAATTTAAACTAGCAGGTAACTTCAGAACCACCTAGCATGTAAGTTCAGAACTAACTGGCACGTAACTTCAGAACCAACTGGCATATAACAAAACTGGAATTTGATCAGTGAACTAAATTCATTTAATGCTGGACAATACCAAATTCATTCAATAAAGTTTACAATACGAAATATAGTATTTCACCCATACATATAAGAATTAAAACATCATTGCTAATACCTAAGTTGTACCACCAACTTCCGGTGCTAATGGACATTTATGTGAATTGTGGTCTTCTTCTCCACATTTCTTACACCTGTAAGGTCTACATGGTAGCTTCAATGTTGCAAATGTTGCAGATGGACATGGTTGAGGAGCTTGACATGGTAGAGCATTCTTACAATTCTGTCGGTTTTGATCAGATTTTTTACAATTTCTGCTCTTTCCATTTCCATGTTCCCTCGTAGATTTAAATCTCTTCTTTTTTGGTCTTCTAGCTTGCACACGAAAAGGAGGCAGATGAACAACCTTTGATCGCACATCTTTAGGAATATTCGATTCACTAGGATGCCCAACCGGGAAAATGTTCATGGAATATGCTTCAAGCCAACTAGTAGTTCTGTAGCAATCCCCACAAAAATTTGGAAAATGCTTCTTCGCGTACCTACAAAATTAAAGATTATGAGCAATTAAATTAATCACATTTGGTAAGAAGGTAAGATACAATGGAACAAGAAGATAATAACATGTAACTTAGAAATAAACTAGCATGTAAAGTCTACAATAACATGCATGTAATTTTAAAACAAGCTGGCATGTAATCTTGGTTCAAAAAATTACAATAGTTGACATGTAACTTAGAAATAAACTAGCATGTAAAGTCTACAATAACATGCATGTAACTTTAAAAAATACTGGCATGTAACTTGGGTACAAAAAATTACAATAGCCGGGTTTCACTCTAAATCAAAATTACCGAGTGACATATAACTTAGAAATAAATTAGCATGTAACATTAAATTGACTTGGCATGTAACTTTAAAATAAACTGGCATGTAACCTGGGAATAAAAAATTACAGCACATAGATTTCACTCTAAATCGAAACGAATCTCTTATTCTTCATATCAAACATAATGATTCTTGTAAAAAAAAACAACTGGGAAAGGGATACATACCTTCTAGAAGGTTGTTCGGCTCTGGATCTACTTCAAGAGAGAGAAGAGACCGCATGTAACCTAGGAATAAAAAATTACAGCACATGGATTTCACTCTAAATCAAAACGAATCTCTTATTCTTCATATCAAACATAATGATTCTTGTAAAAAAACAATTGGGAAAAGGATACATACATTCTAGAAGGTTGTTTAGCTCAAGATCTACTTCAAGAGAGAGAAGAGACCACAAAATGTTGCTAGGTTTCAGATCTACATCATCACAGAGCGAGATAGACACAAAATGTTGCTGGGTTTCGATCCGTTGCTGATGAAATGGGTTTCGGTTTCGGTGGAAGAAACAAAATGGGGTGGAAGAGACGAGTTGGAGGTCGACAAAATGAAGAGAAACGGAATGGGTTTCTAGGTTCAACTTGAAATTTGTTATTAGGTTGAGAGAGAGAGAGAGAGAGAGAGAGAGAGAGAGAGAGAGAGAGAGAGAGAGAGAGAGAGAGAGAGAGAGAGAGAGAGATTTTGATTTTGAAAACTTTGGAAGTCAAAATTTTTGTTTGTATCAAGTGAAGAGAGGCAAATTTTGAGAGGGAAATTTTGGTGCAAGTAAAACAAAATTCAAGGCAATTTTGGCAATTTTGGCAATTCAAGCACAAAGATGACAAGAATAATAAAAAATAAACTTTTGGCTAAAAACAATAAGTCAATAAATTTTTTGATCATCTCATGCAATTTCCTCTATATATATATATATATATTTATATTTATATATTAAATGATAATCTATTAAAGTTAAGGGCGATCTAAGAAATTAGTTGTCGGTTTGTATTACAAATAAAATGAAAAATGGGGCTATTTATAAAGACTATAAATTTAATGTAAAAAAGTTAATATTGTCTACATGTCATCGCATGAATAGAGACTAGGTTAAGACTTGAGAGAGTGTATCTATCACTCTACTTTAATAAAGCATAGGCTAGTGAGACAATTGTCTATGCATAGGCAAGTGAGGTAATTATCTAAGGACTTCGGTTGCTAGTCCTCACTTCCTTATACATTGGCAATTAAGGCTGTGTTTGGAATAACTTTTCATGAAGAATTTGGAGTTGATATTTTATTGGTAGAGCTTTAATTTATTGAATATATATAGTTTTTTTTTAAAGTTAATTTGTCAATTGGTATTCAAATAAAAAAAATCACTTTTAAGTTGGTAAATTGTTTGGTAATATGTCTTTAAAAAAGCTTTTTGTTGTGATAAATTACAAAAAAAAGTGTTGACAATGTATTTCTATTAAAAGAGATTTTCTATTTTTTTTCCAGATAAAATTGGACTGACTTAGGGGAAAAAGCATCATAAAAGATCATATGCTGAAAAAAAAAATGAAAAAAAAAAAAAAACATCAATCAGTATCCCTATATTTTAATGAAAGAGATATATGGTGGAATGTTTAAAATTTATATAGGGTAGTTTAGACAATTTAAAGAGCTTAACAAGAAAAACCTAAATTTTGGGCTTCTTCCAGTAAACATAAAATACCTTCTAATATATTTTTTGTAAAAATAAAAAATAAAAACTATATAAAAAAAACTCTTTTTACGTTTGAGGAAATTTCCAAAAATAACTAATTAAAACTATCGTTTTTTGTTTTTAACCTCCTCCCATAAGATTATTGTTTTTAACTATTCATACTAATTTTCTTTCACCAAATAACCATCCAATTATAGTATTACCCCTATTACAAAATACTTTCTCCATTGTTTCACTATCGAAAGTGAAACATATTCTGATGTTATACTTTAAAAAATTATTCATAAATTGAAACATGTTTTATGGCTCAAGCCCATCCTAGCCCCCCTTAAAAAAAATTAAAATGTTATACAAAAAATTAATTAAAGAATTTTTTTTAAAGAAAAAATTATTAAATTAATGTTATTTTCTATTTAAAGTAGAATAAATAATTTTTCTTTTCTTTTTCTTCTTTTTATAATGACAATTCTTTCTCCCCATTCTTCAAATTTGCTCAAATTTGACTCAGTCTTTTTAGGGTTTTATTGATAACTAACCCTTTTGGAAGGCTGCTGTTGAAATCTAACCCATTTTTGAAAAAATTGCAACACTAACTTTTTTTTAATGCTTAAGTACCATTTTACCCCTACTTACTAAATTTTCTCTTTTACTCAATATATCCCTCTTATTTACTTCTTCTCATCACTTCTTCACCAATATCCTCTCCTTCTCACGTCAGACTCATTCTTCTCCCTCTCCAAATTTTTTTTTCTTTTGTTCTCTCTTCCTTTGCAAATACAAATTAATCAACTCCACCATTGAGCAACTCCACAAGGGTTCCTTCCATTGAAGCTTTTAGGTGAGTTTTTTATTTTATTTTTTGAACTTTCATGACATTCTTCTTCTCAACCATGTCCGAATTTCTTGAATTTGTGTAATATTTTGGTGAAAATTGTTTACATTTACATAATAAATCATGGGTCTTGGTTGAACTTGAAGTTGTTGTGGTTAATTTAGAGTTCACAAGCAGAAATTTTAGTTAATTTCTTGTTAAAAATGTGTTATTTACTTAGATTTGTGTATTGGGTTCTTTATTTTTGTGAAAATAGCTTACATTAATGTAATAAAGCATGAGTCTTGGTTGAATTTGATGTTGTTGTGGTCAATTTAGAGTTCACAAGCAGAATTTTTAGTTTTTTTCTTGTTAAAAATGTGTTATTTACTTAGATTTGTGTATTTGGTTCTTTATTTTTGTGAAAATAGCTTACATTAATGTAATAGAGCATGGGTTTTGGTTGAATTTGATGTTGTTGTGGTTGATTTTCCATTATAGTATTGAATCTAGAGAATTGAACAATTTTTTTGGAATGTGTCAAGCACAGAATTACTAACGGCTGTTAGGAAATTCTTAACGGGAGTTAGGAAATTCTTAACGGGAGTTAGGAAATTCCTAACGCCCGTTAGGAATTCCTAACAGGTGTTAGGAATTTCCTAACGCCCGTTAGGAATTTCCTAACAGTCGTTAGGAATTCCTAACTCCCGTTAGGAAATTCCTAACGCCCGTTGCCCGTTAGGAATTCCTAACAGGTATTAGGAAATTCCAAACAGTGTTTGGATTCATAATATTTTGTAGATTCAATGTACCATGAATTTATAATATTTGTTTAGGAATTTGATTATAAATTTCCTATGCATTTGAAAGATGGCTTGCATGGATAAAGTCCGATTTGTTGTTTTATATGGCGGTGAATGGAGTAACAGTGGTGGGAAGTTCAAATATCAATATGGAATGTCTAAAGTAATTTCAGTTTCAAGGGAAATATCGTATGAGTCATTACTTGACATCGTATCTCGTCTTGTTGAAGTCAATCCAAGCGAGTCCTCCATCAAAATGAAGTTCATCTTTAATTCACCTGAGGTTTTACCACCGTTTGAAGTTTTGAATGATGATGATGTGCAAGTATTTTTGTGTGAAAATTCCGATGTGAATACAAGAACCTCTTTATGTGTCACTATTGAATGGAAAGTAGAATAATTCCAAACACATAAGGTCCTGACAATGAACTTGTGAATGAAGACTTTGCCAATATTTTGAATCGGATAATGGCAATGGAGTTGGTCTTGATAATATACATGAAAGTCTATTGAGTCCAAATGACTTTCATAATGCTAATGTATTTTCTATTGGGGTGGACAATGATGATGAAGTTAGAGACAGTCGGCCATCAACCTCAGAGATACCCTCAAGAAGATCAAGGGTTGCGAGTTCTTAGGGAATTGGGGCAAAATCATCAACAATACATGGAAGTTACACATCATTGGAAAGTGTAGTCAATAATGTTAAAGAAGTTGGGGTTGGTGATTTATTTCCTAGTAAGGAAGAGTTACAAATGAAGATGCAATTGTTGTCAATCGGTAATCATTTTCAGTTCAAAGTCAAGAAATCCACCAAAACTTTATTGGTTATGTCATGCATTGTCGAAGATTGCAAATGGCCTATCCGTGCAACAAAGCTTAAGGATTGTGAATCATTTCGTGTACGAAAATACTTGCCCGATCACATTTGCTCTCTTGATGCCCTCCACTTTGATCATCGACAAGTAAGTAGCAAATTGATTGGACATTGCATAAAATCAAAGTTTGAGGGAACTTCACAGTCTTATAAACCGAATGACATAATTAATGACATGAAAAAGCAGTGTGGAATGACTTTGGGTTATAACAAAGCATGGAGGGTTATAACATAATTGCTATTTAATTTTGTGAAATGATTAACTATGTATTTTTATGTTCTATCATTTATTTTTCTTATTAATTTTACATGTTTATTTATAGGTAGCTGGATGGCCCGAGACGTTGGTTATGGGAGCCGTAGTGGCTATTGTTGTTTTCTTATGCTTCGTTAAATTGTAATGTTTAGTTGTTGTGTAACGCAAGTGTTGTTTGATAGTGTTGTGTAAAACATTTCACACAATTTTATTGGTTGTTGTTATGGATTTAATTGCTATGAAGCTTGTTGACAGAACAACCCTTGCAATATCACAACAAAAACAGCCCCTGTATTCAAGATTCCTGCTGGCTATATGATATAGAACTTTCAATAATTTACATCAGAGGACTACAAAAATAACCCCTGAACTTTAAGACGATCATTTGCTCAAAAAATATATGATACATAATCATAATAATTCTACAAAAGACTACTACTCTGCTGTCTGAAATATTAGACAGTCAAAGATTACAATTTCAAAGTGTTCATAGGGCTTTCTTGATCGGCAAAGGTTTAAACACAATTGTTGTCTGAAATACTTCGCTTTTTCGGCTTGGACCATGTCTATGGATTCACCATGTATCAAATGCTCCGCAAACTTGATGACGAAATCTCCGCAATCACTCTTTTCCTGTTGTGGCATAAAATATTTATATTAGTACAAAATATTTAACCGAATAAGCAATTTAAGGTGATATTTGTTATTGTAGTTCAGAATTCAAAACGGTGTTGGAAATTCTCAACAGCAGTTGGGAGTTCCAAACTACTGTTGGGAATTCCTAACGGGTGTTAGGAAATTCCTAACGGATGTTAGTAACGTGAGTTCGGGATTCCTAACGGGTGTTAATAAATTCTTAACATACGTTAGGAATTTCCTAACGGGTGTTAGAAATTCCTAACAGCTGTTAGGAAACCAAAATGCTACTCAGAATACCAAATCTAAGAGTACACAACCACTACAAAACACAAAAACACCCAAACAAATAAACATCACTGAACCTAACAATATAGGAACTCAACCATAACAATGAGATGGCAAAAACACCAACAATATAGCAAATCAAACATCACTATGCCAAAATTACCAAACACAAAAACACCCAAACAATGTATTAGGAGTAACAACATATGCTTCACACTTTAGAATTACAAACCATATCACAGTTTGCTCAAGTTAGGTGACTTTCAAATATCTTTAGATATACATTGTCAAACTAGCTAAGAAATAACTAGCTGAGCAACCAGTGAGTTGATTGGCTGCCCAATAAAGATTATACGATTCCTAAATAATACAGTTGTGAGGTCCAAAGCTCCTCCGGGTGTTACTGCTGCTGGCATTATGGGTGGATTTCCCTTTTTGGCATTATGGGTGGATTTCCCTTTTTGGCTGTTATTGCACCGTGACTATATATATACCATAGTGTTATAAACTTATATACCACCATATACAAATAATTAAAGTAACAGAAATCAAGGAACAGTTTATACAGCACATTGCAGGCCAGCAACCTAAGAACAGATCAAAAGGTGAACTATTATAGTTTGACATAGTTCTACGATTTATGATTTCAGTTCATATCATCATAATTGATTGAATCAACCATAGCATAACTGACAATGTTTTCTCCAATATAATTATGCTTTTATGGTCAAATTTTGTTTGTATACTATCAAATGACTTGCAATTGCAGCATTGCCAAGAGAGATACTTTTCTATGTAAACCTTTAAGTGAAATACACATCTTCATTTACAGGAACTCTAAACCTAGCAATATAGCAAATCAAACATCACTATGCCGAAATTAAACCAAGAGATGCATATACCAACTTGACAATAGAATACATATATGCTGGAAATTGGACACTACGACAGTTTACAATACAGGCTGAGAATTCTAAACGAAGTTAGGAATTCTGACTGCATTTAAGAATTCCAAATGTACTTACGATATCCAAACTACACAACCACTACAAGACACAAACATTGTTGTCACCACCAAATAACACACAACCATAACCCAAATTCGAATTCGATTTTTTTTTTTTTTTTCAATTGCGATTTTAGGGAAGAAAAACTAATTGAAGAGAAATATCACGAAGAGAAATATTTGGGACTTGGATTTGGATTTAGGGATTTTTGAAACTTAACAAATTGAAGAAGAATGTTTCAAAAAAATGGTAGAGATTTAGGGACCAATTAATTCTATTCACAGATGTTCATCAAAGAATTAACAAAAAACAAAAGAAATAAAAAAAAAAAAAAAAGCAGAAACCACAAAACTTAACAAATTGAAACTCGACAAATTGATTCATTTTCTCAGAAGCCAACACAGTATTTACAAAGCAAAGTATTAAAACTTAACAAATTAAAGCAGAGTATTCATTTCGTGCTTTAATTTGTTAACTCTACAAATTGAAACTTGACAAATTAAAGCACAAAATAGATGAAGAACACAAGAAATTGATGGAGAAGACCTCAATAGAATTTACAAATCACAGAATAACAACCAGGAAAAAAAAAAAAAAAAAAACTCAAATTGAAGGAAGAATCACCTTCGTCGCGTCTTTGTCGTTCCGACGCTTCCGTGGCGTCGTCAAGCTTCCCCTTCCACTTTGCTTCACTTACCTGGACTCCGTCGTTCTCCTTCTTCAGATACTTTGAGAGAGGTTGGGGTTTCAATGTGTTTTGAGAGAGGTTAGGGATCTTTGTTCGTTTAATAGAATAGATGTTGGGGATTTTAGACAGGTTTAGAGTGTTGAGATAAGATTGTAATTTAAAATTTTTATAAGGGTAATACTGTCTGAAAATAGTTAGTTTTGCAAGTTTTTCAAGAAGAGATTAGTTATCAACTTGAGAGTTCCAAATGGGTTAGTTCTCAATAAAACCCATCTTTTTATCAACATCCAACAATTAATCTCCAAATTATATTTGTTTGGATGAATATTATAGCTTTAAATATATTTTTTTTTTTTTAAATTTTAGGGTTACTATAATTTTTAGTTAATGAAATTTTATAGGTAATCCAATTTTAAATTTACAAAGTAACGATATTGTTATATAAATTTCATTCAATTATTCAGAACATTACTTTAGTATATTTCAAATGAATCAAACTAATATAATAATATAAGAACTGTTAATAGGAAAATGTCAGAGGGGTCAAATTCCAAATAACACAATATGTATATTATCGAGACAATGGAATAATACTGTTTTATTGATAAATCAAATACAATGCATGATACAATGGCGATAACACACAGTTTTGATACAATGAGGGTTTTGTGAGGTTTAAGAATGAAGTTTCAGACACAGTTGGCGATGGCGATCTCGTGCTAGTCGATAAGTGGAATTTCTATAGGGATGTGGATTCAGAAATCGGATCCCTCTCTTTCGAGAGTCTTATAGTTTTTATAGGTCCCTTTTCTTGCTCATTACTTTGGTAATCAATCAATCAATTAAGTAATCAAAAGGAACGTTGATGGTGGCTTCATTTTAGGCGCGAGAATCATCCCTTAATCAACTGATTTGTTTCCTTTCTCGGCGAACTTAATAGAGTTGACTAATCCCATTTAAAACAGAGTTTATAGATGGTGGGAGAAGTTAACTCTCCTTGTATTCAAATGTTGGCACATACTGTCCTTCCTGTAGCATGGTTCTGGTTCCCTGATGTACCGGTCCTTTCTTCTGATGTATTAAAAACTCATCTATTACCTTGGTCCCCACTGCTTGGTGGACTGGTTCTAGGAGGGGTCAGGGTATCTGGGTATCTCGCATCTTATTGGATCGTGGTACCCGTATTCTTTGAGTATCGAGGTATCAGGGTACCGGGATACCGGGACAATGCAGTAGTAGGGTACCGAGATAATGCAATAGCGGGGTCCTTAGGACCTTGACTTCCATGTTTCTTGGTACTTAGGGACACTACAAGAAAAATGTCTATCTACTACAGGGCATTTTCTACGGGCTTGGAATACCCGTGATGGAAAACCATTGTTTACTACGAGCCTTTAAAAGCCTATAGTTGAGTTGAGCTTGTGAAATCATTTACAATGGGCCTTTATTGCCCGTGATGGATAATGAACAATTATTACGAGTGAAAATGGGCTTGTTGTAGATAATATACGCATTACAGGTTTTGTTCGTAGTCCATAGAGTTATTCATTATGAGCAAAGTCCGTAGTGGAAAGTCATTTTATTAGTGAAGGGATTAGAAATATTAACTACGGGCATTAAAAGCTTGTTATAAAAAATGATTATTTATTTTTATAAATTACTACAGACAATGTCCATTGTTAAAGATAGTTGGAGGGAAAATAATTAAAATTTTTTATTTCCCTCTAAAACTAAAAGAGATTTTATTTATTTATTTCATTTATATTGTTTCTATAATGGGCATATAAAGGCTAGTAGTAAAAGGTAAATGGAGGGAAAAATAATTTTGAAAATTTTCATCTCCCACCAATAACAAAAAATCTTTTATTTATACTTTTCCATTCTCTAAACACTATCACTTAAACTCTTTCACAAAACCTAAGTAGCCACACCTTTGTCTCTCTAATTTCATCATTTTCTCTACATTTTCTCCAAAAAAAAATTCAAATCCATATTTTTTTTTAATTTTTTTTATTTTTATGTTCATCTTCTCCTTTATGTCTTGAACTTTTTTTTTTTTTTTTTTAGAGAATGTTATGGTTTTGAAGATTTAAAATGTTTGTTTTTCTAGTTTGATGTTTAAGATGTTTGCTTGTTTAAAAAGAGATTTGTTTTTTCTTGTTATTTTTATTTATAAGGTAAATTTATTTGTTTTATATATAATTGCTAATATGATTCTCTTAGTTTAATTTTATTCATAATTCTTAGTTTGTATATTTATCATTTTGTTTCGATTATGTATATAACTTTCATTTTTTGTTTATTTTCGGTTTTAGTTGATTTTTTATGGTTGTAATAACGATAATTTCTTTCCTTTTTTTTTTTTTTAGATATTTGTTTTTGTTTAGGTACCAAACAAAGATTTCAAAAAATAAATAAATAGAAATTCATAATATGGAATTAGAGAAAGTTCGGGTGAAGAAAATATGGATTCAAGAATTATTTTAATTTTTTTTTTAAAAAAAAATTCTGGAATTTTTGGATGTACAAAATTTGATTCCCCAAATTTTATAAATAAATAAAAAAAATGTGAGAGTTTCTAACACGGGCAATACTTGTTGTTAATAACACATTGACTATGCGCAGTGGCCGTAGTAATTACTAAATTTACTTATCTAACATTATCTAACACTATCTAACACGGGCGACGCCTGTTATCGAAACGCACTATTTTCCATCACACCCTTGGAGACAACGAGTGTTGCAACGGGCAATGCCCATTGTAGATACGCATCCACTACGGGCATTGCCCGTAGTAGATGAATGATTTTCTTGTAGTGGGATCTAGGTGTCCTTGACCTTGATCTGGATTTGTAGAAGGTATATCTAGACATACCGGTCTAGCTTTTTCCCGGATATTCTGGAATTTTTGGATGGACAAAATTTGATTCCCAAAATTTTATAAATCATATATATATATTTAAAAAAATGTGAGAGTTTCTAACACGGACAATACTTGTTGTTAATAACACATTGACTATGCGCAGTGGCTGTAGTAATTACTAAAATCTAACATTATCTAACACTATCTAACACGAGCGACGCCCGTTATCGAAACGCACTATTTTCCATCACACCCTTGGAGACAATGAGCGTTGCAATGGGCAATGCCCATTATAGATACGCATCCACTACGGGCATTGCCCGTAGTAGATGAATGATTTTCTTGTAGTGGGATCTAGGTGTCCCTGACCTTGATCTGGATTTGTAGAAGGTATATTTGGACATACCGGTCTGGCTTTTTCCTGGGTAGCTGGATACTCCCTGTAGTGTCCTTCTACCTCAAATAATCTTGGTATGGATGGAAAATTCTTCTTTGGACCCTTGCCCTTTTGGCGGTTAACAAGAACATTGTATATTTAAATTATTATCTTTTTCAGCAATGAAAATTATCAAAACATCATTTCGCATTATGATGGAAAATGAATTTTTAACAAACTTTATACATGTCTACAACGAAAGAGAAATTATCGTTGTCATTAATCAAAAAATCGCAGGATACAATTTAATTAGTGTTCGTATTTGCATTTTTTGTTTCTCATATAATTTGTTTTGCTTTTAAAAAATTAAATAAAATATGATAAAATATTTATTTAGAATGTGCATTTTACGGGAACGTCTAATTATGTCCTTCTAACCAGGTGATGTTGATGTTCAGTAAAAAGAAAAAAAATAATTCTAGCCTACACTGGTTTTCAATCCTAGGTACGCACCTATTGATATGATCAAGTAGTTAAAAATGAAAATTTCTCTATTTTATATTTGATATTATTTTAAAATTAGTAATAAATTATTGAAGTTATATAGTCCTACCTAGTCTCATGCGCCAAATGCACCCTCGGTGTATTTCATTTAATTTATCTTCCATATAAAAAAAATCAAATCAAAATTCAATAATTTCCTTTAAATTTCACCAAATTCCATTAAATTTTATCGAAGGTACTTAAAGTGTGTATTTTAAGAAGTCGTTATTATATATATATATATATATATATATATACAGTCTTTCTATTATCAGTTTGACCTGACAATAAATATATCAGGACAAAGAATGTGGACCATAGATTATGGAGAAGTATGTAAATCTAGTTGTTCACATTCTTTGTCTTGATATATTTATTGTCAGTTCGAACTGATAATAGAAAATCTATAGGGTTCAAAAATTAAATAGCACTTTTTGGGGGAGGGCTTGTGTAAATAGCACCACTTTAATAAGTCTTGTTTTAATAGCACCAAAATAGGTGATGAGACCAAAATACCCCCATTTACTTTTTTCCTTTTTATTTTTTTCTCAAAAATTCAAGACTTATTTACAGTTTTAAGACTTATTCATGATTTTTTCGAGACTTAGTCATGCGTTTTCGAGACTTATTCATGCGTTTCGAGACTTAATTCAAGTTTATTCAGGACTTATTCTGTTCGACCTCCATCAATGGTGACAGTGACGATCCGACGACAGAGCCAGTTGACTCCGGAGATAGTTGGATCTGGAAGATCGAACGATGCCGAGTTCATTGGTGCCATCGGTTTCGTCAGATTCGCAATGGATCGTCATAGATCAGATGATGAAGATTCATGACGGTTTGGGTTTTGCTTCGTTTCTCTCTCTACGCAACTCAAAAATGAAAACAAACACTTCGGTTACAATGATTGGCACTCGACGAACGTTTTCTCGGTGGTTTTACCGGTCAACTCGCTGGTCAGCGGTGGCATCTCCATTGAAGCTCCATCAATGGAGGTTTTGGAATAATGAGGAAGAAGAAGGTGAAGGATACACAAGAGAAAAGAAAAGAAGCTGGGGGGTATTTTTGTCCAAATTCCATTTTTGGTGCTATTAAAACAAGAGTTATTAAAGTATGGTAGTTGTACAAGTCAAAATTAAAAAAATGCTATATACCCCTATTTCCTCAAATGTGTATATATATATATACAGAAATTCTATTATCAGTTCGAACTGACAAAAGTTATATCAGTTCCTTGCATGTGGACCACTGAATTTAAATACTTTGACTTGGCTGTATGCACTTGTCAGTCAAAGTATTTAAATCCAGTGGCTCACATACAAGAAACTGATATAACTTTTATCAGTTCGAACTGATAATAGAAAGACTGTATATATATATATATATATTTATATCCCTTCTTCGGTTAAGACGTTTCAAACATCTTAATGGAATTTGGTGACACTTTAAAAAAAAAAAGACATTTTGCCGCGGATAAATCCGCAGCAAAATCTGTGGCAAAAAGCCTTTTACCACGGATTTGCCACAGATTTGGAGCGTTACAAATACGGCAGTAGCAAAAAGTTTTGCCACAGATGTTGGTGTGGCAAAAGATGTATTTGCCACAGTAAATTACCCGCGGTAAAAGCCTGTTGCAAACTTTTTAACATTTGCAGCGGCAAGTTACCCGCTGCAAAAAGCCTCTAAACTACTATGGGCCTACAACATATGAACTGTTGCATGTTTTTAATATTTAGCTGTTGCAAATTTTTTTAAGCTATATTTTAAAATATAAAATTTCTCAAAAATAAATCATTTAGATAACAAAAGGAAAAAAAAAAAAAAAAAAAAAAAAACCATCTCATAAAATACGGAGAAATCCCGCCAATATATAATATTTGATCAAATGTAATTCATTAATAAAAAAAATACAAATAACTTTCTAAAAAAAACTAGTACAAAAATACAAATAAAATTAAAAAAAAAAAAAAAAAGTTCCAAGTGAACACAATTACAGTGTTCTTACAATAATGTTTAAAATCACTCCTTCAACCATCTACGATCACCCTTCTTTGACCCTCCATAACCTGAATTTAACAACACAGTACAAGCATGCAAATGAGATAATAAACACATGAACCGTCATTTGATCAACACCTATGAAACATCATGTAGTCATTTTTGAATTTGCATAAGATATAATCACCTCGAAAAAAAGGCAGCAGAAGAATTTTGAATTTTCGTATCAACATCCTGAAAATCCATCAACAACAAAATTAGAATAAAAGCATCTTAAGTTTATTAAAGCGTTTGACATACTTCCTGAACTAAATGCAAGTATAAAAGGTATTTTAAAATCCTAATCATTTTAAAAGGTATTTCCTCTTGGCGATCTTGGAATCAGCAGCCTCCCTTTAGATTGCATGTAATTACTTTACTTCAACATATGGTGAACCAGAGAGAAAATTGAAATAAAGGAAAACAAGTTACAGAGAGTGACGAAGAGAAAGAGTACCTACTGGTTCTACTGCTCCAAGACCTTCTCAGCTTGCTGCTGTAATTCTACTTCTTAGTTCAAAAGGATTGCAGCTATTACATTCTCAAATTCCAAATACATCTAAACCTGCAAAGTGAATTCCAAAAATTATTAAGTAAAAAGTTCACATATAGTAAAATGTGTAACTTTCTCTATAGCTGCATTATCTTTTCATCTAAAATTCATTATTCCAAAAATAATAATCAACTTGACTTACAAAGGACAAGTAGATATACGATTTCAAAAATAAATAATATTGAATGAGGTTATTTGTGTTATATCAATGTTATTTTGAAAAATATACTGATAATTGTGGATTCCAAAAACTCAAATGAAGTACCAAGTATTGAAATTAGAAATGGCAATATGAGAGAACACAAGGAAAACGTACCTCTTTCCAGGACCAATTCCAGTTGCAGCTCCATGCTTCAGACGTGCCACATCAATCTGAGATAAAGCAACAATAAGTTGCCATACCTGATATATCAGTCTGAGCAACAATAAGATTCATGTATCAACGAAACAATCAAATTCAAGACACCGTCACCACCTCATTTGAACATGATGGAAATATTTTTCTTAAACAAATGCAATGTGCATCATCCATGTACATGTGAGTTTCAAATACTTACTTTGCACCTAAGCTGAGGTGAGCTTATTAGCTTATTTGCAATACTTTCTTGCACAACTTTAAAGCAGAATGCAAGCTTTCGAGGTGTCCCTATTTGGGTCCCCTAAGCAAACCCAGATTCACAGTAAAAGAAAATGCTGGTTAGAAGCAAAAATTGTGTCATAAACACAGTAGACCATTTTTTTATTATTTATTTTTTTTTTTAACATTAAAGAGCACTATATTAATCCAACCTGATAACAGGCGAAACACAAAACAAAGCGCCAAAATGGAGCAACAAAAAAACACCCAACAACCATGGATCACCCATACAGAACACCCCAAAACAAAAACAAAACACAACAAACAACATCAGGGACAGAGGCGTCCAAAAACAAAACAGAGGAAAGGATAATTACACAAGAAGAAGTTGATTATGATTCTACTAATTAAAAGCATAATTAACCTAAAAAATTCTAATTGAATCTCAAGCAGTCACATTAAAACTGTGAATATGATTTGCGAATCATCTGAAATAAGAAATTGTGAATATCAAATTTTGATAAATAAAGTTCATATACTACCACTTACCTTTCACCCTGGATGCCGATAACAATAAGCCTCCTTACAATCCAATTGGAGGCTTCAATATGCAAAAAAAAAAAAAAAAAAACAAAGTATATATAAAAACAAAAGAATGCCAACAGATGATACACAGAAATCAAACTATTTCACTCTCAGGCACGCTAAAATTTAACTAAATAAAAATAGAAACTTAGATTAGAAACAACACAACCAAAGCAGTTCAAAAACTTCTAAAAGAACCAAATTAAGTTCAAACATCAATACGATAATACTGAGTCAGTGTAGAACGAACCAAGCAATACATTCAATTGAGTTGACTCACTCGAGAAAACCACCAATCGACGACTAAACAGCGAACGTTGAATGACAACGCAAATAGCGGTGAACAACGAGCAAGGAGCGATGAGCAGGGAGCTATGAGTGACGAGCAGCGAGAGCCGAAAGACGGTGTCGAACAACGACCGACGAGCTCCGAAAGATGACGTCGAACGACAAGCAGCGAACGTCAAATCTGATCAGAGAGAGATTTAGGTTTAGAGATTTAAGTTATTTTTTTTTAAGTGATAAAGATAGGGATTTTAGATTTTGATTTTATTATTATTTTAATTACCGCACGTACATCTGCGGTTAATAACTGTGGCAAAAATTTGCCACACCTGTCAATATGAAGCACACTTATCAAATATTTTATATTTTACGTCTTTTTATACAATATTCTCCGCGGATGGACATCCGTGGCAGAACAGGTGCGGCAAAAGCCACCTTTTTTTGTAGTGTGAAATTTAATGGAACCCAACCGCTGCCGCTTCACTGGTAGCGCGACAATGACTCCAACACGAACTCACCGTCACGAACAAGCGTTTGATGATGATGAAAACACGAACTCGCCGGCACGAACCAAACCACTCTCTCTCTCTCTTCTAATGACAATTAATACTAACTGTTTGGCCTAAAAGAGCCATGTTTTAAACTAGAGGGGCCAAAACTGGTAATTCCTCAAATTTTATTGTTCATCTTTTACAAGGTTTGGATAAGTTGCAGTTAACAGCAATGGTACTGAACATGCTATATGAGAGAGAGTTGGTTTCTTTTTGTTTTAATTTTCAAATCCTTAATTTGTTTACACCCTTGGATTGAAATCTAAAATTGGCTAACAGCAACTTAGCCAAACCCTTAGTGCAATAATACATAAATCATAACAACATCGTCCCTTTATTTTCTCAACTTCATCGGGATACAAAAGCCAAAACACAAAAATTGCAACAACAGCAACAACAAAAAAGCCAAAACACAAACAATGCATATTAAGACCTGTTAACAACGAAATTGGCCAAATGGTACATGGGAGCAGCCTTTGTAGAATCAAAGTATGTAAGCTCTTCATGAGCCTTAGCCACCAGCTCTCTAGCAAACTTCTTGGACTCATCCATACCTATCAACTTCGGATATGTGGCCTTATTGCGTAGCAAATCTCTCCCAACTTTCTTCCCCAACTTCTCAGTGGATCCAATCTCATCTAAAATATCATCCCAAACTTGAAATGCCAATCCTACATTTTTACCAAACCTCCTCACTCGCTCTACCTCTACTTCATTTCCTCCACCTATTAAAACCCCACAAACCGCCGCTGCTTCTATCAACCTCCCGGTTTTATGATTATGAATGAACTCTAATTCATCCAAGCTCAGCTCTTTTCCTTCACTATCCATGTCCGCAATCTGTCCAGCCGTGCACCCTTTTGAGCCAAATGCTGAGTACATCTCCACAGTAGCTTGAAACAAATGGTTAGGAGATACGAAGTGTTTGGTCTTGGTTATAAGATGATCAGCAGCAAGACACATGAGTGCATTGCAAGCAAGAATCGTGGTTGCTTCACCAAAAACCTTGTGGCTTGCAGTCTTGCCTCGTCGGAGATCATCATTGTCCATGCAAGGGAGGTCATCCAGAACTAGTCCCACCGTGTTCACCATCTCTATCGCGCAAGCCATTGCCATCACTGAAGACTCATCTCCTCCAACCAACTCACCCGAAGCAACACAGATAGTTGGAAAGAAACGCTCCTTTCCAGCAAGAATAGTGTACCGCATCGCCTCGTGAAGTGTTGTTGGATATTGCAATGGAACTGCTTCATCGAGTTCCTTGTGGATTTTTCGTAGAGTTTTCGTCCTGTAATCTTCAATGCTGAATTCGTGTAAAAGGGTTTTTTCGGTTAAGATGGGTGAGTTTCCACCACGGATTGCTTGCAGTTTCGTGGCCAGTTTAGGACTGGTAAAAGGGATTCTGTTGTGGTTGGGGAGAGCATTAACGGTGGGGAAATAGAAAAAAGCTGAGGCCATTTAAAGACTCTCTTTGTTGGTTTGATCAAACTCTTAGAGAAAGTTAACAGCAAAAAGATGAGTGATGCACCAAATGTGAGCAAGTGCCAGGCTTATTTATACATAATAATAGATTAGGTTAGTTGCAGTAGCTTTCTCAAGAAATAGCGGGGGTTAGAACTTGGAAAGTGAGAAATTGGAAAGGCATATAATATAAAATTAGATTAAGATGTTATAATAAAATTAAAACAATATATGAACAATGATTAATTAAAGAAGAGATAAACAAAATAAAATAAAATAGAAGAAGAGATGAGAGATGGCGTGAGATAGATGAAAAGAGAAGAAGAATTACACTTCAATGTTTTTGTATTGAAATCAGAATCATCAGCTAGCATTGATAGTACAAAAGCTATACATATAGGCAAATAAACAAGGGATGCATATTACAATTTTCTACACATTTTGCCACTAATCAAACATGCATAAAAACAAAAGATGTTGAGCTGCACGTGTGCATTTGCATGAAGGAAAATGATGTGGAGCTTACATGTGTAATAACTTTCTCAATAAGCCAAGTATGTGCGGTGGAAAGACACACACATGTTGTAACATAAGATTATTTTTATTATCTTATTTGTTATATATATATATATATATGGGTCAGACTATAGAACACCAGTGTACCCATGCACCATATAGGAAATATAGTGATCGTAGGAAATATTGTGATCGTAATTTGAAAAAGTGTAATCCAACCTTTGATCGCAGTATTTTCTACATGGCGTATTGGTACACCAATGTTCTATAGATTGTCCATATATATATATATATATATATAGTCTCGTTTATATCGGTGCGCACTTATTTAAATATGTAAGGACATTGAATGTGAGTCACTCATTATGGAGAAGTTTTGAACATTTATATATATATATATATATATATATATACGGTTCCGTTCTGGTCAGTGCGCACTGATGTAACTATATCAGTACTAATGTATGTGGACCACTAATTATGGAGAAGTTTTGACAAGTGCATACACTTTGAGTCAAAGTATGTAAATCTAATGAAGTTATATCAGTGCGTACTGACTTGAACATTTATATATATATATTATATTAGAGTAATGCTAGGCTTCCCAAATGATATTGGCACGTGAGGTATCAACATCTTGTAAATCATGAGGTTATGTGATTAGTGATGTGATGTTGACATCTCACGTGTCAATATCATTCACGAAAGAATTTTGGAAAGCTTAGCATTATTCTATATATTAAATATGTCATTGTAATAGTTTGGGTTGGGTTATACAGTTTAATAAAATAGAACCCACAAACCAAATTAAACCCATCGGATTGTCAAAAACAATCCAATCAGTTTTTATTTAACATATCAAACCAACTCAGTTTGGTTTGGACGGCTGGATCTGTTGGACAGTTTGGGTGCCCACCTAATAATAGGTGATGAAGTTTTGCTGTTTTTATAATTATTTGATCTTGTATAACAAACTTCCTACAACTATAGCAATTTGGATCCGGACAGAAGCCATAGCTGCAATAATTTTTTATCTATTTGTTGATTTTGACATTCATTTATTTTCTTAGAAAAATATATGAATTTGTTCACTAGGCAAATAAAACGTGTCTAGGGAATATGACCGATTTAGTTGGCAAATAAAATGTACGATTTTTATTTTTATTTTATTTTTAATGATCTTGGAGATGGTAATTCTTATATATATATATATTTTCTAAGGTTGTTATTAATTATTGAATTTTAATTAAGAATTTACAAGTCAATGATTTTTCTTGGCAAAAAATAAATAAATAAAGGTATATAAAAAATCGAAAATTTAAAATTAAGAAAAAAAAACTAAAATAGAATAATATCTCACATAACTACCTGCAACCATGCAGATAAGTTAAATCCATATTTCTAATGAGAAATTTGTAGAGAGGCCTCTTTAAAATCTTGGAGTTTTTTATTTTATTTTATTTATTTATTTATTTTTGACAGCTCCATTGAGCAACACAGAGAAACAACAGACACCCCGGCAAAGGGGAAGAAAGCAGAGAAAAGGAAACATTAGCTGCTGAAAAAATTAGCCCCAGATAAGATTGTTTCCCCTCGATAGGGCTTGACGAGCCAACGCGAGGGCAACCTTGTTCGACCCTTTCCTACCAGCAGAAATTTCGGACAAACCCAGATCATTCATAATAAAAAGGATGTCACTCACAATGTTGCCACACCCTGAGCTAGAATGGTTTCGAAGATTGATTAGGTTCACCACATTGGAAGCATCAGACTCAACACAAAAGGGGAGCAGGCCACAATACTTCCCAAACTGGATCCCTTTAAGAATCTCAACCGTCTTGCTTATCTCCAAGCCACCTTTATTTTCGTAGCTAGGGTGTCTTGCCTCTAGGAGTAGATTAACTTAATTAGGAGTAGATTAATTAGATAACCAAGACACCCGGCTACATTTCTATCCTAGTTAGTTAGTTTATAGTACACACACACATACCACTTTCCATTTACATTGCTTTCATAAACACTAGAACTAGATATAGTTAACGGATTCCATCTCTCTATGGGAATGACCCTTGCTTACATGCTATATTTGTCCTTTGACTCGTTGCATTTGCGAGGTGATTAGAATTATAATATCTTTTCTCGATCCGTGGCGTCAACGGCCGCCGCGCGGTCATGTGTTGCGCAAAGTTTCCAGACTTTTGAAAATAGGTGTATCAACAACGTGCAAGCACGCGTTGTCAAAACTTTTCGCAATGCATTTTGCACATTGCGATTGTTCTAAGACAGCACACATTGCACGTTGCAAAAAGTCTCCAGACTTTTGACAACAAGTGTATCAACAACATGCAAGCGTGTATTGCCAAAACCTTTCGCAACGCATTTTGCACGTTGTGAAAGGTCAAATTTCTTGTAGTGGGAGATCCGAGTTGATTCATTTTTTTTTCTTTTCAGATCTACTCTTTGAACTCCAAAAATGGAGGTCTATGCAAACTTTACTTCAGTATATGCTTCTTGGATAGTCTGTGTGAAGAAGATAACAATGGATAAAGCTCCTTTGATTCACCCCACTAGTAACCTGTAACCTACAATTACTTGAAGACGTAAGAGACACATATATTAGGCTAGAACTGATCTGGGATGGAATATGAGTGTCTCCAATTCTCTGTATGATTTTACACGTTTACTTATTTTAATTTTGTTGACTTAATAACTAGGCTGGCAGTGATATGGACTGTATATGAGTATCTGAACTTCTCTTTAATTATTCATATATTCGCCTAATGCATGGTGCATGCATAACCCGTTAAATTTAGGGATGGCAAAATTCCTAGCGGGGACGGGCACCGCGGGGACCTGCACTTTTGAGGTGGGGATGGGTTTCAATTTGGTGGGAATGGGGCGGGGATAGGGATAGATAGTCTAACCCGCAATGGGTATAGGACGGGGGCGGGGATGGGTTTTATACACCCCACCCCACCCCGCCCTGCCCCGCTTAAAATAATACATAGTTAAACTACGTAGTTTCAAAGAAAATAAATATATCTAAATATATATATATATATATATATATATATATATATATAAATACATTAACCCTAACTTTACATCTCTTCACCGTTACTTAACATAAAGTGACAAAGCAAAATACTATTAAAAAAACCATAGCAACTAACTTCAACTCTACATCTCTAATCCTCAAACAACTCGAAGTTTACCGTTCAAGCTTCAACCTCAAACACAAGAGGACATACAGTAAGTTTCTTTCTCAAATAACTTTTAAAATTAAAAGTTTAATAACAACGGTTTTTTTTCAAGTTTATTACATTAATAATTCTCAACTCTTGAATTAAATTTAATTCGTTTATCACTACTTCAGGTAGGCACAAATATGTCTACATATGCACTAGAAAGTGAAGACCCAATACTTGTGTTATCAAGAGAAAATTGTGTAAACATACAAGAACAACATGAGGTGGAAACAAACTAAAGAAGAGAGAACTAGAAAAATAAATGCAACTATTAGATGATTAACGTTACGATTTTCGAACATTTTGACTACATACTTTATGTTTATGTTTGAAAATGATTGAATTTACTTATGAGAATTATGTTTATGAGATGCTTTTTAATAGTTTCTTGGAATTATTTACTACTTTATATATTATATCATATTCAATGGTTATATATTTATTATTTAAATAATAATAAAAATTATAAATGGGGTAAATGGGTGGGGATGGGGAAAGTACTCCCTGTTGTACCCCGCCCCGCCCCGCCCCACCCCAACCCGCTCCATCTATGGTGGGGTTTTATGAGGGGATGGGTTTTTAAAAAATAAATGGGGTGGGGTGGGGTGCGGGGAAGGCCACCTTGCCCCAAACCCGCCCCATTGCCCCAAACCCGCCCCATTGCCATCCCTAGTTAAATATACATAATGTGCTTCTCCACTAGTAACCATGCATAAATATAAAAAGAAATTATACATATATTTGCCTAATGCATGTTGCACGCATATCTAGGGGTGGGCGTTTACCGGTTCGGTTCGGTTTTCACTAGAACCGATAAAAAACCGATAAAGCTCGGTTTTTGAAAAAGCGAACCGATCCAATAAAATTCAAAATGTCAACCGATCAAAAATCAACCGAATTGGACCGGTTCGGTTCGGTTTGGTTTTTTCGGTTCTGGGCCTAATGGGCCAAATTTATGGACTTTTTCAATTACATAGTTTTTTTCCATATATTGGGCCTATGGGACCGAATTTGGCTAAAATAAAAAATAAATACACAGTCCACATTTCTGGTTCAAAAATGAAAAATAAAAAACAGAGCACGAAATAATAAGGTAGCAATTTAAAACTTCCATTAATTAGCAGTCGATTGAAACTTTACAGTTTACACCTTAGTCTCAAATACATTTAACTAAACTGATGCAAATATCACAAATTATACACAAATTGCATGAAATTGAAAACTTTGCAATTAGTGAAATGTCAAAACATTGTTCATCAGATTTAAGAGATAAATCATCCAAACTGAACCAAACACAACAAATTATACACAAATTGCATGAAAATTTAAAATAAAAATTGAAGCTTGAATTATAAATGAAAATTTTACCAGCTTCTTGTCTTTGAGAGTAGAAGCACGGACGGCTCTGAAGAAATGTGAGGGTGTATCGGCCATTGACATTGAAAAAACTCAGAAATCAGAAGCAAAGCTTGAAGCTTTCAACAATGGAAACAGGCCCAACAGGCCTAGAAGTTAGAATTTACGAGTTGACCCATCTGGGGTAAGCAAAAGCAAGGATTTTTGCAGACCCAAAATGGGGAATTGAAGAAGGAAGAATTTATTAGGCGGAAATATCGGTGAAGGCCGATATTGACTCTCTCTCACTCTAGGTAAGTGAAGATGGAGACTACTACTTCTGTTATGTCACCTGTGGAACACCCTTAATTCACCCATCACAAACAAAAACACACCAGTGGACACATCAGTTAGACATCCACAAAAAAGTTAAAAAGAAAGAAGCAAAATAAGTGAAATACTGAAATCAACCAACAAAGAAAAGAAAAAGAAGTGAAATATGTCAACCAACCAACCTTGCTGATCGATGAACAACTGAACGAGTTGAAGTCAACGAGCGGCGACTCGGCGAGAAGAAGACGAACGAGTGATGACTGATAGATGACGACCGACGGAAGATGACTGATTGATGATGATCGGCGGAAGATGACAGATCGACAACGAGGGGCAGGCTGCTGACAGATCGACGGCAAGCGTGAAGTGTCTGTGAGTGGGTGTGGCTGTGGCTGTGGCTGCTCTGAAACTGAAGAGTGAAGAGCGAAGAGTTAGAATTAGGTTTTTTTGTTTATATACTTGGTTACCGGTTCGGTTATCCGGTTTTAAGTATCCAACCGGAAAAAAACCGATTCATCCGGTTTTTTATAAAATTCAACCGAATTAAACCGGTCATTTAATAAAAACCGGAAAAAAAAACCGGTCCAACCGGTTCGATCCACTGGACCGGTTCGGTTGACCGGTTTTTTGCCCACCCCTACGCATATCCTATTAAATATACATAATGAATAAGCAGTGCTTCTGCAGCCTGCAGGTAAAGGTAATCGTAAATATAAAATCAATTCTCATTAAAACACCTGCAACGAGATTTCTAATTTTAGTAATAAAGAAATTATAATTGATGCTCACGTTACAATGTAGATCTAGCTTTTGAAACCTCCTCTCGATCAAGCGCCAAAATAGTGCCTAGGATTAGATTAATCATTTCGATCGAATCATTTTATGAGATTTGATGAGATTGAGATGAGATGGGATCAGTTGGATTGAATTGGACTAAATTAATGAGTGGTGCTATTGGCACCCTTATTATTGAACTATTTATGCCTCACTTTTTGAAATTTTGATTTAATTATATAAAATTAAATGGTTTTATTTATTTTTTTGATTTATTTCCGAACTACCCTTTTACTTATTTTTCAAACTTAATGCACCCCATATCATTTTCAAAAAATAAAAATAAAATACACTTCATCTCTAATATTTATATATAGTTTTCTCACATCCATTTGTAGGACTTATTTTTTCTTCTTATTTCATGGTAAAATCATCTTTATTAGATGCGATTTTTTTTTTTTTCCAGTAGTTGATTGGCCTTTTGGTAGTAGATTGTAAGTGTGATATTAATCGTCTAATGATTATTTTGAGCAATTGAATTAGAGTTTTGGTGTGGTTTTGTTTCGTCAGAGATTAGGTTTTCTTAGTTGCGATTCTTAGTGCGATTTTGTTTTGTTTTGTTTTGTTTTTCTAAATAATATTAAACTAACTTTGGAAGATACAGATACAAATTATAGTATGCCTAGAAGATCTGAAAGAAAATAAACTGAGAAAAAAAAATATGGCAAACATGGATCTGAAATTTGAGAAGAAAAATAAAACAAACATGTGAAACAATAAATCAATAAATACTAAACATGGGAAACATGAGATCGATATCTGAAAGAAAATATAAACAAAAATTGTAATAAATCAATAAATACTAAACATGGGAAACATGAGATCGAGATCTGAAAGAAAATATAAATAAAAATAGTAAACATTTAGTGATTTGAAATAATCTATGTCATTAAAGATTTTGTCATTAGGGTTTTGAAATAAGGAAAGTGGGGTTTTATTAGTTTTACTTTGTAAAAGATTTTTTTAACAAAAATTGTATGTCTCTTCAAGTAATTCGATAAAGAAAAAAAAAAGAATATTAAATAATTTAAAAAGTGGGATATAATAGTTCAGCAATGGGTGTGCCAATAGCCCCACTCTAAATTAATACTGTATTGTATTTTTGAAATATGAGAGTACTTGAGTGAATTAATATTATGAATTTTTTGTGAAATATGGGATTGGAGTAAATATAATAAAATTTTAAAGAGGAAATTGCAAAAAATGACCAATTGAAACTATTGTTTTTTTTGTTTTTTTTGTTTTTAACATCCTCCCATATAGGGGTGGCAACGGGTCGGATCGAGACCAGATCGGCCCGCTCCAAACCCTTTACCATTTTTTACAAGTTGCCCCAAACCTGAACTGTGACCCGAACGTTTTTTCGATTTCTGCCCCAAACCCGATCCGATTGGGTTGGGGGTGCCTCAAACCCGACCCTAATGATCCGATTAGTTTTATCCTTTAAAAAAAAAAAAAAAATCTCATACCAGTAAATATACAAATTATTTTACCATATGATTGAATTTTAGGACATACATTGACTTAAATTTTAATATTAAATTAAGATATATATATATATATATATATACAAATTTTTTTCTTTTTATTGGAAATTTAAATATCCACTTAAATACAAACATACACCATAGAAAAACATTTTAACATACACTTAAATTTCATACATAAACTTAAATTTAATATAACACAAGTACACAATGATCGGACCAAAATTGGTACGATTTTGGCCCTCGCTTCCATCTCTTTATGTTTGATTCTCGGGCATTATCCCGTGATTTAATGGTTTAAATTAGGTGTTTTCAGGTATTTATAGAGTTCAAGGGCATTGGAGTAATTTTGGTCATTTAAGGGCAAAAGTGTAAATTGTGAAGAAGGTTTGAAGTTATTGTGATTTTAGAAGAATTCAGGGGGTTGTTTGTAATTCGCCACAAAAAGCAAAGAAGGTCGCCACGTCATTTAAAGCCATACGGTGCATTTTGGGGGATAATGGGCCTCTAAGTGCAGCCCAAGCTAGTGCTAAATGCACCCCATATAGAGACAAAAGAGAAGGTGCTAAGCACACCCCATCCTCTGTCTAAACACAACCCATATGAGACAAAGAAGAAACAGCCTATTGCACACCATATTGCTGCTAAGCGCACCTCCATTAAAGACAAAACAAAGCTATTGCGCGCACCCCACTCTCTTGCTGAATGTCCCCTATCTCTTCACCATCACCTTCTACCTCACGAGCTGGTCATCGTTCATGGTAGCTTCTAAACCCTAAGCCGCCGCCACCACCTCAAAGTTGTCAGAAATCGACCTATCTCCGCCCGGTTTCCGACCCAAAATCATGGCGAAGTCAACGGCTACTCATTTGGTCCAGTTCCGACACCCCAAAACTGCTGGAAAACTCCTCTAATCACCACCTCAAATTCATGCCTAATTGATTGGACCAAAATTGGTATGATTTTGGCCCTTATTTCCTTCTCCTTTTGCTTGATTCTCGGGCATTATCCCGTGATTTAATTGTGTAAATTAAGTGTTTTCAGGTATTTACAGAGTTCAAGGGCAATGGTGTTATTTTGGTCATTTAGGGGTGAAACTGTAATTATTAAGGGAAGAATGAAGTTATCGCAAATATGCAAGAGGTCAGGGGACCGAATTGTAATTGTCTAAGCAAAATAGGGAAGGTGCCATGCTAGCCATGTAAAACGGTGCGTTTCATTGTGGTAGGCAAGTCAGTGGCCTAAACGCGTGGACCAAATTGCAAGCCCAAGCTCCTTAATTGCAGCCTCTGAATGTGCCCTACCTCACTTCCAAATGCACCCCAAAAAGTGACAAAATAGCTCAAACCCCCTCATTAGTGATACGATGCATTTTGAAGGGTGTGGGCCTCCAAACACACCCTAGTTTTCTTCTAATTACACCCCAATAAGAGACAAAACATCAAAGGCTGATTGCACCCCACTCCCTTGCTAAATGCACCCCATATCTCCTATTCATCTTCTTCTCCCTTCAGTGTGCAGTAGCCATTAATGCCTAAAAACCCTAACCTTCTTCACGTCACCAATTCCGGCGACTAACAACCTACCATTGGTCGGTTTTCGGCCTAAAATGACCGCATGGTCAATGGTAGCCCATTCATTCCAACTCCGGCGCCCCAAAACGACGGGATCCAAGCTTTCCAATCAAGCCTCCTCATGCCCTTTGTCGCCCTCACGTCCAAACCGAGACAAAATTGTCGCCATAGCGACAGGGAGTGGTTTTTAGCTCCAGTTGGGTCGCCCCAGATCGCCCTAGTGTCGCCATTTATGCCAAACCGCGACATCTCTCTCTGTGCAATTCTAATTGGTGGGGAAAATTACAATATGCACCTCTATTATGGACTAAATGGTAATTTGCCATGCAAGAGGGGTGTTTTGGTAATTGACCACCCAGACCTAATTTGAAAATCCTATAAATACATCACTATCTTTCCTTTTTAAACAACTCTTAGCCATTCTTGACAACCAAGAAACCTCCTTTCTACAATTCCTAATCCCTTCACTTTTCTTCTACCTAAACTAAACATCTAGATTACCTTCCCTAAATCATTCCTTTCTTCCTATCTTCTCCACATATCTCCTTAGTCACTTCCCATTTGACTCCACCTATCTAGACACATCCTGAAAAGTCCTGGAGGCGTGTTTAATATAAAGCTAGAGGGGGGGTGAATAGATTTTATCTAATTATTACCCAATTTTCGCGTGCATGTCAAGTTTATGAAAATACCCCTAGCAAGTCAAATATACATACAAGTGTAATAAGATGCGGAAATAATAAATGACACTTGATGTTTACGTGGAAACCCAACCACTGGGAAAAACCACGGGCTGTTTAGTGCGCCACACTCGGACCTCGAAATCCACTAATTGAAATGGAGTTTACAACCTATGTAGACCTCGTCTAACACTCCGGTCAATAACCCCCCACTTCTACCATGCGGGCCTTTAAAAGTGGCTCTAGTCCAATTGCTTATGTGACCACCTGTTCCCGGTGTCCGACCTAATCCCGGTCAATCACACAAGACTTCAATCTCTCAAAAGAGATGCACAACCCTATGTGAATATGTATGAATATTCAATTAACAAACAAGGCTAGGGAACCTTAGATGCTTATCTAGGATGATGATATATTCAATTTAAATCAATCCTAGATATGAAAATAGCTATATGTCATGGCATACAACTTTAGCTAAGTAAAGGATAACCAATCCTAGATACAAAGCTATCACAAAAAACCCACAAACATTCAAAAGATTAACTAGTTGATTAAAAAAACAATCTATCAACCTAGTTATAAATAAATCACACAAGAATGTTTATGGCATAGCTTTTAGGCAATAATGACCTAATCAATTAAGCTATCAAAAATAATCTCAATCATATAATGAGATTAATTAGCTAGATATAAAATAGGCATGAAAACCTAGCTAACATAAATAACACAATCAACACATAATCTCAATCATGTATGTAGAAATTAATCTAAACACATACAAGTAATAAATGAGATAAAATTGATAAGTAGAAACACTAATTATGTAAGATAAAAGTGTTCAACAAATCATACCATGTGTGTTGAAGAAGACCCATGCATTAGCACATGCTAAATGAACCTAGATGATGCCTAGATGATGATTTGTGCATGTGGGAATGGGTTTAGAGAGATAAAGATGTAATCTTTAAGCTTTTTCTCTCAAGTCTCTCTTTCTCTCTCAAGAATAAGGAGCCTCTCTCTCTAGGGTTTGATTTTGTGGCTCTGCCCTCAAAATGATGAGAAAGATATGTATTTATAATGCCCAAATGAAACTATGTCGTTTTGGAAGAAATGGAAAAATTATGGGCATTTTCGCGGTACTCGCGTCAGTGCAGCGACTCAATATTCGAGCGATTCGAAACATGACCAAACGACATCGAAACCTTTCATATGATATATCGTTGGAAAGGTATGGATGTCTACTTTCTACTTGTTTTTAAAGAATGGAATTTTGATGTCTGTAGAAAAAGTTATGGTCAATTGAGTGACCAAAGGTCAGAAACGGACAACAACAGAGTTGCCCTGTTTTGGTTGTAACTTTGGAGATTTTAAAACCAATCCAAACGGTCATGAAATATTACGAATAATATACCGTTGGAAAGGTATGGGTGTCTAGTTTGTACAGAAAGTTTCAAAACTTATTTTGAAGCTTTGTGTAAAAAGTTATGGCCACAAGACCATGCAAAGGTCAGTTTTGAAAACACTTAAAACATTGAAATCCAATCTTTTAAAACTAGACACCTTACTCCAATCAACCAAACCAAAACTACCACTTATCCAAGAGAAGAATGAGACCTTCTCAAGTGGTCAACCATCGCGCTAAGACATGCACACCATCGTGCAAGCGCGGACGTTTCCGATCACACAAACAGAAACGAATTACACCACACTTAAGACTAATCATGAAGTGCAAGTATGGGTATTGAATGCATCATAATGCCTAACATGTCATGGCATTATCATTGAACAAGATGCACTCAATTCAAACATGCATGAATAAAATTCATGACTTTGCATCCTAATGCCTAAACATGTCATGGCATTTCATAGAACAAGATGCAATCAATTTAATGCAAGAAGAGATATTGAATAATCAATAAAGCACAATGCACACAAAATATAAACACAACATTCAAGAATAAGAGTTATGCATGTTGTGTGTGTGTGCAACTATATCTCTTCAAGGCAAAGTAAGCACAAGATATATACCTTTGGTGCTTGTCCTCTTGAGGTCTTGGAAAGGGTCTTTGATCTTCAACTAATCACCTAGACTACCCTTACAACCAAACCCCAACTTGTGGTTTGACCACGAAATAAGCCAATCAACAAAAGGGAATCCTTACACATCCTTATCGTCTACTCTTTACACAAGGAGCATCAAAGGCAAGGAAATGATCAAGCTTACAAAAGGAGACCCAAGGGTGATTTCCTAATCTTTTACTGACCTTCCCTTTGGTTGTAATATGTGTAATTAAACCCCCTTTCTAGGGTTTTGATGTGAAAACACTTGGATTGGGTTTTTCTTAAGCTTTAATATATTTTAATCTCTATTTATGTTCTATTCATTTTATAATTAGATTCTATGCATTATATGATTGACATGTATATCCAATAGCTGATTAAACTCTTGCTTAGGATAATTTGTTACATAATCTTGATTGGATTGACAACCTTGATGGATTGAGAACATAGTGACTAGGATAGATCGTCAGAGGGTATATCAACCGCGATTATCTAAATCGTTAGTTGTAACAAACCGATCCCGCTGTGACCCCTTCTCTTTAATCAGTTAGGCATTGAGGTGGGAAGTTGTTTAGGGTTCATAGTAATGGTCTAAACACATCCTAGAAATCAATTGGTTAACATTTATGAGGTTGGTTCACTAAGGTAGCTTGAGAAGCACTTCCCGTAATCCACTTGTGATCCCATTAATTCCCTAGCAATTCCCTTAATTGTTTATCCCATATATCTCTTATCTAGATTTCTATCTATTTTATTAGGTTTGTTATGTTTATTTTACATGTATGTTTGATGGCTTGACAAACCATTCAACCATCCATTGCTTATGATTTATTTTATCGCATATAGGAACTGTTAATTTATTCAACTATTACTCTAATTCCCGGTGGAATGAATCCAACTTGCCACGTTACTAATTTTACATCTAAGTGGTGAAATCGGTTTTCAACATGAACACATTTAAAAACAATCATTTTGTTGAGTACCAACGACGGCCCATCACTAATCTCCCATATGTCGCCATTTTGTCGCCATTTTGTCGCCATTTGGCCTATTGATGTCACCACGGCGACAGGGAGTTGATTTTGGCCCAGAAGATATCGCCATTTGCGTCGCCATTGAACCCAAAACTGCGAAGCATCTTTGTCAATGGCTGATTGGGTGTGAAAATTACATGATGCCCCCTTCTTGAGGACTAAATGGTAATTTGCCATGGTCAGGGGTGTTTTGGTAATTTACCACCCGAGACCTAATTTGAAAAGCCTATGAATTCATCATCATTTTCCCTTTTTAAAGAACTCTTGACATCTCTTGTGAATAAAGAAACCTCCTTTCTCCACCATTCCTAATCCTACCATTCTCATCTCTAATAAACACTTAGATTACTCCACCTAAATCACTCATCTCTTTCCATCTTCTCCACCCATTTCCTTTGTCACTTTCCATATGACTCCACCTATCTAGACATATCCTCAACACCCACTCTTTGCACTAGATTCAAGCAAAGAAGCTCAAGGAAGGATTAAGCTTACAAGAGAGACCCAAGGGTGATTTCTCTACATTTTACTTCCTTTTCTTGTTTGTAATTATGTGTAATTAAACCCCCATTTTAGGGGATGATTTGAGAAGACATTTTGGACATGAGTATTTATTAAAGCTTTGAATATTATGTTTGCATGAATATAGTTTTATTTACTTTTTAATTAGATCTTGCACTTATGTGAATAAATGAGTATTGACACACTTGTTGATTACAATCTATTGTAGGATTTATTTGTGATAAAATTGGTTGAGTTATTGACACACTTGATTGATTATAGCACATAGTGATTAGGATAGGTTGTTGGTGGGGATATCACCCCGATTGCCTAAGCCATTTGATCGTCACAAACCGATTCTGTCGTGACCCCCTCTCCTTAATCGGTTAGGCATTGCGGTGGGAAGTTGCTTAGGGTTCGTAGTGATGGTCTAAGCAACACTTTCAAATGAGATCGGTCCTTGATTGTGTAGATAGCGCATTAAAGAAGCCATGTATGAATTTCTTATAGTCCATTAGCTACTCTATCATTTCCCTAGAATTTCTATTAATTGTTAAACCATTTTATTATCTAGGTTGTTTGTCTTAGATTCCTATCTCCATTCATATTCTCTTTAATTTCTTGTAATTTAATTTGCATGCATTGTTTGGTGGTTTCTCAAACCACACACTATCCATCTAACCATGATTTACTTTATTACACACTAATTAGACTAACTTAGATTATATAGCAAATCGATTAATCTAGCCTAATCCCTGTGGAATGAATATTTAAGCTTACCGCTTTACTAGTTTTCAAAACTTAAAGTATATTGCGTAAGAATTCATTTATAAACAACTTTTGATAATTTGTAATTTGGTAACGACACGAAAAGCGAGTCATCAAAATGGCGCTGCTGTCGGGTATTGGTGTTTAGATTTGTTGATTTGTGTTATTTCTTTTTGTTGTTAGATTTATTTTAGGTAATGAGTCATTTTTGTTATTTTTAGATTTTCTATTTTTATTTTCTTTTGTGTCTGCTGTCCTTTTTCTTTTTTGTTTTCTTTTCAGGAACAATGGATCCTTTTGGCTTGTAATTGGCAAAATTCAACCGGGAAATGGAGTTATTTGCCTCAAGGCACTCGAGGGAAGAAAGAGCTCATGACTCAAATTCTTCCAATACGGGGCCGAAGGATGAGAATCCCGAGGAGGAAATGCTAGAGGCCATCCAAGCATCACAAATGTCGTACGAGCAAGCCTTGAACGGATGTTTGGAGGCAAGTGCACTTAGATTTTTGGGATTAGAAGCTTCGTTGAGAAGAATAGAAGGGCACTTTGGAGCTATCATGGAAGCCATGCAAGGGAAAGAGAGCTAAGAGTTCCCAAATCCACCGATGCTAGAAGAAGTTAACACCATCCCTTGGAATGGTGAGAAGGTAGAGCACAATTATTTTCACAATTTTGCTAATGAGTCTTCTAGTATTTAAGGTGAAGAAGTAGGAGAAGAGGAGACGAATGATGAAATGAAGGAATCGAAGTCTTAAGTCCCTCCTACTATTTCTCAAAGCCACCTACTCAAAAGCATTTGGTATAGGTTGTTTCCTAAACTTATTAAGCCACTTTTTCAAGTGCACATTTACTTGCCTTTGCTTTATGTGATAAGGAACACGCCGGCGAGTGACAAATACTTCCTAGACCTAATTGCATATAGGCGCATATTCGAAGCCTTGGAATTCGGTTGAGCGATCCAAGTAGCACGTCTAGCGGGGACGTAAAACTAAGCGCTTGGTGGGAGGTAACCCACCTAGGTATAATTTATTTCCTTGCTTATTTTTAATTTGTTTTATTTCTTGCTTTTTAGTTCTTGTTTAGAATAAGGGTGAGAATTGTTTGTGATAGTGGATTTAGGCTTGAATGATCACATATTTTTTCCACATGGATAGTGATGGTTACTCTTGATGATTTTACATTGCCATATCTCTTGAGTTGATGATGAATATTTAGGATGTTAATGAATGCAACACTTGATTCTATTCTTTGGGATAAATTTTAAAATGGACATTGATGTTGTTTTGACTTTTTGATTATGGATATGTGTTGCGCCGTGTTTATTGGTTTATATGCCCCAAAGACATTGAAGACAATGTCTAATTTAGGTTTGAGAGTGTGTGCGCAACACCATCTCTTGTTTGCAATTGTGTGCAAATGTTTTGAGCCTAAATTTTTGAAAAATTTCGAAAATCTTGTGATAATGTCATGCTTTAGCATATTTTGCTTGTTGAGATTGTGCCATTGTGTGTGCGAATAAGGAATTGTGCGTCTTTGTCGTGCTTAGTTTAGATTAACTTCATGCCATTTAGGGTTGCATTGAGCAAAGCGCGCTAGTTCTTTTCACTTGATGTCAGAGTGAATATTCAATTGTGCTTGAAGGTTAGGGATTAATAGTGGAGACTTCCCGTGAGGTTCACAAACACGGCCTTAAAAAAGCGTATTTTGAGGGAAAGTTTTCACTCTTTAAACACTCATTCAAACACACATGTTAAGCATATTTAAAATGTCTCATTCGCACTTAAATGTTGTTTGCCATAGAATATATGGACTGCTTATGGATGCCTTTATTGACTTTGTGGACAAACCTTTAGAGATGATTTTAGGCAATGCATGTGAAAAACCCACTAAATTGGCCTAAATACTTCCAATCCCTCTATGTGTGTTGTAAGGATTCCCATTTATTGATTGGCTTGTTTCGTGGACAAACCACATGTGGGGTTTATTGTAAGGGTAGCTTAGGTATTGGTATTCAAGCTCAAGGCCCTTTCAAGACCTCATCTTGATAAGCACCAAAGGTAAATTTCTAGTGCTTACGTGCTTTGAAGGGATCTAGTTGCACACACACAAAACTCATGCATAAATGTTATTCTTATATGTTGTGTGTTTTCATATGTGTGCATTCATAATTGTTGAATATCTCTTCATGCATGTTTATTTAATTGCATCTAGTTTATTGAAATGCCATGACATGTTTAAGCATTAGGATGCAAAGTCATGAATTTTATTCATGCATGTTTGAATTGAGTGCATCTTGTTCAATGATAATGCCATGACATGTTAGGCATTAGGATGCATTCAATACCCACACTTGCACTTCATGATTAGTCTTAAGTGTGGTGTAATTCGTTTCCGTTTGTGTGATCGGAAACATCCGCGCTTGCACGATGGTATGCATGTCTTAGCGCGATGGTTGACCACATGAGAAGGTCTCATTCTTCTCTTGGATAAGTGGTAGTTTTGGTTTGGTTGTTTGGAGTAGAGTGTCTAGTTTCAAAAGATTGGATTTCTATGTTTAAATGATTTTCAAAACTGACCTATGTATGGTCTTGTGGCCATAACCTTTTACACAAAACTTCAAAATGAGTTTTGAAAATTTTTGTACAAACTAGACACCCATACCTTTCCAATGGTATATTATTCATAATATTTCATGACCGTTTGGATTGGTTTTAAAATCTCCAAAGCTACAACCAAAACAGGGCAACTCTATTGTTGTCTGTTTCTGACCTTTGGTCACTCAATTGACCATAACTTTTTCTAAAGACATAAAAATGTCATTCTGTAAAAACAAATAGAAAGTAGACATCCATACCTTTCCAACGATATATCATACGAAAGGTTTCGATATCATTTGGTCATATTTTGAAGCGCTCGAATCTTGAGCTGCTGCACTGACGTGAGTACCGCGAAAATGCCCATAATTTTTCCACTTCTTCCAAAACGACATAGTTTCACTTGGGCATTATAAATACATATCTTTCTCATCATTTTGAGGGCTGAGCCACAAAATCAAACCCTAGAGAGAGAGGCTCCTTATTCTTGAGAGAGAAAGAGAGACTTGAGAGAAAAAGCTTAAAGATTACATCTTTATCTCTCTAAACCCATTCCCACATGCACAAATCATCATCTAGGCATCATCTAGGTTCATCTAGCATATGCTAATGCATGGGTCTTCTTCAAAACACATGGTATGATTTGTTGAACACTTTTATCTTACATAATTAGTGTTTTTACTTATCAATTTATCTCTTTTATCACTTGTATGTTCTTTGAGTAATTTCTACATACATGATTGAGATTATGTGTTAATTGGGTTATTTATGTTAGCTAGGTTTTCATACCTATTTTATATCTAGCTAATTAATCTCATTATATGATTGAGATTATTTTTAATAGCTTAAATGATTAGGTCATTATTGCCTAAAAGCTATGCCATAAACATTATTGTGCGATTTATTGATAACTAGGTTGATAGATTGTATTTTAATCAACTAGTTAATCTTTTGAATGTTTATGGGTTATTTGTGATAGCTTTGTATCTAGGATTGGTTATCCTTTACTTAGCTAAAGTTGTATGCCATGACATATAGCTATTTTCATATCTAGGATTGATTTTATTGTCATCATATAATCCTAGGTAAGCATCTAGAGTACCCTAGCTCTATATTGCATATTTGGATATCATTGCATATTCACTTAGGGTGTTGATCTCTTTGGAGAAGTAAGTCCTGTATGATAGACCGGGATTAGGTGGTCACATGAGCAAATTGGACTAGGTCCACTTTTACAGGCCTGCGGGTAGTGGTAGCGGGATATTGGCCAGGATTAGGTCGTCAAACCTGGATTAGGTTGTATACGCTATCACAATTAGTGGATTTGAGGTTTGAGTGTGGCGCACTTACTAGCCCGTGGTTTTTCCCTGTTGAGGGTTTCCACGTAAAAATCAAACGTTCTTTAATTTCCGCACTTGTATGCTTGATTTTGTATATTGATTAGATTGAGGCATTTTCGTAAATTTGACTAATCGCAAAAATTGGGTAATAACGATTAAAATCTATTCACCCCCCCTAGATTAATATTGAACACACTTGAGAACTTTCATGTGTGCTCCATTGCCCATTTTGAAGCCAAACACAATTAAGCTTTTCATTCATGATGTAAGGTTGATAATTAGTGTTGGCATTAATTCCATATCAAAACGTGTTTATCTTGTAATGTTTAGTGGTTAGTAATTGAAGAATTTTGAAGACGAAGGACGTCTCAACCACAACTCATTTAAGAAGCCGGCTTTTAAGAGATTCGGGCATTATTGGTCGACAAAAGTATTCAAAGACCTCTTATCTCTTACAAGGCTAGGCACACACTCACACATATCATTCTTGTGTGTTCCTTCATGATTTAATTTCATTTACATTTCACTTTCACACACTTGGCAAAATATGCTCATGCATTCATATTTAGTTAATAAACTTTGTGTTTTGCATTTTCTAGGACTATGTCCGGAAACTAGCATATGTGTGTGTCTTTGTGTTTGTATGTTTCTGTATTTTGTGTTTAGGACTTGAACATGTTCTTATTCAATGCCTTATTGAGTTCCGGTTGTTTCGGTTACTCATTCATAAGGTTTCAAGTCCAAACAAGTTGACTATGCTACTTTACGTTCTCTTTCGTTGAGTTGACTTCATCGATGATTTCTCAACTGTTTTTCAAAGTTGTATAGTCGTCGTCGTGCGTGAGAGAGTCACGGTTCGTAATCCAAAAACAGATTCAAATTCGGAGTTCGGACGCCCGAGATACGGGCCGACGAACCGAGGGAGCGCGCGAGAGGACAGCCCAGGCCGTGGGTACATGGGCTGGCCGTGGGCCCCACGGCCTGGAGCAGCCTCTGCTCCCGTGTGGGCCACGCGCCCCCCACGGCCAGGGGGTGACGTGGCACCACGTGGTTGGCCGAAATCCTCTCTCTCTCTCCTCCTATTTCTTCCCTCTCTCTCTCCATTTTGAATTTTAAGAAGAAAATTTTAGAAAATCCCGTCAGAATTCTCTCCAATTTTTCCAACTTCAAAACACCATATCTTCCTCATCCGGAGTCGGATTTGAGTGATTCAAGTTGGAGAGTGTTCGTATTTGAGTCCTCTAACATCTCCAAGTGGTTTGGTGGCTGTTTGATCGTGATTTCAAGTGGTTGAACACTGATTTCCGAACCAGCTGCAGAATCCGAGGTATGAGTCTCAACTTTGGGATTTCTTGTTATTTGACCTTCCATTTGCTTGGGGTTTCTTCTTCTATATCTATGTTTATGTTTGGTAAAAGCTATTTGGAAAGATAGCTTGATTATCATTCTAATTGAAACTCAATTTGTGGACTAATGTTGACTAGATTCTATGATTCTAAGTTTTACATATGTTTGTGAGTTGTATTGTGATTAGAATGGCATCTTAGGTTGTTTGATACTTAATTGAATTAATTTTGTGTTAAAATGACTTTGAGATTTGATTTGATCCTTTGATTGATAAAATCTAGGATTTGTGTATTTGTGTGTGATTTAGAGAATATAGGTTTTGATTGATGTAAATCTCAAAACCTTGCTCTATATTTTTGTCTAGTATATTGATTGATTTTAATCTCATATATCTAGCATTTATTTGTATATTGATAGCATCTTGAATTTGTACTTCATTAACATATTGTGTTTCAAGTGTTATGTGTGTGAATGAGACTTTGAGTGTATGTGTTAGGTGTTTCACATGCTTAGGTTTCTATTCATGTATTTTTGCATCTAGACTTGATTATTTGTGATATCACATGTTTAGGTCTATTTGTGCCATAGAATGTATTGATCACATGTTCTATGTTGTATTGAATGTTTGCATCATTTGCATTCACATGATCACACTAGGAAGTCCTTGTAAAAGGCATGAAGTCTTGGTTAGAGTCGGGGTGACTCGGATAGCCAAGCAAGAAGTCTTGCCTAGAGTCGGGATGACTCGAATAGGTAAGCAAGGAGTCATGGCTAGAGTCGGGAGGACTCGGATAGTCATGCATGGGAGGCTCCCTAGAGGCAAGAGTGCCTTGGATAGGGAGTTGGCTATTGTATTGGTAGGCTTAGGCGTATGGTTAGACATAGAGTCCGATAGAGCGGGGTACACGGGAGGTGTATGCACTCTTGAGGAATTTCTAATCTACCATCGATGTTGGTTGTGTGTGGTGTCCAATATATGGTGGTTTCGCATCATTGAGGGATTTCACACTTTCCAATAGGGTTGGGTAGGCTTAGACTTCACTAGGTTGGGTGAGCTAAAGATTGGTCACTTTGTGAATGTTCTATGTTTACTTTCCAATATATATAGTACCCTAATGGTTGTATTTCAACCCGTGGATGTTTCCTCATTGGAGGTTTTACCACGTTAAAAAATCTCATGTGTCAATTCTTTCTATCTCTCTTTTATATATGTTTATGTGTATGTTTTAATCTTGTGGTACAATATTCACTTGTGATATATTTGGAAGCAAGATTGTGTAAAGTGTGATTTGTAATCAATATTCATTTTGATCATTTTTGTATATACAATTCATTTGTGTAAATACAATTCTCTTATTCTTTGATTCTTTTGTATATATATATCTAGTTTGATATTTGTATATACATTGAACATTAATATAAATACATGTATCCTTTGTTTTGGTTTTAATATATTTCCTTCATTAACAAGTTGTAGTAGTTTTACTTAGTGTACTTACATTGTTATATTCAAAATACAACTTGTGGAATTTGATCTTAATTGAATATCTTGTATATGAGATACATTGTTTGTTGGTATATGTTTTGTAGGCTAAGGGTGGTGAATTGAGCATACATGTGTTAATTGTTTTTCTCATAACAATCATGTTTAAGGTTAATTTGTTTGCTCACCAAGGTTTTGACATAAGTCATGAAAGAGTTTTTAAAACTAGTGCGTCAACCTATTCACCCCCCATCTAGGTTGTTTAGTATAACATTGTAGGTATTTTCACATGAACTACATCAACATAAACCATATAGCCTAAACACTAGACTTAGCTTGTACCAAATGGTTTGCTAAGGCTTAGGGGTTGAATGTAAGCTTTGAGGAGTATGAAAATGTAAGGCGTGTACCTAGGCAAATGTGTTTGCCAAATATGTATGTGCAAACACATTAAAAAGATGAAATGCAATGCTTGAAAAGAAAAAGAAAAGCAAAGAAAAGAAAAGCAATGCAAGAGAAAGAAAAGAAAAAAATTGAATGAGGCACTAAGTGCCTAGATGAATTATGAGGAATTAAATGAGCTACTCAATGAAGATTAAGAGTAGAAAATGCACATGGTAAATTGTAAGCCTGGACACCAAAGTGTGGATTATGCAAGTTGTATTGAGCGAATTGTGCTTAACTTAGAATGTATGCCTTAGTGTGATCATTGGGTGTTTGCTTTCAATTCTTCCTATTTATTGACTTACCACTCACCTTAGGCCCCATTACAACCAAATTAAAAGACTTATTTGATCTTTAGGGATGTCCACTTTGGAAATTTTGGTTGATGCATGTTCTTTTCGGTTCATGGTTTTCAATTCCATTCATGAGACAAAATTTCATAAATTGTGTTTTTAAATGATCATGTGCAATTATATTTGATATCTTGAACATAAACTTATATTGCATATGGATTGTAAGTGAAGCCTAGGAATCTGTGCGAAAATGAGAGAATCCGGTAAGGATTAGATGTCGAGGCGAATTACATTCCCTACCTAATGGCACTCTAGTTTTGAAACTTTAGCATCTTGAACATAGGATCGCGTTGCGTGCAATGTGTACTTAGAGTGGCATGACTTTAATCTTCATTTAGCATATCTTACATGTATATTTTTCCTAATGAGCACAACGTTGGTTAAATATCTTCGCTTTTGGTTTTGCAAGTCAAATCTTGACTTTTGAGTCTTTTACAAAGAACCGGAGCTTCATTGATGATTGCTTGATAGTTGAAACATGTCCATGTGTGCTTATATTTGTTTTGCTCGAGGACGAACAAAAGATAGGTTTGGGGGTATTTGATAGGACCAAAATTGGTACGATTTTGGCCCTTGCTTCCATTTTTTTATGCTTAATTCTCGGGCATTATCCCGTGATTTAATGGTGTAAATTAAGTGTTTTCAGGTATTTATAGAGTTCAAGGGCATTGGAGTAATTTTGGTCATTTAAGGGCAAAAGTGTAAATTGTTTTGAAGGTTTGAAGTTATTGTGATTTTAGAAGAATTTAGGGGGCTGTCCGTAAGTCACCACCTAAAGCAGAGAAGGGCGCCACGTCATTTAAAGCCATACAGTGCGTTTTGGGGGATAATGGGCCTCTAAGTGCAGCCCAAGATAGTACTAAATGCACCCCATATAGAGACAAAAGAGAAGGTGCTAAGCGCACCGTAGCCTTTGTCTAAACACAGCCCATATGAGACAAAGAAGAAGCAGCCTATTGCACCCCACATCGCTGCTAAGCGCACCCCTATTAAAGACAAAACAAAGCTGCTGTGCGCACCCCACTCCCTTGTTGAATGTCCCCCATCTTCTTCACCATCACCTTCTTCCTCACGAGCTGGTCATCGTCCATGGTAGCTTCTAAACCCTAAGCCGCCGCCGCCACCACCACCTCAAAGTCACTGGAAACAGACCTATCTTCGATCGGTTTTCGGCCCAAAATCACAGTGAAGTCAACGGCTGCTCATTCGGTCCAGTTCCGGTGCCCCAAAATCGTCAAAAAACTCTTCCAATCACCACCTCAAATTCACGCCTAATCTCCCCTATGTTGCCATTTTGTCACCAGTTGGCCTATCGATGTCACCACGGTGACAAGGAGTTGATTTTGGCCCAGAAGATGTCGCCATTTGCGTCGCCCAAGCATTGCCGTTGAACCCAAAACCGCGAAGCTTCTCTGTCAATGGCTGATTGGGTGTGAATATTACATGATGCCCCCTCTTGAGGACTAAATGGTAATTTGCCATGGTCAGGGGATGTTTTGGTAATTTACCACCCGAGACCTAATTTGAAAAGCCTATAAATTCATCATCATTTTCCCTTTTTAAAGAACTCTTGACATCTCTTGTGAATAAAGAAACCTCCTTTCTCCACCATTCCTAATCCTACCATTCTCATCTCCATTAAACACTTAGATTACTCCACCTAAATCACTCATCTCTTTCCATCTTCTCCACCCATTTCCTTTGTCACTTTCCGTATGACTCTACCTATCTAGACATATCCTCAACACCCACTCTTTGCAAAAGATTCAAGCAAGGAAGCTTAAGGAAGTATTAAGCTTACAATAGAGACCTAAGGGTGATTTCTCTACATTTTACTTCCTTTTTTGTTTGTAATTATGTGTAATTAAACCCCCATTTTAGGGGATGATTTGAGAAGACTTTTTGGACATAAGTATTTATTAAAGCTTTGAATATTATGTTTGCATGAATATAGTTTTATTTACTTTTTAATTAGATCTTGCACTTATGTGATTAAATGAGTATTGACACACTTGTTGATTACAATCTGTTGTAGGATTTATTTGTGATAAAATTGGTTGAGTTATTGACACACTTGATTGATTATAGCACATAGTGATTAGGATAGGTTGTTGGTGGGGATATCACCCCGATTGCCTAGGCCATTAGTTCGTCACAAACCGATTCTGCCGTGACCCCCTCTCCTTAATCGGTTAGGCATTGTGGTGAGAAGTTGCTTAGGGTTCGTAGTGACGGTTTAAGCAACACTTTCGAATGAGATCGGTCCTTGATTTAAAGAAGCTATGTATGAATTTCTCATAGTCCATTAGCTACTCTATCATTTCCCTAGAATTTCTATTAATTGTTAAACCATTTTCTTATCTAGGTTGTTTGTCTTAGATTCTTATCTCCATTCATATTCTTTTTAATTTCTTGTAATTTAATTTGCATGCATTGTTTGGTGGTTTCTCAAACCACACACTATCCATCTAACCATGATTTACTTTATTGCACACTAGTTAGACTAACTTAGATTATATAGCAAATTGATTAATCTAGCTTAATCCCTGTGGAATGAATCTTTAAGCTTACCGCTTTACTAGTTTTCAAAACTTAAAAGTATATTGCGTTAGAATTCATTTATAAACAACTTTTGATAATTCGCAATTTGGTAACAACACGAAAAGCGAGTCATCACACAACATCTAAGTTTAAGAAATTTTAAATTCAAACATAAAATATGATTAGGTAAAGAGACAAAGAGATTAGAGATTAGTTTTTCCCTTTATAGATTAGTTTTTCCCTTTATATTTTTATATTTTAAAAAATAATTATACAAATACCGGGTCAAACAGGGTGGGTCGGAGCATAACGTGTTGACCTATACTCGACCCGATAAAAAACAAGATCAAAAAAGCTTGACCCAAACTCGACTTGAGCACCGTTTTAAGTGCTCCAAACCTGCCCCAAATGGATCGGAGCCTCGTCGATTTAGGGCGGGTCGGGGATTTTTGCCGCCCCTACTCCTATAAAACTATTGTTTTTAGCCATTCATACTAATTTTCTTTCACCAAATAACCATCCAATTACAATATTACCCTTATTACATTATTACTCTCTCCATTGTTTCACTTTTGAAAGTGAACAGCCTTCAAAAGTGAATAACATATGTTTCACTTTCCTCTGATGTTTTACATTCCGAAAGTGAAACATGTGTTTATGTTTCTCTTCCAGAAAGTGAAAAACTTTCCTTTAATTTTTAACATTCCAAAAGTGAAATTACACTTTTGACGATGAAACACAAGTTGTTTCACTTTCCAATAGTGAAACAAACCCTAACACTGAAAAACAACACACACAATGAAAATTAGTATGAATGGTTGAAAACAATTCTTTGTTAAATACACTGTTAAAAACAATTGTTAACCGAAAATTGTCACCGGGGTGAAACTCCAATTAACAACTTTCAAGGGACCACGATCGTAACAGACCACGGTCCGGAGGGGTATCATGTAGTTTGATACCTATGCAAGTCTCTGACAATAACTTGGTGTAACAATGATGGAAAAAAGGGGCAGATATTTTATTATACTATGATAAGAGAAAAATACAAATCATTCCACTATCAAAGCACAAAATACAATATAAGGATGATTCTTGGTAGGTCTATGTAGATGGTGACATGGTTGATAGGTCTTGATGGGTAACCATAGGCGAAGTCTAACACCGTTGGCGATGGAGCTTTCATGCAAGTCGATAAGTGGAAATCTCTAGGGTTTCTGAATCTTAGTCTTCCTTTTGCTGTTTGATATCATGTTGTATATATAGGTCTTGTTTCTTGCCATGCACTCTTATAGTTTCGGTCTAGGGTTTTAGCAATTACAAGACTTTCCTTGGCGATCAGCGAGATTGTCGTGGGATTTGATCCAGATGAGGTCGCTTTGGTACTCAACAAAATATAATATTTATGTATAAATGTGATCTTTAGAAAACCATGTTTTAACCACTAGAAAATCCTTTTAGGATGTAAAGATTAGCATAACGGTAAGTAAGGATTTGTTCCACAGGGAATCAGAGTAATGAGTTGAATAACTTAACTATTCCTAAATGCAATTAAGCAAATCATAGTAGGTGGATAGTGTGTGGTTTGATAAACCACCAAAAATGCAAGTAAATTAAACATACAAAAGGTGATAGGACAAATAGAATGCTCAACAATCTTGATAAGAGAAATGGATGTAAACAATTAATATAGATGTTACGGAATTGATAGATTAGCAAGTGGGTATGGGTAGTGATTTTTAAGCCACGTTAATGGACTAATCTCTACATGTTAACCATTTGTTTTCTATGACGTGTTTAGGTCATTACTATAAACCCTAAACATCTTCCCACAACAATGCCTAACCGATTAAGGAAAGGGGGTCATGATGGGATTGGTTGGTTACAAATCTAGGTTTAGATTAGTGTGGTTGATATACCCTCCACTAATCTATCCTATTTATTAGGTTCTTAATCACACAAGGGTGTCAATCCAAGGATGATTGCATAACATGTTATTCTAAACAAGATTGTAATTAACAAGTGGATATACAAGTCAATCACATAGTGAATAAAATCTAATGAATAAATAAATAGAACACATATAGAGATTCATTACAAAGCTTAAGCAAATACATATAACCAAATGTTTCTCAAATCTATCCCCTAAATTAGGGGTTTAGTTACACATAGTTCCAATCAAATAGAAAGCAAGTAATATGGAAGGAAATTACCCTTAGGTCTCCTTCTTTAGTGCTTGCTCATTCCTTTCCAAGAGTGCTCCTAGTGCAAAGAGTGGTAGAAGAGGATGTGTCTAGATAGGTGGATGGCTAATGGTGAGTGACAAAGGTATTGGGATGTAGAGAATGGTAAGGGAGGAATGATTTGAGGAAGTAATCAAGATTTGGTGTGAGTTTTTGGATGGAAAAGATTAGTTCAAGTATAGAAATGGAGGAGTTTGGGAGATGATTGATGGTGATCCTAGGTTGAAGAAGAGATAGGTAAGAGAGAATAGGATGGATTTTAAAATGAAAATAGGGATGAATTTATACTATTTTTGAATTAGGTCACAAATGGCTAATTACCAAAAGACCCCCTAATTTTTCAAATTACCATTTTGTCCCCTTAAATGGGTGCATTGTGTAATTTTCACGCAAAAATCCACTAATCAGAGTAGGTCGTTGTTTTGAAGTTGATGGCGACATTTTGGCGATGCAATCGGGGGCAGAATTGGCTCCTTGTCGCTGTGGTGACATCGAACGAGCAAACTGGCAACAATCGATTGGACGGTGTGGTCGCTGTTTAGGATTGGGGGGTGACAATGGAGCGACGCTGATGCTGAGAGGGAGGTTTGATTCCGGCGGTTTTAGGGTGCCAAGAAGTCACCGATTAGGCTACCGGTGAGATCGCCAATTGATTAGGCAGGAAATCGGTTAGCGATGGCTTGGTTTTCGATGATTGGGTGGCGGTGGCGGTGGCGGTGGCGGTGGCGGTGGCGGCGTGCTAGGGTTGCTGGTTCTCATTCATGGCTGGAGGTAGAAGATGAAGTTGAAAACAGGGGTGTGCAGTTAGCAACAGGCCGGGGTGCACGCAGGCGCTTCTTCTTTCTCTATATGGGGTGCGCTTAGCAGGGGATAGGGGCGCGTTTGGCTTCACTTTGGATCAACGTTGGGCCAGCGCTTTGGGACTGTTTTATGGGCTGCACATTTGGGCACTGTTAGGTCTCATATTTTGATTGGCTTATTTCGTGGACAAACCACATGTGGGGTTCATTGTAAGGGTAGCTTAGGTATTAGTATTCAAGCTCAAGCCCCTTTTAAGACCTCATCTTGATAAGCACCAAAGGTAAATTTCTAGTGTTTACGTGCTTTGAAGAGATCTAGTTGCACACACACACAACTCATGCATAAATGTTATTCTTGTATGTTGTGTGTTTTTATATGTGTGCATTCATATTCTTAAATATCTCTTCATGCATGTTTTATTGAGTGCATCTTGTTCAATGACAATGCCATGACATGTTAGGCATTAAGATGCATTCACTTCCCACACTTGCACTTCATGTTAGTCTTAAGTGTGGTGTAATTCGTTTTCGTTTGTGTGATCGGAAACGTCCGTGCTTGCACGATGGTGTGCATGTCTTAGTGCGATGATTGACCACTTGAGAAGGTCTCATTCTTCTCTTGGATAAGTGTTAGATTTAGTTGGGTTGTTTGGAGTAAAATGTCTAGTTCCAAGAGATTGGATTTTAATGATTTAAATAATTTTCAAAACTGACCTATGTATGGTCTTGTGGCCATAACTTTTTACACAAATCTTTAAAATGAGTTTTGAAAATTTCTGTACAAACTAGACACCCATACCTTTCCAACGGTATATTATTCGTAATATTTCATGACCGTTTGAATTAGTTTTAAAATCTCCAAAGTTACAACCAAAACAGGGTAACTCTGCTGTTGTCCGTTTCTGACCTTTGGTCACTCAATTGACCATAACATTTTCTACAGACATCTAAATGTCATTCTGTAAAATCATGTAGAATATAGACATCCATACCAACGATATATAATATGAAAATTTTAGATGTCGTTTGGTCATGTTTCGAAGCGCTCGAATCTTGAGCCGCTGCACTGACGCGTGTACCGCGAAAATGCCCATAATTTTTCCATTTCTTCAAAAATGACATAGTTTCACTTGGGCATTATAAATACATATCTTTCTCATCATTTTGAGGGCAGAGCCACAACATCAAACCCTAGAGAGAGAGGCTCCATATTCTTGAGAGAGAAAGAGAGACTTGAGAGAAAAAGCTTAAAGATTACATCTTTATCTCTCTAAACCCATTCCCACATGCACAAATCATCTGTAAGGATTCCCTTTTGTTGATTGGCTTATTTCGTGGTCAAACCACAAGTTGGGGTTTGGTTGTAACGGTAGTCTAGGTGATTAGTTGAAGATCAAAGACCCTTTCCAAGACCTCAAGAGGACAAGCACCAAAGGTATATAACTTGTGCTTACTTTGCCTTGAAGAGATATAGTTGCACACACACACAACATGCATAACTCTTATTCTTGAATGTTGTGTTTATATTTTGCGTGCATTGTGCTTTATTGATTATTCAATATCTCTTCTTGCATTAAATTGATTGCATCTTGTTCTATGAAATGCCATGACATGTTTAGGCATTAGGATGCAAAGTCATGAATTTTATTCATGCATGTTTGAATTGAGTGCATCTTATTCAATGATAATGCCATGACATGTTAGGCATTAGGATGCATTCAATACCCACACTTGCACTTCATGATTAGTCTTAAGTGTGGTGTAATTCGTTTCCGTTTGTGTGATCGGAAACGTCCGCGCTTGCACGATGGTGTGCATGTCTTAGCGCGATGGTTGACCACTTGAGAAAGTCTCATTCTTCTCTTGGATAAGTGGTAGTTTTGGTTTGGTTGATTGGAGTAAGGTGTCTAGTTTTAAAAGATTGGATTTCAATGTTTTAAGTGTTTTCAAAACTGACCTTTGCATGGTCTTGTGACCATAACTTTTTACACAAAGCTTCAAAATGAGTTTTGAAAATTTCTGTACAAACTAGACACCCATACCTTTCCAACAGTATATTATTCGTAATATTTCATGACCGTTTGGATTGGTTTTAAAATCTCCAAAGTTACAACCAAAACAGGGCAACTCTGTTGTTGTCCGTTTCTGACCTTTGGTCACTCAATTGACCATAACATTTTCTACAGTTATCAAAATTCCATTTTGTAAAAACGAGTAGAAATTAGACATTCATACCTTTCCAACGATATATCATATGAAAGGTTTCGATGTCGTTTGGTCATGTTTCGAAGCGCTCGAATATTGAGTCACTGCACTGACGCGAGTACCGCGAAAATGCCCATAATTTTTCCATTTCTTTCAAAACGACATAGTTTCATTTGGGCATTATAAATACATATCTTTCTCATCATTTTGAGGGTAGAGCCACAAAATCAAACCCTAGAGAGAGAGGCTCCTTATTCTTGAGAGAGAAAGAGAGACTTGAGAGAAAAAGCTTAAAGATTACATCTTTATCTCTCTAAACCCATTCCCACATGCACAAATCATCATCTAGGCATCATCTAGGTTCATCTAGCATTGCTAATGCATGGGTCTTCTTCAACACACATGGTATGATTTGTTGAACACTTTTATCTTACATAATTAGTGTTTCTACTTATCAATTTTATCTCATTTATTACTTGTATGTGTTTAGATTAATTTCTACATACATGATTGAGATTATGTGTTGATTGGGTTATTTATGTTAGCTAGGTTTTCATGCCTATTTTATATCTAGCTAATTAATCTCATTATATGATTGAGATTATTTTTTATAGCTTAATTGATTAGGTCATTATTGCCTAAAAGCTATGCCATAAACATTCTTGTGTGATTTATTTATAACTAGGTTGATAGATTGTTTTTTAATCAACTAGTTAATCTTTTGAATGTTTGTGGGTTTTTTGTGATAGCTTTGTATCTAGGATTGGTTATCCTTTACTTAGCTAAAGTTGTATGCCATGACATATAGCTATTTTCATATCTAGGATTGATTTAAATTGAATATATCATCATCCTAGATAAGCATCTAAGGTTCCCTAGCCTTGTTTGTTAATTGAATATTCATACATATTCACATAGGGTTGTGCATCTCTTTTGAGAGATTGAAGTCTTGTGTGATTGACCGGGATTAGGTCGGACACCGGGAACAGGTGGTCACATAAGCAATTGAACTAGAGCCACTTTTAAAGGCCCGCGTGGTAGAAGTGGGGGGTTATTGACCGGAGTGTTAGACGAGGTCTACATAGGTTGTAAACTCCATTTCAATTAGTGGATTTCGAGGTCCGAGTGTGGCGCACTAAACAGCCCGTGGTTTTTCCCAGTGGTTGGGTTTCCACGTAAACATCAAGTGTCATTTATTATTTCCGCATCTTATTACACTTGTATGTATATTTGACTTGCTAGGGGTATTTTCGTAAAATTGACATGCACGCGAAAATTGGGTAATAATTAGCTAAAATCTATTCACCCCCCCTCTAGCTTTATATTAAACACGCCTCTAGGACTTTTCAATTGGTATCAGAGCGGGTTCCTAGATATACTTAGGTGATCCTTTGCTCATTGTTGGTGTGTTTTGCATTTTGTATGTTTGTTTGATTTCTTCATACATTTTGCATTCTTCTCTTTTGCATTCATTCAACGCAAACACTATGAGTGATTTTGTGAGAGAAGAAATTGACTCCGATGAGGAGATGTCCCTCTAAGGTGAGAGAGGAGACGAAGATGAAAGGGCGTTGCTCACATCACCAAAGAGCTTCAAGCCCAAGCCTTCCTCAATCTTGGTCTAACCAACCAAGAAGGCTAACTTCCCTCAACCTACGATCCTAAAAGGGAAGTGCTCAATCATGCAAGCTCAATCGAGCAAGCAACATTGTCTTGGTCATCAACAAAGGAGGAGAGATCCTATCCAACTACCAAGACAACCACAACGACAAGGGAAAGCACCTTTGCATGCTCAAGAGAATGGTGTAATTCCTAACCTTATCTCCTCTTGTCATTTGTGTGGTATTGATGGTCATGTTAGACCAAGTTGCTTGCATTACATTAAAATATGTAGATTTTAATGCATGATTGAAAAGAAAAAGGCTAGAGCTAAGATGCATGATCCTTTGACATCTATAACTCTAGAACCTATGACCACTAGAAATGTAATTGAGACATCTATGTGGATTAAAAATGATGAACCCGCTTGCTACGAGACTAACAAGTCTCAAATAGGTTCAACTAAGTCCAAAGGACTTGGTAGGTCCATAGGACCTCATACCCTTCTTTGAAGAGGTATGGAAAATTGACCCCATATGGGGAACTTGAGCAAAGAGAGCTATTTTGCATTCTTGTCACTTGCAAAAAATTTGAAATATCTTATGCTTCTCTTTTTGTTGCTTGAGTAAGCTTGGTTACACTATGTATATATATTTTCTATTCAATAAGTGTGATCAATGCTTGTATTGCAATCCATGTCATATTTATGTTCAAACATGCATTTTTGGACTATGAGATATATACATAGGATAAAATTTGAATGACCTATAATGATCTCCATGACATGATGATTGTTAAATGACATGCTAAATGCTAATCTTAAAAAGCATGTTTTGATGATTGCATTTCTTAACTGCAAAAAATGTGTGAAAAAGCTTATGAGACTCAAATGAAAAAGGATCTTGTATCCATTCAAGGATTTTACATTCCAAATGTCTCTCTTTCTTTATTGGTTGAACATGTCTACTATCATACGGATATCTTATCCGGAAAAATCAAGTAGGGTGCAAAGTCGCTCATGACATGTTTGGCTTATAAAGTTGGATATAGTTGTTCCTAAATTAAAATCAATGAAAACCTATATCCTTGCTTCTCTCATGACATTGGTGAAATTGGTTTGAATTCATATTAAAAACCTTTGTCATTTGCTTTGCCAAATACCATGGTATTTTGGACTTAAATGCTACATGTCTTGTATGCAAAGCAATTATTTGATTCACACATTTTTCCTTAAATAAATCTCCTTGTTTCTCTCCAATTAATTGAGATTGCATAAAGTGACTTATATTGATTATGCAAATATTTATAATGCTACTATCCCTCTTTGCCTTGAGTGACCCGATTGGGGACTACTCCTTTGTCTATATCATGACAAAAAGGGGGAGTAGGTTGTGGTAAGGGGAGTTGCAAATTGTAGTAGCAATTGTGCATGTTGGGGAGAATACTTATTGAAGGGGAGTAACCCTTTGAGGGGGAGCATTTGCACATACATACATTGCATGATGTTGTACTTAAATTCTTAAATGCAAATGCTTGTTTTATCTCACTTGATTCATCTCACCTTTTCTTGTATTGGAAAGTATAGAAACCTTGTTTTTCAGGGATTGATTATTCTACAAGAGATTGAAGACTTCAAGTTTATTTTATCTTATCTCTTTGTATTGTAGAATATCATTATAGACCCGTAGTTTCTGTTTTGTTGTGAGGAATCATTGTGAGTGGTGGTTTTGTCACGAAATAGCCAAAGGGGGAGATTGTAAGGATTCCCTTTTGTTGATTGGCTTATTTCGTGGTCAAACCACAAGTTGGGGTTTGGTTGTAAGGGTAGTCTAGGTGATTAGTTGAAGATCAAAGACCCTTTCCAAGACCTCAAGAGGACAAGCACCAAAGGTATATATCTTGTGCTTACTTTGCCTTGAAGAGATATAGTTGCACACACACACAACATGCATAACTCTTATTCTTGAATGTTGTGTTTATATTTTGTGTGCATTGTGCTTTATTGATTATTCAATATCTCTTCTTGCATTAAATTGATTGCATCTTGTTCTATGAAATGCCAAGACATGTTTAGGCATTAGGATGCAAAGTCATGAATTTTATTCATGCATGTTTGAATTGAGTGCATCTTATTCAATGATAATGCCATGACATGTTAGGCATTAGGATGCATTCAATACCCACACTTGCACTTCATGATTAGTCTTAAGTGTGGTGTAATTCGTTTCCGTTTGTGTGATCGGAAACGTCCGCGCTTGCACGATGGTGTGCATGTCTTAGCGCGATGGTTGACCACTTGAGAAGGTCTCATTCTTCTCTTGGATAAGTGGTAGTTTTGGTTTGGTTGATTGGAGTAAGGTGTCTAGTTTTAAAAGATTGGATTTCAATGTTTTAAGTGTTTTCAAAACTGACCTTTGCATGGTCTTGTGACCATAACCTTTTACACAAAGCTTCAAAATGAGTTTTGAAAATTTCTGTACAAACTAGACACCCATACCTTTCCAACGGTATATTATTCGTAATATTTCATGACCGTTTGGATTGGTTTTAAAATCTCCAAAGTTACAACCAAAACAGGGCAACTCTGTTGTTGTCCGTTTCTGACCTTTGGTCACTCAATTGACCATAACTTTTTCTACAGACATCAAAATTCCATTCTGTAAAAACGAGTAGAAATTAGACATTCATACCTTTCCAACGATATATAATATGAAAGGTTTCGATGTCGTTTGGTCATGTTTCGAAGCGCTCGAATATTGAGTCGCTGCACTGACGCGAGTACCGCGAAAATGCCCATAATTTTTCCATTTCTTTCAAAACGACATAGTTTCATTTGGGCATTATAAATACATATCTTTCTCATCATTTTGAGGGTAGAGCCACAAAATCAAACCCTAGAGAGAGAGGCTCCTTATTCTTGAGAGAGAAAGAGAGACTTGAGAGAAAAAGCTTAAAGATTACATCTTTATCTCTCTAAACCCATTCCCACATGCACAAATCATCATCTAGGCATCATCTAGGTTCATCTAGCATTGCTAATGCATGGGTCTTCTTCAACACACATGGTATGATTTGTTGAACACTTTTATCTTACATAATTAGTGTTTCTACTTATCAATTTTATCTCATTTATTACTTGTATGTGTTTAGATTAATTTCTACATACATGATTGAGATTATGTGTTGATTGGGTTATTTATGTTAGCTAGGTTTTCATGCCTATTTTATATCTAGCTAATTAATCTCATTATATGATTGAGATTATTTTTTATAGCTTAATTGATTAGGTCATTATTGCCTAAAAGCTATGCCATAAACATTCTTGTGTGATTTATTTATAACTAGGTTGATAGATTGTTTTTTAATCAACTAGTTAATCTTTTGAATGTTTGTGGGTTTTTTGTGATAGCTTTGTATCTAGGATTGGTTATCCTTTACTTAGCTAAAGTTGTATGCCATGACATATAGCTATTTTCATATCTAGGATTGATTTAAATTGAATATATCATCATCCTAGAAAAGCATCTAAGGTTCCCTAGCCTTGTTTGTTAATTGAATATTCATACATATTCACATAGGGTTGTGCATCTCTTTTGAGAGATTGAAGTCTTGTGTGATTGACCGGGATTAGGTCGGACACCGGGAACAGGTGGTCACATAAGCAATTAGACTAGAGCCACTTTTAAAGGCCCGCGTGGTAGAAGTGGGGGGTTATTGACCGGAGTGTTAGACGAGGTCTACATAGGTTGTAAACTCCATTTCAATTAGTGGATTTCGAGGTCCGAGTGTGGTGCACTAAACAGCCCGTGGTTTTTCCCAGTGGTTGGGTTTCCACGTAAACATCAAGTGTCATTTATTATTTCCGCATCTTATTACACTTGTATGTATATTTGACTTGCTAGGGGTATTTTCGTAAAATTGACATGCACGCGAAAATTGGGTAATAATTAGCTAAAATCTATTCACCCCCCCTCTAGCTTTATATTAAACACGCCTCTAGGACTTTTCATCATCATCTAGGCATCATCTAGGTTCATCTAGCATGTGCTAATGCATGGGTCTTCTTCAACACACATGGTATGATTTGTTAAACACTAATTTCATCTAATCTTAGTGTTTTTGCTTATCAATTTATCTCTTTTATCACTTGTATGTTCTTTGAGTAATTTTTACATACATGATTGAGATTATGTGTTGATTGGGTTATTTATGTTAGCTAGGTTTCTATGCCTATTTTATATCTAGCTAATTAATCTCATTATATGATTGAGATTATTTTTGGTAGCTTAATTGATTAGGTCATTATTGCCTAAAAGCTATGCCATAAACATTCTTGTGTGATTTATTGATAACTAGGTTGATAGATTGTATTTTAATCAACTAATTAATCTTTTGAATGTTTGTGGGTTATTTGTGATAGCTATTGTATTTAGGATTGGTTATCCTTAATATAGCTAAAGTTGTATGCCATGTCATATAGCTATTTTGATATTTAGGATTGATTTTATTGTCATCATATAATCCTAGATAAGCATTTAGTGTACCCTAGCAGTTCTTGCATATTTGGATATTATATAATATTCACTTAGGGTGTGATCTCTTCGGAGAAGTAAGTCTTGTGTGATTGACCGGAATTAGGTCGGACACCGGGATTAGGTGGTCACATGAGCAATTGGACCAGGTTTAGTCATACTGGGATTAGGTAGGTGTGAGGTTACATACCGGGATTAGGTTGTAATCGTTATCACATTTAGTGGATTCGAGGTTCGAGTGTGGCGCACTTACTAGCCTGTGGTTTTTCCCGTGAGGGTTTCCATGTAAAAATCAAGTGTTATTTACATTCCGCACCATATTACACTTGTTGTTTTTATTGACTAGTTAGGGGTATTTTCGTGAATTTGACTTAACGCGAAAATTGGGTAATAACGTTTAAAATCTATTCACCCCCCTAGATTAGTTTTATACACACCGAGTATTTGTTTCAATTGGTATCAGAGCGGGTTCCTAGATATACATAGGTGATCCTTGCTCATTTTTGGTGTGTTGTGCATTTTGTATGATTGTTGTTTTTTGACATACGTCTTGCATTCTTCTCATATGCATTCATTTGACTCAAACACTATGAGTGAATTTGAGAGAGAATAAAATGACTCCAATGAGGAGATGTCCCTCTAAGGTGAGAGAGGAGAAGAAGATGAAAGGGTGTTGCTCAATCTCATCACCATAAGCTCCAAGCCCAGGCCTTCCTCAATCTTGGTCTAACCAACCAAGAAGACTAACTTCCCTCAACCTCAAATCCATCAAGGGAAGTGCTCAATCATGCAAGCTCAACCGAGCAAGCAACATTGTCTTGGTCATCAACAAAGGAGGAGAGATCCTATCCAACTACCAAGACAACCACAACGACAAGGGAAATCACATTTGTATGCTTAAGGGAATGGTATAATTTCTAATCTTATCCCCTCTTGTCATTGTGTGGTATTGATGGTCATGTTAGACCAAGTTGCTTGCATTACATTTAAATATGTAATCTTATATGCATGATTGAAAAGAAAAAGGCTAGAGCTAAGATGCATGTCCTTAAAAAGGAAGAAAATCATTTGCATGATCCTTTGCCATCTAGAACTCTAGAACCTATGACCCCTAGGTATGTTAATTGAGACACCTAAGTGGATTAGAAAAGACGAACCCGCTTGCTACGAGACAAACATGTCTCAAATAGGTTCAAATAGGTCCTATGGACTTGGTAAGTCGTTTAGACCACATGCCCTTCATTGAAGTGGTGTGGATTTTGACCCCATATGGGGAACTCAAGCAAAGAGAGCACTTGTATACTTGTTGCATGTGCAAAAATTTGAAAAATTTTATGCTTCTTTTTTAATTGTTTGAGTAGCTTGGTTGCACATGTGCTTACATGTTTTTACTTCAATAAGTGTGAACCAATGTTTGTATAGCAATCCATATCATATTTATGTTCAAACATGCATTTTTGGACTAGGAGATATTCATAGGAAGTACTCTTTGAATGACCTAAAATGATCTCCATGACATGATGATTGTTAAATGACATGCTTAAAATGTGAAAAACATGATTTCAAATGACATGCTAAAAATGAAAAGCATGATTTGTTGATTGCATTTTCTTAAATGCAAAAATAATGTGTGAAAAACATATGAGACTCAAATGAAAATCAAAATGTCTCTCTTTCCTAACTTATGGAACATGGCTACTATCATACGGGTATCCTACCCGGAAAAATCGAATAGGGTGCTAAAAGTCGCTCATGCCATGTTTTGCTTGTAAGGTTGGATATAGTTACTCATTAAATTGAATTCTTTGAATAGTCTATATCCTTGCTTTTATTCATGACAAATGGTGAAATTGGTTTGAATTCTTAAAGGAAACCTTTGTCATTTGCTTTGCCAAATACCATTGCTTTTGGATTTAAATGCAACATGTCTTGCATGCAAAGCATATTAATCACACATTTTTTTTTTATGAAAATAAATCTCCTTGTTCTCTCCAATTAATTGAATTGCATAAAGTGCATTATAAGATTATGCAAATGACGTGTATGCTACTATCTCTCTTTGCTACAAGTGACCCGGTTGGGGACTACTCCTTTGCCCATCTCATGACAAAAAGGGGGAGTAGTATGTAGTTAGAGGGAGAATGCTAATTGCTAAATTAGTGTAGCATTCGCATGATTGAGGAGTTTTACCTTTTGAGGGAAAGTAACCCGTTGAGGGGGAGCATTTGCATATGTAATGTTGTGCTTAAATTCTTAATTGCAAATGCTTGTTTTATCTCACATGATTAATCTCACAAACACTTGTCTAGAAAGTGTAGTTCTTAATGTGCACGGATGATTTATTCTACAAGAGATGGATTGCATGAAGATATAGTTTGATTAGGCTTCTCTCTTGTAAGTTAGAATAAATTATTGTTCACCCTTAGCTTTTATTTTGTGAGGATTAATGTGAGTGGTGGTTTTGTCACGAAATAGCCAAAGGAGGAGATTGTTAGGTCTCATATTTTGATTGGCTTGTTTCGTGGACAAACCACATGTGGGGTTCATTGTAAGGGTAGCTTAGGTATTAGTATTCAAGCTCAAGCCCCTTTCAAGACCTCATCTTGATAAGCATCAAAAGTAAATTTCTAGTGCTTACGTGCTTTGAAGTGATCTAGTTGCACACACACACAACTCATGCATAAATGTTATTCTTGTATGTTGTGTGTTTTTATATGTGTGCATTCATATTCGTAATATTTCATGACTGTTTGGATTAGTTTTAAAATCTCCAAAGTTACAACCAAAACAGGGCAACTCTGCTGTTGTCCGTTTTTGACCTTTGGTCACTCAATTGACCATAACATTTTCTACAGACATCGAAATGTCATTTTGTAAAATCAAGTAGAAAGTAGACATCCATTCCTTTCCAACGATATATCATACAAAAGGTTTCAATTTCGTTTAGTCATGTTTCGAAGTGCTCGAATCTTAAGCCGCTGCACCGACGCGTGTACCGCGAAAATGCCCATAATTTTTCCATTTCTTCCAAAAAGACATAGTTTCACTTGGGCATTATAAATACATATCTTTCTCATCATTTTTAGGGCAGAGCCACAACATCAAACCCTAGAGAGAGAGGCTCCATATTCTTGAGAGAGAAAGAGAGATTTGAGAGAAAAAGTTTAAAGATTACATCTTTATCTCTCTAAACCCATTCCCACATGCACAAATCATCATCTAGGCATCATCTAGGTTCATCTAGCATGTGCTAATGTATGGGTCTTCTTCAACACACATGGCATGATTTGTTAAACACTAATTTCATCTAATCTTAGTGTTTTTACTTATCAATTTATCTCTTTTATCACTTGTATGTTCTTTGCATAATTTCTACATACATGATTGAGATTATGTGTTGATTGGGTTATTTATGTTAGCTAGGTTTTCATGCCTATTTTATATCTAGCTAATTAATCTCATTATATGATGGAGATTATTTTTGATAGCTTAATTGATTAGGTCATTATTGCCTAAAAGCTATGTCATAAACATTCTTATGTGATTTATTGATACTAGGTTAATATATTGTATTTTAATCAACTAGTTAATCTTTTGAATGTTTGTGGGTTATTTGTGATAGCTACTGTATTTAGGATTAGTTATCCTTAACATGGCTAAAGTTGTATACCATGTCATATAGCTATTTTGATGTCTAGGATTGATTTTATTGTCATCTTATAATCCTAGATAAGCATTTAGTGTACCCTAGCACTTCTTGCATATTTAGATATTACATAATATTCACTTAGGGTGTGATCTCTTTGGAGAAGTAAGTCTTGTGTGATTGACCAGGATTAGGTCGGACATCGAGATTAGGTGGTCACATGAGCAATTGGACTAGGTTCATTCATACCGGGATTAGGTAGGTGTGAGATTACATACAAGGATTAAGTTATAATTGTTATCACATTTAGTGGATTCAAGGTTCGAGTGTGGCGCACTTACTAGCCTGTGGTTTTTCCCGTGAGGGTTTCCACGTAAAAATCAAGTGTTATTTACATTCCGCGCCATATTAGACTTGTTGTTTTTATTGACTAGTTAGGGGTATTTTTGTGAATTTGACTTAACGCGAAAATTGGGTAATAACGTTTAAAATAATATTCACCCCCCTCTAGATTAGTTTTATACACACCGAGTATTTGTTTCAGGCACACATTGAAACACACTGTTTCAAGTTATAAGGTGGCAGGTGCGTCTGGCATATTACAATTCAGTCCCTGTCTTCTTCCAAATTCACAATATCTTTAATTCTTCTCTCAATAATTGCAGTTATGCCCCCAATTGACCAATATTACTCAAATGCCCCTAACTTTGTAAATACCTGAAAATACTTAATTGACAACATTAAAACACGGGGAAATGCCCAAGACTCAAGCATAAGGAGACGAGAATGAGGGCCAAAATCGTACCAATTTTGGTTCGATCAGATCCTTAGAATTAAGCAATTCTTTCTCTGGTAGATTGCGTGGGAGTTGACTCCCAATTCAAATAGGACTCTTAGTGGCAGGAATGAATATACTTCTTTATTTGACCTGATCGATGGCGTTTTATTGTCGCTTTAAACTATCTTTTGAGCGTGCTAGGCTTACCTTTACAATTTGTTCTTCCTGGTGCTTTAACGGTCCGGCCAGCTAGTTCAAGGAAGGGTCGAGTTAGCTTACCCTTTTATGAGATTAGGGTATCGGTACATCTTGGTATCTAGACACTGGCTGATGTCGTAACGGGGTAACAAAACAACAAAGTATTGGGGTACTTGGTCTGCATAATAGCGGGATACTGGGTCTGTGTGGTAGCGGGATACTAGGTCTGCGTGGTAGAGAGGTATTGGGTTCTGTTTTAGTAATTCTTTCAACCTTGAATCCGGATGGAAAATTCTTCTTTGAACCTTCGCCAATTTTAGCGGTTAACAGTAGTCCCTCCTGACTTGAACACCGGTACCTAGTTGGGGGGGGGGGGGGGGGGGGGGGGGGGGGGGGGGAAGGGTTGGAGTCAGGATTCCTAGTTCGCTTGAAGGATTTTCTGTCCTGTTTGCTTGTGTACCCTTGTCTGGCTGGCTTCCATTACCAAGGAGGAAATCTTTCTTGGATACGACATCATTTAATGAACAATCCACGCGTTAGACGAGGATTGCTCCGTAAATTTAAATGAGCTATTTTTGGCGCGATTTTCTCGAAACCGCCTTCAGCACGTCTTCAGTCATAACTCCATCTTTCATCTTCTATTCTGGTAACCGTCCACCTCTGTCTATATATGTAATCCTCTTTCTCCCTCACTTGCTCACACTTACTTTTACTCTCAAAATCAAGAACCAATCTTTTTCTCTCTCTCGAATCTTTCTTTCTTCATGAATCCTCTTTTTCTTCTTCTTTATGCCATAATGGCATCTCCATCAAAACTTCCTACCTCTACACAAGACACTCCTTTAGCTTCATCAAACCCTCGCCCAACTTCACCTAATCCTCCTGATAGTATCGACGGCCTCCTAAATATGCAACAGGTGGATTTAGAGGAGAGTTCCTCGACAACAAGGGGGAAGAAACAAGGCCGGAATGAAAGCGACGTCAATGGTGGCAGCACTCCATCTCAGCGTCGTCGCTCTACCAGAAATCCTCGAATCGGGTCTAGCTTCAACAATAGACCCGAAGACCCGGTCTAAACTGTTGATGAAGAGGACGATGAGGATGTTGATGATGAGGAGGAAAATGATATCCCGACTATGGATTTCAGGGGAGTCCTTGTCGGTACTCTAACCTCCTTCCATAATGGCCGGATTGTCCCAGATTCAGTCTGCACAGTTGACACCCTGGCTCTTTTGAGGAGGTTTTATAGGATCCCGGATACCATCACTCTGTCACTCCCTTATCGAGGTTACGATGTATACACCCCTCTTCCAGGCTGCCTCATCATTCATATAGCCGCCTCACCTGGGTTCTGGAAAAACTTTACAGGGTTCCTAGTGCTTTGGAAACAGCAGTGTGAGAAGTATGATGTGCTAAGGTGTAAGGTTTATGATTTGTATTGGCTTGATTCCATTGCAAAATGCTCTATATTTGTATTAGTTGTTGCTTAGGATGTTCTTGGAAGAAAAGAAGCTTAAAAGATGAAGAGCAATGTCTAGTGCAAATGTTGTCTTCAAGAGGAGAAAGCGTCAAAGGTATATCTTGAAATCTATCCTCTTGCAAGGCGTTAGCACACACACACACAATTCATACATGTGTGTCCCTGCATCGTAGTTCAAACATTTGGTATAACACATTCACACACTTCTTAGTATGCTCATGCATTGGTCTTTTATAGACAAACATTGTAAAATTGCATGCTTTGTGACTATCTCTTTGATATGGCATGCTTGTGTGAATTTGTGTTTGTTTGTTTATGTATTTTGTATTTTGGACTTGAATATGTTCTTATTTGATTCCTTATTGAGTTCCGATCGTTTCGGTTACTCATTCATAAGGTTTCGAGTCCAAACGATGTAGCTACACTACTTTTCGTTCTCATTCGTTGAGTTGACTTCATCGTCATTTTCCGAGATGATTTCTCAACCATTTTTCAAAATTGTGTAGTCATCGTTGTGCGTGAGAGAGTCATGGTTCGTAACCCAATATGGATTCAAAATCGGAGTTCGGATGCCCAAAATACGGCTGAAGAACGTGAGGGAGCGCGCGAGAGGCGAAAGTGGCCAAGAGGCCACGTGTGGCCCAAGCCGTGTGGGAGCCGTGGGCCCCACGGCCAGAGAGGTTCTCTGGCCCCATGTGGCCCACGCGCCCCCCACGGGCTGGGGTGATGTGGCCACTCTTGATTGGTCATTTTTTTTGTTCTCTCTCCTCCATTTAATCCTTTCTCCTTCCCTCCAAACATTTGAAGATTTTCAAGAACACTTTCAAAAATTCTGCAGAAATTCTTCAAGTTTTTAGTTTTAGTATTTTGATCATAACTTTCTCATACGAACTCGAAATCGATTGATCCAAAAGCTAAAATTGTTGGCCTTAATGAGAGCTACAAACCCCAAGCATTTCTAGAGGTAGCTGACTTCGTCATTCTTTGAAACAAATTAATGCACGGTGTGTATAAAACTATCTAGAAAAGGGGGGGGGGGGGGGGGGGGGGGGGGGGGGGGGGGTGAATAGATTTTATCAATTATTACCCAATTTTTCGTGTGAAGTCAATATTATGAAATTACCCCTAACTAGATAAAGCAATAAATCAAGTATAAAATACGGAAATTAAATAACACTTGATTTTTACGTGGAAACCCTTAACAGGGAAAAACCACGGGCTGGTAAGTGTGCCACACTCGAACCTCGAATCCACTAATTGTGATATCGTATACAACCTAATCCAGGTTTGACGGCCTAATCCCGGCCAATATCCTGCTACCACTACCTGCAGGCCTGTAAAAGTGGACCTAGTCCAATTTGCTCATGTGACCACCTAATCCCGGTGTATGGCCTAATCCCAGTCTATCACACAAGACTTACTTCTCCGAAGAGATCAACACCCTAAGTGAATATGCAATGATATCCAAAAATGCAATATAGAGCTAGGGTACTCTAGATGCTTACCTAGGATTATATGATGACAATAAAATCAATCCTAGATATGAAAATAGCTATATGTCATGGCATACAACTTTAGCTAAGTAAAGGATAACCAATCCTAGATACAAAGCTATTACAAAAAACCCACAAACATTCAAAAGATTAACTAGTTGATTAAAAAACAATCTATCAACCTAGTTATAAATAAATCACACAAGAATGTTTATGGCATAGCTTTTAGGCAATAATGACCTAATCAATTAAGCTATCAAAAATAATCTCAATCATATAATGAGATTAATTAGCTAGATATAAAATAGGCATGAAAACCTAGCTAACATAAATAACTCAATCAACACATAATCTCAATCATGTATGTAGAAATTAATCTAAACACATACAAGTAATAAATGAGATAAAATTGATAAGTAGAAACACTAATTATGTAAGATAAAAGTGTTAAACAAATCATACCATGTGTGTTGAAGAAGACCCATGCATTAGCACATGCTAGAGGAACCTAGATGATGCCTAAATGATGATTTGTGCATGTGGGAATGGGTTTAGAGAGATAAAGATGTAATCTTTAAGCTTTTTCTCTCAAGTCTCTCTTTCTCTCTCAAGAATAAGGAGCCTCTCTCTCTAGGGTTTGATTTTGTGGCTTTCCCTCAAAATGATGACAAAGATATGTATTTATAATGCCCAAGTGAAACTATGTCGTTTTGGAAGAAGTGGAAAAATTATGGGCATTTTCGCGGTACTCGCGTCAGTGCAGTGGCTCAAGATTCGAGCGCTTCGAAACATGACCAAACGACATCGAAACCTTTCATATGATATATCGTTGGAAAGGTATGGATGTCTACTTTCTACTTGTTTTACAGAATGACATTTAAATGTCTGTAGAAAAAGTTATGGTTAATTGAGTGACCAAAGGTCAGAAACAGACAACAATAGAGTTGCCCTGTTTTGGTTGTAACTTTGGAGATTTTAAAACCAATCCAAACGGTCATGAAATATTACGAATAATATACCGTTGGAAAGGTATGGGTGTCTAGTTTGTACAAAAATTTTCAAAACTCATTTTGAAGCTTTGTATAAAAAGTTATGGTCACAAGACCATGCAAAGGTCAGGTTTGAAAACACTTGAAACATTGAAATCCAATCTTTTGAAACTAGACACCTTACTCCAATCAACCCAACCAAATCTACCACTTATCCAAGAGAAGAATGAGACCTTCTCAAGTGGTCAACCATCGCGCTAAGACATGCACACCATCGTGCAAGTGCGGACGTTTCCGATCACACAAACGGAAACGAATTACACCACACTTAAGACTAATCATGAAGTGCAAGTGTGGGTATTGAATGCATCCTAATGCCTAACATGTCATGGCATTATCATTGAACAAGATGCACTCAATTCAAACATACATGAATAAAATTCATGACTTTGCATCCTAATGCCTAAACATGTCATGGCATTTCAATAAACTAGATGCAATTAAATAAACATGCATGAAGAGATATTCAAAAATTATGAATGCACACATATGAAAACACACAACATATAAGAATAACATTTATGCATGAGTTGTGTGTGTGTGCAACTAGATCTCTTCAAAGCACGTAAGCACTAGAAATTTACCTTTGGTGCTTATCAAGATGAGGTCTTGAAAGGGCCTTGAGCTTGAATACCGATACCTAAGCTACCCTTACAATAAACCCCACATGTGGTTTGTCCACGAAACAAGCCAATCAATAAATGGGAATCCTTACATTCTTCCCAGTAGCCTGATCTTCAGTACGTGGTCAAGGTTGTTTTGTTCAACTTCTTCTTTTTCATTTCATCTTTAATCATCTCTTTGATTCTTACTATTTGATTGATGAAATATGTTGAGAAGGATGTTAGATCATATGCTAGGGGTGTTTGATCATTTGTCAATTGAGTTTTAGCTTTGTGATTTCTCTTGAACATATATGTGCTAAACTTGATTTTGTTTGAAATTGATTCTAGAAAATGTATATATGATGTGCCTCATGTTATTTTCTAGGTTTAATTTCATGATCTAAGAACTAGGTTTTTAGTGTGATATATTGAATATTCATACCTTGTTCTTACTGATTTACATGTCTTGATTTCTAGATAATTTTGTGATTGTGTGTTGAAAGCATATTCTAGATTATCATTGAACATGTACATTTAACTTGATTGATCATCTAGTTTAATTTGATTGTGCTTGCATCATTTGCATCACTTAGATCATAGCCTTGCATTAGGTTGAAGTCTCTAGCAAAGTGAGTGAAGCTTTGTGGATAGAGTAAGGAAGTCTTGATTAGAGTCGGGAGGACTCGGATAATCAAGCAAGGAGACTTGTCTAGGGTCGAGAGGATCCGGATAGGCAAGCAAGAAATCTTCCTAGAGACGTGAGCGTCTTGGATAGGAAGTTGCTTTCTAGAGGTGTAGGACACATCTCGGATAGGAAGTAGGCTTGGTGATTCACTAGCCCGAGGGTAGATTAGGAGTTGATAGCTTGAGCGGATATCATGAGTTGGTAGCTTGAGTGTGTAAGTCCTTTTTCACATAGTGGATTGCTTTACCGGTGGTTGTGGTATCAACCCGTGGATGTTTCCCCTTTGAGGTTTTACCACGTAAAAACTACTTGTGTTCATTTTTGTTTTACTTTTCTTTATCTTCCATATCTTACATTGATTGCATATCTTGTAAATTGATTAACTCTTGTATTAGTGAAATCAATTTATTTGTTAAATCTAATCAAGTGTGCATTTTCTTTGTTATATTCCGCGTTATTTTTAATATTGGAAGAATTTGAGTCTATACCTATTCACCTCCCCTCTAGGTATATTTTGCTCTACTACTTAAGGGAAATTTCATTTGGTATCAGAGCGGGTGTCTAGACGCACTTAGATAGATCCTTTCTTTGTAGTGTTTTGTGTTTTTGTTTGTAATAATCATGATTAAGAAAGTGTGTTCCTATGTGGATTCTTTTGTTGAACATATTGGCTTAGATGAGAAAAAGATCGATGATCTTACTTTTGAAAATGAACGTTTATCCAAAGTCAATATGTCCCTCAACAAGAAGCTAGAGAATCATGCTCTTGGCTCAAAAGAATTCAATGAACTTAAAGACAAGATCTTAAGTCTAGAATTGAATCTAAAAGATAGCAATGATAGACTTAGCATCTTGAAGCAAGAAATTGAGTAAAGGGATATTTCTCTTGTTAGTGCTAAAAGGCTAGAAAATATGCTTAAAGCCAAAATTAGTGAGCACTTAACTCAAGAGAAAAAGTATGAACAATGGCTAGATAAATCACGTAAAGATGTTATGTTTAGTGATGACATAGCGGAAAATTATGCCATTAAAATTAGGATGCTTTGTGAGAAACTTGATGAGGCTAATAATATGATTGGCAAGATGTCATCTAGCTTTAACAAAGTTGAAACCCTCATTAAAAGTGCAAAGCATCCATGTGACAAAAGAGGTTTGGGTTATATCAATGAGAAGGAGACTTCTTCATCTAACAAATCTACTTTTGTCAAAGTAAGCATTGAAACAAATGTAGGTACACTCACTCAAGGTAAAGCTATGAAAGCTACCGGAGGTGCCTCTTCATCAACAAGGATGTTCAATGGAAGAACACAACAACTTAAACATCAAGGAGCATCAACCTCAAATGCAAGAGGTGGAGCATCAAGGGTTGCACATCAAAGAGAAAAAATTATGAGAAGTCCAAAGGAGTTGGAAGCAAATGCAAATGGTAAATTTCTCAAATTTATTCCTATTTGTCATCATTGTAATATGATAGGTCATATTCAACCTAGATGCTTTGAGTATATTCGGAAATGAAAACTTGATAATGCTTTTCATGATATGTCTTTGAATGGACCTAGGCAATCATCCATGTATGGATATAGAAATAGACCTAGGAAGACCTTGGAAAAGCATGTTGTGGAAAAAGTTGTTGATGACTTGCTTGCTAAATCTTGTGTTGTGCCTCACTCTACTATGCATAAGAAAGTTGATAATGCTTTGTTTGATATTTTTGAAAATGTGACCAATGAGGTCAAGGTGCATGTTAAAAAGCCTAACATTGAGTCAAAGCATGTTAGAAGTAAGAGTGAGAGGCATGTTATGAAAAATGTGTGGATTAGAAAAGACACATCTAAATGTCATGTTGCACAATATGCTTTACATGCCAACTCCTCCTATTCTTGGTACCTAGATAGCGGTTGCTCTAGGAACATGACCGGGAACAAAGAGTTCTTTAAGAATCTTGTTTTAAAGGATGGAGGTTGGGTTACTTTTGGTGATAGTACCAAAAAGCAAGTTCTTGGCAAGGGAACAATTTGTATCCCCGGATTGCCTAAACTTCGCAATACTTTGTATGTTGATGGATTACAAGCTAACTTGATAAGCATTACTCACTTGTGTGAAATTTTTAAAGAAGTTAGCTTTAACAAAGATGTGTGCACTATAATTGATAAAAAGGGCAATGTTGTCCTAAGAGTCAAAAGGTCTATAGACAATTGTTATTGTCTTGAGATAGATCCTCTAACTTGCAACATGGCACATGAGTGCAACAAGCTTGATTTGTGGCATCAACGTTTGGCTCACATGAATTTTACAGATTTGAAAAAGCTTGAAAAACATGGCATTGTTAGAGGTCTTCGTAATCTTGGTAAAAAGTTTGAGGTGGTTTGTGAACCTTGCCAATTAGGTAAGCAAACCAAGGTGTCTCATAAGAAGAATTCTTACATAGCTACCAAGAGACCTTTAGAACTTGTGCACATAACCAATAATCTTGTAGAGGAACATACTTGGAAAGCTTGGATTAAAAAGTATGATGTGAAAAATGTTCCTAGTCATTCTTCTAAACATGTTTCTAATGATAACTCTTTGAATGTTGTGCATGTTAATGACAATCATGTCAAGAAGAATGTCAAGAAGATTTGGTTGAAAAAGAGTGTTTCACATGATCATATTCATAGTCTTGATGATATTTTTGTTGATGGCAATAATGATGTGTTTAACATGAGTAATATCTTTATAAAGAAGATTGTTGATGTTTTATCTTCTAGATATACTATTGCCGTAAGAAATGATCATGATGTTTGTGTTAGTGCTCCAAAGACCATATGGGTCAATGATGAGTACTTTAGTAAGGGGGAGGGCTCTAAAGATGAGTCTTCTAGTGATGAAGAGCTTGTGAGCAACTTTGTTGCTTTCATGGCCTCTTATTCTATCATAGAGAATGTTTGTCAAGATTTATTAGACAAGAAGGTTGATACAAATCATCAAGTGTGCTTAAGTGAGAATCCTACCTATATTGATCTTTTGGCTAAGGTGAAGTGTCTTGAAGATAGTTTGAAGATAGCCTTAAGTGGGGTGAATGAGAAGAATGATTTGATCAAATTACAAGTGGATGAGTTTGTTTCAACAACTCAAAGGCTCTTAGGTGAAAAGAATGCTCTTTCCAAGAAGCTTAGAGAAGTTGAAGGGATTGTTCTTGAAAGGGATATGATTATCTCTAGTTTGTCTTTAGGAGGCTTAAGTGACTTGGTAGTTGAGAAGAAGCTCATAGAAGCATCACTTCCTACAAGCAAGGATAATGTCATTGTTGACATGAAAGCTCCTAAGAAGAGACGTTCCAAGACCAAGAATAAATTGAAGAACAAGGTACCCCTTGAAACTCCCATTTGTGCTTCTTCAATCCTGGAAGGTAAAATTTCTCATTTTGTTCCCATATGTCATTTTTGCAATACTGTAGGTCATATCAAGCCCAAGTGCTTTGAATATATTGAATATTGCGAAATAGGAAATGCATCTAGGGATAAAGAGATTGAACTTCATTTAAGCATGCTAAAGCTTTTTAGTATGAAAAGCATGATAATGTCAAAAGAGCATCTTAAGAATGTCTGGACTGTGAAGAATGGAAACCTTGCAAAAATTGACAATGCATGTGTTGCTAGTAATGTTGAAAAGAAGAGTATCAATGATATTCTTGTGAATCAAGAGATGGAAGAACTTTATTCTAGTTTCAACATTGATGTCAATAAGAATCTTGATAGTGTTTGTGTAGGTTCACCCAAGACCAAATTGTTCAAGGGTGAGTGCTCTTACCATTAGAGTAAGTTGCACATGTGAGTTAGCTTTAAGATTAGTGTCAAGTTGTTAAGTAACTTAGCTATCTAGCTTTGTTTCTATATAACTTGACATGAACTTAGCTATCTCACATATTTGCTATGATGGTTGAAATCTATTGATTAACTTTTTGAGAAGTTGTTTTTATGAAATCTATATGATAATAATCATGTTATGACTTTTAGAGAAAGTAAATTTTTGTTGTTGTTTGAGTTGAAATGCATAGTCTTTAGTCTCTTGGAACGACACACCAACAATTTTTTGTCATGAGGACAAACAAGCCAAGAGGACTCATAAAAAGGGTGAAGACTTTACATTTGATGGAAAATAGCTTGCAAAGGTATCTCTATATCACATTGCTTGCTTACTTGAATTTTCATCTCTCAACTCATTGTTTGCACTATTTCATGAAGCATGTCATATTAGAGAAATAGAATAGTGTTCTTATAGTTCTCATTGACATTTGCTCCTTTAAGATCTTTTGATGATAATTGTTCACATTGATCTTAACCATGATATGTGTTATTGTATGTATGATTGCGGCCGGAAGTGCTTGCATACAATTACTTTGGATGAAACAAATCCTTAAGGATTATGAGATAGAACAAGGAAAAATGACACTTTATTGTGATAACTTAAGTGCCATTAACATCTCTAAAAATCCGGTTCAACACTCCCGCACAAAACACATAGACATTAGGCATCATTTCATTAGAGACCTAGTTGAACATTCTATTGTTACTCTTGAGCATTTGCCTACTAAAAATCAACTTGCGGACTTGTTCACTAAGCCCTTGGACAAAGAGAGGTTTAAGACTCTTAGAATGTCCATTGGCATGATTTGTGTTGATTGATGTCTTTGTGTGATTGTGAGTGGCTTGATGAGCAAAAACTTTAATTGAATATCATTGTCTTTAAGAGCTACTCACTTGAGAAGTAATGATCTTTAACAAGTATCTTTTATTGTTTCTAGATCATGCACTTGAGCTTGAAAATCTTATTTTTTGAAAAGTGCACTAATGCTTCTCTTATATGTTTTAGTTTAGAGTTTTTGTGGTTGAATATGTGTAGATAATGGATGCATCTAGAAGTTTATTGCTAAGTACATGATAGATGACCTATGGTATGTATCCATTTTACTTCGGCACTACATAGTAATCAACGAGCACCCTCATGGAAAGGGCTACACACCTTGGTTGTGAAGCCACCCAATGCAGGAAAGGGCTACGGCATTGTGATAAGTGAAAGCCGCCATGAGAAGTATATGTTTTTGTTAGTAAAATCAAAGAAGTGTTAAAATGAATCATAAAAAAAAATTCTTTGATTCAAGCCTAAAACAAAACAAAAAGGCTTATGGTGTATAGTTGAGAATTGTGAAAAAGCTCAGGTTGACAATTAGAAACGGGGAAAACGAGCCACATGCACACACACGCTCATATGTTGATATCTATTCTTTTTAAAAGCAAAAATCCGAATGAATATCGGTTTGACCTACTTTTGGAAAGGCTTTAGATGGATAGGTGTGGATAGAATTTGCATGTTGATATCACAATTACTCCTACTATATATGTGAGAAGCATTCACACACACACATTTTGCTTATGTGCTTGATTCATTAGCAATGTGAGAATATTTTTGAGAGATGAATGAAAATCTATGATTCTCTCTTGGACTTTGACAAGTTATGAAATATTTTCTCTTATTGCTTGATTGTGTGATTGTGTGATGTCCCTTGTGAATAATCTACTTAGTGATAATATGTGGAGCATATGTTATGGGGGAGCTTTAGTTTATTCAACTTCGCTTTCTATACGATTTGTTTGCTTAATATCTCGTTCTTTATCTCTTGTGTCCCTTGTCTATTCCTGACAAAAAGGGGGAGAAAATGTATAACTCACCATGTTTGATATTGGGGAGATTTTGTATACTTCACAATTTGTGTGGAAAAATGTTCCAATTGTGTGATCATATTCCTCTTTGTGCTTAATTGTGACTTTGTCTTAAGGGGGAGAATTCTTGTCTTAAGGGGGAGAAATAATTCTTTCTTGATAATGTTAAGGATGGTTGGTCCTTGGGAATTGGGAAACTAAGGGAATGCTTTAATATGAAAACATTTTATTCACTTGAGATAATGCATTTTTGTATGAGATAAGGGATGTCTTCAATATTTGTTTTTGGTTAATATCTCACCATTCTTCTTTAGAGAAGATCTCTTGTTTGTTTTGCTATTTTCTCTCATAGGTACTTTGAAGACCAAAAGAGGAATCTCTTGAAGACTTGAAGATTTTTTAGTCTAAGAATCTCTTTGTAATGTGAGGATGAGAGTATGCTATCAACTTGAGTTTATTGGAGTGAAACATTGTATGGTGAGGATGAGGTTTTGCCATGGAATAGCCAAAGGGGGAGATTGTAAGGTTTATGATTTGTATTGGCTTGAATCCATTGCAAAACGCTCTATATTTGTATTAGTTGTTGCTTAGGATGTTCTTGGAAGAAAAGAAGCTTAAAAGATGAAGAGCAACGTCTAGTGCAAATGTCGTCTTCAAGAGGTGAAAGCGTCAAAGGTATATCTTGACTTCTATCCTCTTGCAAGGCGTTAGCGCACACACACACAATTCATACATGTGTGTCCCTACATCGTAGTTCAAACATTTGGTATAACACATTCACACACTTCTTAATATGCTCATGCATTGGTCTTTTATAGACAAACATTGTAGAATTGCATGCTTTGTGACTATCTCTTTGATATGGCATGCTTGTGTGAATTTGTGTTTGTTTATTTATGTATTTTGTATTTTGGACTTGAATATGTTCTTATTTGATTCCTTATTGAGTTCCGGTCGTTTCGGTTACTCATTCAGTCATTCATAAGGTTTCGAGTCCAAACGATGTAGCTACGCTACTTTTCGTTCTCATTCGTTGAGTTGACTTCATCGTCGTTTTTCGAGATGATTTCTCAACCATTTTTCAAAGTTGTGTAGTCTTCGTTGTGCGTGAAAGAGTCATGGTTCGTAACCCAAAAACAGATTCAAAATCGGAGTTCGGATGCCCAAGATACGGCTGAAGAACGTGAGGGAGCGCGCGAGAGGCGAAAGTGGCCAAGAGGCCACGTGTGGCCCAAGCCGTGTGGGAGCCGTGGGCCCCACAGCCAGAGAGGCTCTCTGGCCTCGTGTGGCCCACGCGCCCCCCACGGGATGGGGTGATGTGGCCACTCTTGATTGGTCGTTTTTTTTGTTCTCTCTCCTCCATTTAATCCTTTCTCCTTCCCTCAAAACATTTGAAGATTTTCAAGAACACTTTCAAAAATTCTGCAGAAATTCTTCAAGTTTTTAGTTTTAGTATTTTGATCATAACTTTCTCATACGACCTCAAAATCGATTGATCCAAAAGCTAAAATTGTTGGTTTTAATGAGAGCTACAAACCCCAAGCATTTCTAGAGGCAGCTAACTTCGTCATTCTTCCCAGTAGCCTGATCTTCGGTACGTGGTCAAGGTTGTTTTGTTCAACTTCTTCTTTTTCATTTCATCTTTGATCATCTCTTTGATTCTTACTATTTGATTGATGAAATATGTTGAGAAGGATGTTAGATCATATGCTAGGGGTGTTTGATCATTTGTCAATTGAGTTTTAGCTTTGTGATTTCTCTTGAACATATATGTGCTAAACTTGATTTTGTTTGAAATTGATTCTAGAAAATGTATATATGATGTGCCTCATGTTATTTTCTAGGTTTAATTTCATGATCTAAGAACTAGGTTTTTAGTGTGATATATTGAATATTCATACCTTGTTCTTATTGATTTACATGTCTTGATTTCTAGATAATTTTGTGATTGTGTGTTGAAAGCATATTCTAGATTATCATTGAACATGTACATTTAACTTGATTGATCATCTAGCTTAATTTGATTGTGCTTGCATCATTTGCATCACTTAGATCATAGCCTTGCATTAGGTTGAAGTCTCTAGCAAAGTGAGTGAAGCTTTGTGGATAGAGCAAGGAAGTCTTGATTAGAGTCGGGAGGACTAGGATAATCAAGCAAGGAGACTTGTCTAGGGTCGAGAGGATCCGGATAGGCAAGCAAGAAATCTTCCTAGAGACGTGAACATCTTGGATAGGAAGTTGCTTTCTAGAGGTGTAGGACACATCTCGGATAGGAAATAGGCTTGGTGATCCACTAGCCCGAGGGTAGATTAGGAGTTAATAGCTTGAGCGGATATCATGAGTTGGTAGCTTGAGTGTGTAAGTCCTTTTTCACATAGTGGATTGCTTTGCCGGTGGTTATGGTATCAACCCGTGGATGTTTCCCCTTTGAGGTTTTACCACGTAAAAATTACTTGTGTTCATTTTTGTTTTACTTTTCTTTATCTTCCATATCTTACATTGATTGCATATATTGTAAATTGATTAACTCTTGTAATAGTGAAATCAATTCATTTGTTAAATCTAATCAAGTGTGCATTTTCTTTGTTATATTCCGCATTATTTTTAATATTGGAAGAATTTGAGTCTATACCTATTCACCCCTCCTCTAGGCATATTTTGAACTACTACTTAAGGGAAATTTCATAAGGGAACCTGGCTTTGACGAGCTTCGCTACATCTACCAAGTAGCAAACTTAGTACCTCGGGGCCAGTTTTACCTAAGACCCAAAAATAATATGAAGTTCATCGTACTCTGGCCGAATGTGAAATACAACCAGTCCTGGAAGGATGAATAGGTCATGGTAGAGGGAGAATGGGGCCACTCAGTGCTTATTGGGGGAACTGAGTATCCGGCCCCTGCCCAATTTACCAAGAAGGATAAATGGGACAAGGGGAATATCTCTGCGGAGTCCCTCAGCGTCTTCAAGAGGATCCAGGAGAGGAATATTTGAACATGCAGTACCCCTCTAATGACGCTTATGAGGGAGCCAAGATGGACCGATATCTCAAGATATCTATTACTCATCCGAGTATGTCTTTCTGCCCTTCTGTCTTTTGTTGTTGTTGTTGTTGATGTTGTTTATATATATATATATATATATATGGTACTAATCCTTCTTTTGACAGTTTCTACCACTCCTCTCCTATCCTCTTCTCCTTCTTCTTCTTCTTCTTCTTCTTCTTCTTCTTCTTTAGGACTGGTATTCTTGGATTCCCTTTCGGCCAGTTCTCCTGTTCCTTCTCCTCCCAGTGTTGGTGCTGCATCTGGGTCTCAACCGCCTACATCAACCCCTCCTCTGGCTTTGGCGGGGTTGCCATCACATTCTCCTGCCTCTCCTCCTACTAAGATCACAGCACGCCCGTCTCTAGGTGAGATGTTGGCACGGGCTACTAAGGCTCGGGTTTCTCTAGTCTAAATCCCGAGGCCGGCTACTAGTGTTACTACTACCAAGCCTACTATAGTGGCTCCTCCTCCTCCTCTTCCTCCTCTTCCTCCTCTCCTCCTTCAATCATATCCACCAAACGCCCTACTAGGGTGGAGTAAGAAAAGAGTGTGGCTACCGTATCCACCCTTCATGTTGATCTTCCCTCTAGATCAGGGTCGCTGGATTACAGCCAAGAAGATATTGTATCCAAGTTCATTGTTGCTTGTCCTGGGGGAGGCTTGCTGTCAATGTCTTCCTTGCCCACTGACATCCTGGTTACCAAGGGGGCTTTTTTGCTTGCCAAGGTATAAGCCTTGACTTTCCTTGCTTGTTTGGTATAATTCTCTGTAAGGTACTTACTATTTTCTTCTCTTTGTAGGGTTTTAAATTCGCTTTGGTTATGAGGCAGCAGGTCACAGCCCTGAAGGAGGCCAACCTTGCACTTCAGGCTAAGTTGGAGAAGGCCAAGGATGATCTAGCCCGAGATGAGGAAAGTGTAACTTCCCTGGTCCAATCTGCCACTGAGTCCAAAACCAGTAGGTAGGTTGCCTTTGTGGAGCTGGAGGTTGAGCTGGAGTGGATGAAATGTGCCTATGACACAGAGATAATCAAGTCAGCACGCCGCCGGGTTGAGAGGGAGACTGTGAAGGCAGAGAAAGCTATCCTCTTGGATGAAAACTGATTTCTGTGGGGCTCTATGAGTATCCTGGAATCTAGGGTGGATTCCTTTGTCATGGATGGGTACTTTATTGCCTCATACGAGGTCGCCAAGGCTCTACCTCCCCCTTTTGACTTGTAAGCAGCCTTCAATTAGGACCGGGACCAAATAATGGCCAAAGCCGCCCAACTTTCGGATGCTGATCTATACCAGGGGGGTCCTTCTCAAGTTACCACCATCCTGGATCTTCCTCCACATCAGGGTTCAAGTGCAGGATTAGAATCAGTTGAGAAGGGGGGACATGATCCTCCTGCCACTCAAAATGATCAAGTGCAGGATTCTGGGCATCCCGCCGAGATTGTATCATTGGATGAGGCTGGAATTCCTGATGAAGTCGGGGTGCCAGGAGCTGAGGAAGTTCAGGCTCATGCTGGAGCCAAAGTGGCTGAAGAGGTGGGCGTAACTGGCCAAGAGGAGTAGGCAGGGGAAAGACAACAGGATGCATGACTTTATTTTTGTCATTACATTTCACATTCATTCTATTTTTGTGGCCCAGAAATGGGGGTTGGGCACCCTGATTGTTTGAATGAAAAAACTCTATCTTTTTGCAATCATATTGTCTCGCTTACAATATATCCTAGTATCGTATGATACTTGCATGTTTGTTTATGACCCAAAGTAAACCTACTTGGAATGCTGTTAGTAATTAGCCTCAAGCTTGTTTGCCTAGCAATAAAGGAACCCAAACTTACACTATCTTTGGAAACAGTTCTTGGACGATAGTCCCCTTGTAAGATTTAGTATAAGTTTCTGGTCAAGTAATTTTGAATGAGTATGGAACGACCTTGGTTAGAGCAAATCGATCTTGGTAGGAGTCCAAAGTTGCCTAGGTACCCCGATTAGAACATGTTAAGTCTGGATATTAAATAACCCCCTTCATAAGGAATCCCGATGCTGAACCAAACCTGATTGGCTACCTAGCAGATTTCTGTCATGGAAATTTTTCACTTGTATGCATGGCGGGATGTGATATCTAGTATCCTGATAAGGTAACCTGAACCTTCGGCGATCTGTCCTGGAAAGCGATTAGAGCTAGTATAGCACCAGGTCTTCATGTGTAGATATGGCGAAGTAAAGTATCAGGTATCCTGATCCTTAGGCGATCTGTCCTGGTTGGCAACTAGGGTCGTTTTAGCATCAAGTTTCCTAGAAAGGGGTATTCCTCGTCCGAGGCTTCAGGAGGTTCGTATAGGTCATCCTGGTCTTGAGGATGTGGTGGGCAACTAGGGCCACAAACCTGGATCCTTAATCTGGTCGGCGACTAAGCCACTTAGGCATTTATGCATCCTGGAGGAGGGTATATGACACGCACGTGGTGGTTCTAAAATATATCACCGGTGGCGCCAATGACTTGATCGGCACACGGACTGGTTCTAAGAAACTACGGTAAATGATATGGCGCGTGCGAGTGTATTTTTACCCTTTTCGCAAGTATACAAATCGTTGGCCACGTATAGTATAGTAGTTACGAGTAAGGGTATTGTTCCCAACAAGAAGGTATCATTTCCAACAAGGAGGTGTTACCTTAAGTTGGTTCTAAGTATTTGTTATATATATATATATATATATATACATAATCTATTTACACAATATAATTACTCTATTAACATGCAATAAAAGTAAAAGGGAATTATCACAAGCAAATAACTAAACTAATATTACACTAGAATTAAACTAAGATGGCAATAACTAAATAACAACTAAATTAACATTAATCAATTAAACTAACTAAACTAACAAGCTTACCAAATACAATTAACTAATTAAACACTAATTAACTAAACTAAACTAATTACCAACTAAACTCATGAATGGTCATGGAAGAGTTTAGTGGTGAGATGGTAAGGGCATGGAAATGCTAGGAAATGAGTTCATGCAATAAATCAAATACCTAGTTGATGGCAATAAGCTTACACAATTGGTATTAACCAATCTAACCTAGGATAAAACACATACACAAATAATCATCCATGCATGCTATTAATATCTCAATAGTCTAAATCCTATTACATATCAATTAATTGGTTAATCAATTAACATGCATATATTAAGCTCAAGCAAATAACTCATCAACCAAAATATGAATATTATTACAATTCCACCAATATTCCCAACATAAACATGTAATCAAAATACAACAACAAGCTAAAGTAAACAAAGAGATAAAGGAAACAACCCAATCTCTTGTGAAGTCTTCAAGCTAGCTAGGCTTCTCCTTGTCTTTCCCAAGCTTGGAGTCAAGAGGTGTTGAGAGTGAGCTAGGATGGTTTGGATGCACTTCTAAGCTATTTCTAAGGTGATTGAGCAATATTTACTTGTTTGGATATTTAGGGATGTGTTTTAGGTTTAGGAAAGGTGAATATATATATAGGGAAGGTTTTGGGCGTGAAAGGAGCTTGAGTCGGTCGAGTTAGCGGGTTCAATCCACCAATCTCATGGGTTCTTGCCCACCGCACAAAGTCGCAGAGGATTTCAGAGCTTTTCCCGCGAGCTTGAACCTTCTGGACTGCGAGGACTTTCCCACTGCAGGAAACTGCGGTCTTCCGATGAGTTTTGACGTTCTGGATTATGAAAAAGAAGCCGCTGGAATGTGACCTTGAAGCTTGGTGGCCATGGAGGTTTGGCTTCTTGAAGGAGAAAGAGAACTTGTGCATGAAGACCTGGAAATGGGTCCATCGTGACTGAAAGGAGCTTGGCCGGTGATCTGGGCAGAGAACGACCGGAAAAGTGGCTGAAAAATGGCCAGAAAAGGTCAGGTCACGATCGGGTCTGAAACCGGGTCGGGTCTCTCCACTGGGTTGTTGGGTCGCCCGTCTGCATGAGGAAGACGACGTGACGTCATCCTGACGTCACGCTTACATCAGCAGCACCAAAATGCTGCCGTTTCACACGAGTGAAATGGCGTTGCTACATTGATTGGCTGGGAAATTACCATTTGCTCCCCTGACTTCTCTTCTATTCATAGAATCTTCAATTTTCTTCAGAACATTACATTTTAGCCCCTATTTCTCCAAAATGACCATAATGCCCCTGAATTCCTCTATTTACCTAAAACACTTATTTAAACCATTAAAATCCCTATTTTACCCGAGAAACGAACACAAAAGATAGGAAATGGGAGCGCTAAATATGAACATTTGCAGCGCGATTAGCATACCCCGACCAAGGCAGCAGGAATGCCATATGGCTTTTCCTGGTCTTAAGGCGATCAGAAATGGTGAAATTTGCAAGGTGAACTCAGGAGAATCATGTAGTAGAACAAAAACCGACTTTATTGAATTTCTCAAGAAGTGAATACAAAGCAAATTTGGGGTACACATTTAGAAATATACCAACCGAAATAAATTCTTCTTCAAACTCTAAGGGCAAAAACTTTTAAGGTGATCGGCATTCCAAGTGTGGTCTACCGGGTAACCATCCATGTCTTCGAGTTTGTAAGCCCCCTTTCAAACCACTATCTTTATAAGGTAGGGGCCTTCCCAGTTGGGGGCTAGTACCCCGTCAGACCTCTTCTGGGTATTCTAGGTCACTTTCTTGAGAACCAAGTCCCCTTCTTTAAAGTTTCGAGTCTTTACCTTTCTATTGAAACATCGGGCTATCTTGCTCTGGTAGGCTGCTACTCGTTCTGCAGCCCTGTCTTGCTTTTCCTCGAGGAGGTCTAGATTGGCTCTCAATTTTGTTTCATTATCTTCTAATTCAAAATGTTGGACCCTGAAAGATGTTAGTCTATGCTTAATAGGCAAAACTGCTTCTGCTCCAAACGCTAGTGAGTAGGGGATTTCCCCAGTAGCTGTCCTCTTGGTAGTCTGATATGCCCATAGTACATTTGGAAGTTCTTTAACCCACTTCCCTTTCTTTTGTTGGAGCTTCTTCTTTAGGAGCTTCTTGATGGTCTTGTTGGTTGCTTCCACCAACCCATTAGTCTGAAGATGGGCTATCGAGGCAAAACGGAGGTTGATATCCCGCTCTTCATCGAAAAACTTGAAGTTGGCATTGTCAAATTGTTTACCCAGATCAGTGATTATGGCCATCAGGGTTTCGAATCGGCAGACAATACTTTCTTTGACGAAACTCGTGCTGTTTGCTTCAGTTATCTAGACTAGGGACTTTGCTTCCACCCATCGGGTAAAGTAGTCTATGGCCACTGCAGCGTGCTTGGCTTGACTAGGAGCAATGGGTGATTGGGGTATAAAAGTACCTGTTTTATACCCATAATTCCTATTACTTTGTGCTTATTTCTCAGGTAAAACTGGGTATTTAATGGATTAAATAAGTGTTTCAAGTAAATAGGGAAGTTTAGGGGCATAGTTGTCATTTTGGACAAATCAAGGGCAAAAGTGCAAAATTCGGGACTTTATTGAATATTCTGTGATTAAGGGAGAAGACAGGAGTACAAATTGTAATTCGCCAGGAAAAGTCAGTGTCAACGCCACGTCACGCGTCAGACGACGTCGTTTTTGGATCTACTTGCGTCACGCTGACGTCAAGATGACATCAGATCGTCTTCTACCTTCAGCCGGGTTGACCGAACCCGCATGTGACCCGACCCGAACCCGTATGTGACTCGACCTAAACCCGGTCGTGACCCGACAATAACCCAGCCATTTTCAACCATTTTCGGTGGTTTTCCCGACGTTTCTCCTCCCAGAATGGCAGCCCACTCCACGCCGGTCACGATGGACCCATTTCTAGGCTTCCATGAACGTGATTTCCATCTCCTCCAAGAAGCCAAACTCCATAGCCAAACGAAGCTTGCATGCTCATTTCCAGCAGGCTCTTGTCCGCTTAAAGACGTCCAAAACCACGTGAGCTTCGTGGTTTCATGCTACTAGAACATTCCCACAGTCTAGAAGGTCCAAACTCTTGGCCAAACTCCATTTTTCATCCGCGATTTCCACCGGAGAGCACAAACCCGCGAGACAGGGGATCCAAACCTGCGGGAACGACTGACTTAGGAGATTTGCACATCCAAACCTTGCCCAAACCATTCCCCATATAAATATACCTCTTTTGTTACCTTAAACACAATCCCTAATATCCAAACAATAACACAAATACCCTACAATAACCTAAAATACCCTAGAATAGCTTAGTAATCTCTTAGAATAAACTAGAACACCACTCTACTTAGCTTGTAACTAGAGTTTAGGGTGGTTTTCTAGCCACCAATCTCGATCCAAAGTGTCCACACATTGATTCCGAGCTAGGGAAAGCAAGAGGAGTTGAGCTAGCTTGAATACTACACCAAGATCATGGGGTTGTCTCTTTTGTCTCTCTTATTTCCTTAGTTTATTGTTAATGTGTAATTAGATAGTTATGTTAAGGAGTTGGTGTATTCATGTATTATTATCTATGAGACTAGTTGGACATATCATTTGATTTGAGCTTTAATAGATATATGCTTGTTAATTGATTATCTAATTGTTAACATGCAAAATAGGATTTACTTGATTAATGCAAATCTTGCTTAATTGGGTTTAACCTATAATTGAAGCGCTTAATTGTTATCAACTAGTAATTAGGTATTTTGCATGATTCATTATTTCCCTAACATATCTCATTATCACTTTTGCACAACCATTGCATTAGTTGGTAATTAGTTTAGCTAGTTAGTGTAATTTAGTTAATTGTAGTTGGTAAGTTTAGTGATTAGGTTAGTTAATTGCCTAAGGGAATGACAACCCTTAGTTGTAGTTGGAATTAGTGTTAACTTAGTGTAATTCGATTCAAGCCATCCTTAGTGTACTCTTAGCATTAGTTAGTTAATTTTCTTGTGAAAATTGCTATTTACTTTTCTTGTATGTATTTAGTGTAAATATATTGTATATATATTATCTAAGACCAAGAACTAGCTTAAGGTACCATACCTCCTTTGTGGGAACGATACCCTTGCTTTTAACCGCTATACGACTCGTTCAACTCTTATACTTGCGAAGGGTGAAAACACTCGCACGTCCGATCATTTACGATAGTTTTTAGAACTGTCGCGTTCACGCCGATCAAGTTTTTGGCGCCGTTGCCGAGGAGGCGTATTACCTTTAGTTAGTTTTAGTCGTATTTTTATTTTCGTTATTTGTAGTTTACTTTTTATTTTTCATATCATATCTTGTTCGATCTGATTTTTGTTTGGTTGGTTATTTCAAGATTCGGATAAACATGGAGAGCCCTACCAATGTACCTGTTACTCAGAGGCTTATGAAGGACTTTGCTTTGTCGATTTTAGGAGCTCAACTGTCAGCGATTCTATTCAGTGATTTGCAATGGAGCTACGAGTTGAAGAGTTCTCATTTCAACACCCTTCCAATCTTCTTAGGTAAACCGGATGAGGATTTCCTTCAATTCATGAAGGAGTACTACAATATCATTACTACCATCCGACTCAGAGGGCTCACGGAAGATCAGTTGAGGATGAGATGCTTCCTGTATTGCATGAAGGATGAGGCAAAGCAGTGGCTATTGGCTTAACCCGCGGGATCATTGACTACTTGGGAGGCAGTAGAGACCAAGTTTTTCTTAGTCTACTATCCTTCTTCGAAGACACGAGAATTACGGGGCAAGATAGCATCCTTCGAAGAAGAACCAGAGGAAGCCTTCCACGAGACTTGGGATCGGTTTAAATTACTCCTTGCACAGTGCCCGCATCACATGTTCCCTTTTGTCCTACTAGTACAGTGCTTCTATGACGGATTGACGGGACTCACACAAGCCACAGTTGACAATGCTTGTGGGGGAACAATGAGGGAGAAAACCGCCAAGGAGGTATATGCGGTTTATGAGATGTTGGGTGAAAATTCCCAACAACCAAGCGGAAGGAATGGAGCTCATGAAGAGAAGGCCGTGGCAAAGTTAGCAATGCAATTGGCCGACTTGTCACGGGATATGGAGAACCTCATGGCACACCGTGGGCAACAACCGGTAGTAGGAGAAGTACATCCCGTGTATCCGTATCAACACTATAACCATCAGACAAGCAAGGATCAAGAATGGCAAGACCACCAATGGGGCAATCAAGACAACCCCTCATTCACTGAGCAACAGATGATTTGCCTTGAAGAATCCACAGAGAGATTGGCAACTCAATTGGGGCATGTGGCAGAAAATTACCAAAGGCAAGACAATGAGAATTTTCTGACCCAAAGTGAGCAAGTAAATATACTTACCATTCATGGGAATGGTGAGTCAAGGCCACAAGAGGTGCTCAAATCGGTGAATTATCCGGATAGCTCGGATGATTACATGGACAAGCTCCTTAGTATCTTTGAAGATGAACTTAAGAAGGAGGAGGAAAGGAAAGAGGTCCATGAGGAAGAGGATGTCGATGAGAACGAGCTGATAAGTCTAAGTGTAGACTTAGTATTGAAGATTGCCATGCTTGAGAATGAGAGAGATTCTGAAATGAAGAAAGCACAAGAGCTCTCCATATTGGTGGTAGAACAAGAGGAGGAATTCACTCGGAAAGCGAGGGAAATGCAAGTAGAAGTAGAAAAGAGGGACAAGGCATGGGAGGCTATGAGTGAGGAACTCATCAAGAAAGACCATGCCTTGAAGGTATCACAAGCAATGATATGTGACTACATTGTGGAAGTGGACAAAGCCGAATTTCCAATCAAGGCTTTGGAAAAGAAGGGGATCAAGCAAAGATCGACCAAGAAGCCCCTCACTACCTAAGGTGGAGCAAGCCTTCCGAAGGTTGCCCACAAGTAAGCCGAAGCAACAGAGGAAGACAATTGAGGTAGTATTTCTAACTTTTCTCCTATATGCTATTTTTGCTCTATTAGAGGTCACAAAAAGACCCAATGTGCTAAATATGTTGAATATTGCAAAAATAGAAGCATGCTTAGGAAAAAAGTGAGAAAAGTTAGGAAAGTTTGGATCCATAAGGACAAACTAGACCAATCCAAAGAGTCTCCTTTCATTGCAAGGATTGACACACCTAGTAATAAGGTGTGGGTAGTGAAGAACCACGATAGAGGTCATGTTAAGTTAGATATACCTTCGAGTTTCCACAGATTGCATGATCACTTTTCGAGTGAATTACATGTTTAATTACACGTATGAACATTTTTCTTTTGTTATTTTTAGGTTTAGTTTAGTGTTTAGTGTCTAGTGTCTTGAGTCTCTTATTTATCCACATATCATTATGAGATGCATGCCAATAGATAGGTTTGGGGGTTTATACTCCTTACTTATATACTTGTGGTGTTTTTGGTGTTGTTTTTGTGTGTGCAGGCTAATAGGCTAAAGAGTGCCTACCGCAAGACGAGTCCGCGGGTTTATTCTCGCTCAACAAAGCCACGGGGTTCTCTTGGAACCTTGCGCAAGAAGTAACCGTGGGCAGAACCAGCGAAACAGAAGGGACGAACCCGCAGGAAGCATTGAGGAACCTTCACGATTTCATACCAGCGGGAATTAGCCCGCTGGACAGAACATACAAAGCTGCGGTGGATTCCTGAGAATTGCCAGCGACTTCAAGTCCGCGGAAAAGAACCTGTAGATCAGGTATCCAAACCCGCACAAAGCTTCGTGAGAAGAGACCATGGGAATTAACCCGCTGGAACAAAGCCGCGGCACACCAATCATGCACCCACACACTGTACCATGAAGCCACACCGACCTAGGAATGCTAAATCTCAGGTCCAATCTCATACTTTTAAGCTTTTACTTCAAGTTGATATCTCATGTTTAGCTTAAGGGTGTGAATTGGTTGTTTTTGTCTAGTGACTAGGGTTGGTTGTTGTGATGTGATTAGTGGTAGATATTTAGGATTGTAAATATGTGTTTACATGTTAGTTGTAGATATTAGGATTGTATATATATTTTATTGTTGTATTTTTATTCAAACCTTGCGAAGATGCCCTGTCTTGAATTTTGAGGCGAAACATTGCTTGAAAACTGTACTAATTGGTGAGGAAATAAATTTTTCTGCCCATGCTATGTTCATCGTTTTTTAAATACGATTCCAACGATACAAAGAACGTAAAGTTCTGGGCAGTGGTTTAAAAGTTATGAGTATTTCTTTGACCGAAGGTCATAAACATGCCCTATTTTCAAAATTCTGCACGTGACCTGTTTTCAACATCTGTTTTTACACTTTTCCAAATTGAATTTTGAAATTTTTTCTACATGAAAAGTGTTCATTTGCATGTCTATATTCTTGTGTCAACATTTGAGAAAGTTTTATGGAGCATCTTTGAAAATATGCATTGAAAAGCAGACATTGTTCGGATTTGAAAGTTGACAGTTTTCTCGAAATGTTGTCCTCTATTTTTAGATGCTTTCTTCACTATTGTATATATGTGTCGTTGTAGTATAGTGGTAAGTATTGTACATATGTGTTAGTATGTTTTGTGCCCGGATTTTCAAACCGATGAACTCTTTGTCCATGTTTTTATTTTTTTAAACATTGAGGATAATGTCGAGTTTAGGTTTGGTGGTGTGGAGACATATGTGTATTTATGTGATATATGTGTTGTGAATATTGTGTTTTTGTGTTTTGGTTAAAATTTTGAAATTTTTGTGATGTATGCCATCTTCGAACAAAATTGTTTGAATGAGATGTTTTGAGTTGTGCCGTTAAGGAGTCTTTCGCATGTGTTAATTGCTGAGTCTTGGCTAACTTCTTGTCAGTTAAGGAATTTTTTGCGCATAATGTGAATTTAGTCCCTTTCTCTTAGTGTCTAAGTGGACGAGACTCCGTACTTGATTGTTAGGATTAATAGTGGAGACTACCCGTGAGTTTTATGCCTTAGCGTTCATTTTGAGGGTAAATTCTGTTTCTATTCTTAAACACTCTTCGATATGTTTTTTCATTGTGATCACATTACGCATCATTTGTATTGTTTGCCATAGAACATTCATAAATGTGGATAACATGTTGAATTTGTATTCCCATGATAGACGGACTTCTAGATATGATATTTAGGACTTTGTTAGTACCCACTACCAAATTTGCTAAACACGTCCGTTTCCCTTTATGCTTGATTCAATATAAATACGGCCAAACACTTACCTAAACACATAAACCTATAACACAACACCCTAATCCATAGACCTATACACTTGATCTTACATAGCTACTAATCTTGTCAAGTTCTACTAGTAGAGAATTCAATTGTTAAGCTCTAAATTGTAATAGCGTGTACTGATGCCTATTTTGTAACTTGTGCTTAAATCAAGGCTTTCAAAAATTAAGTGTTAAAAATTTAGCACTTAAAGCCTTTAATCTTCAAAGCAATGACTACTCCAATGAAAGTAACTAGATAGCACAAATCAAAGTTCAAAATTGTAGCCTAGACGCTTGTGTACATGAGTAATCTAAAGTGAGCTTCGATTGAAAAATGTAATGTGAAACATCTTGGCATGATTAGTATTTCCATATACCTTCCATATACCATTCACCATAAATCACCTTGGCCAACATAAGTAGGGAAGAATCTAATTGATCTTTTAGGAAGTCTATTTCGGGAATACGAGTTTTTAATATGCTCTACCACGTTCATGGCATTCAATTCCTTCATGAGATCAATTCACGTAAAATGTGCTTTATTTTGAGTACTCACATGCTTTATATATTTGATTGCCATTTACATAACTTCCAAATCGCATGTGTTTGATAGAGTGTGCCTAGGACTTTGAGAGAAAAACAGGGTGAAATCCAATGAGGATTAGAGTCAAGGCGAATTACATTCGAGCATTTGAGTATGTTGTATTTGATGCTATGCCATTTAGACTGTGGGATTTGCATTATGTATTTCATTCAATTTGAATGACTTTGGGTTATCCTCCACTCAGCGGTTCTCACATGTGTTATTCCTCATATGCACAACTCATTTGTTATCTCATTTTGCATGGCTTTGTTTTCGCAAACTGTTTGTAAATTGTAGTTTTTAATTTTTAGCTTTGCGTTTGTGGATATTGTAGTGGTAAGCCGTCAGGAGACTACACTCCTCCTACTAAGGACACCTAGGGGTTTAAAAAGCTTGTGGCACGTGCTAAGTGCCATCGTTTCTCCCACGACAGTGGACTAGCTTAGTTTATATTTGTTTATGCTTAGTATGTTTTGTTTTGTTTATATAATTTTTGTTTTTGTTTTGCTCGAGGACTAGCAAAAGTTAGGTTTAGGGGTTTGATCGGGGTATAAAAGTACCTATTTTATACCCCTAATTCCTATTACTTTGTGCTTGTTTCTCAGGTAACACCGAGTATTTAATTGATTAAATAAGTGTTTCAGGTAAATAGGGAAGTTCAAGGGCATAGTTGTCATTTTGGACAAATCAGGGGCTAAAGTGCAAAATTTGAAACTTTATTGAATATTCTGTGATTAAAGGAGAAGACAGGAGTACAAATTGTAATTCGCTAGGAAAAGTCAGCGTCAGCGCCATGTCATGCATCAGACGACATCGTTTTTGGACCTGCTTGCGTCACGCTAACGTCAGGATGACATCAGATCGTCTTCTACCTTCAACCGGGTCGACCCGACTTGCATGTGACCCGACCCGAACCCGAACCCGAACCCGAACCCGAACCTGGTCGTGACCCGACAATAACCTGACCGTTTTTCGATGGTTTTCCCGACGTTTCTCAGCCCAGATCAGAAGCCCACTCCATGCCGGTCACAATGGACCCATTTCCAGGCTTGCATGCACGTGATTTCCATCTCCTCCAAGAAGCCAAACTCTATAGCCAAACCAAGCTTGCATGCTCACTTCCAGCGGGCTCTTGCCCGCTCAAAGACGTCTAAAACTGCTTGAGCTTCGCGGTTTCATGCCGCTGGAACATTCCTGCAGTCTAAAAGGTCCAAACTCGCGGCCAAACTCCATTTTTCATCAGCGAGTTCCGTCGGTAAGCACAAACCAGTGAGACAGGGGATCCAAACCCGCGGGAATGACCGACTTAGGAGATTTGCATGTCCATACCTTGCCCAAACCATTCCCCATATAAATATACCTCTTTTGTTACCTTAAACACAATCCCTAATGTCCAAACAATAACACAAATACCCTACAATAACCTAAAATACCCTAGAATAGCTTAGTAATCTCTTAGAATAAACTAGAACACCACTCTACTTAGCTTGTAACTAGAGTTTAGGGTGGTTTTGCAACCACCAATCTCGATCCAAAGCGTCCACACATTGATTCCGAGCTAGGGAAAGCAAGAGGGGTTGAGCTAGCTTGAAGACTACACCAAGATCATGGGGTTGTCTCTTTTGTCTCTCTTATTTCCTTTGTTTATTGTTAATGTGTAATTAGATAGTTATGTTAAGGAATTGGTGTATTCATGTATTATTATCTATGAGACTAGTTGGACATATCATTTGATTTGTGCTTTAATAGATATATGCTTGTTAATTGATTATCCAATTGTTAACATGCAAAATAGGATTTACTTGTGTTAACCGCCAAAAATGGCAGGGATCAAAAAAGAATTTTCCATCGGCCTTGGAAGTTAACACGGGGTAAAAAGGAACCATGGAAGAGATATCCTGATACCCCGCCTGTCTACAAAAATGACCGGGGTACGGACTTCTATCTACCACGATCAAGTCTAAGGCTTCCAGGACCTAGAAAGTACCAGGAAACCCCGAAGACGAGGACTCCACTGTCGCAAGATCCTAGTACCTGTCTGCCTCTAGGTATCCTGGTATCCCGGTATGTTCAAGCAGAAATTCGAGAAAAAATGAGAAGAAGGCAGGGTACTCGAGTAACCCGATTCACTAAAAGCTAGTGATAGGCACCTGGTGAATAAATGGCCAGGTGTTAATACAAAATTCCAGTGTGCCGACCCCGCCTTGAATAAGAGCAGGTAACTGATGTGTAAAATTGTGTTATAAAAAACCTAACTCGCAAGTGCACGAATCGTGAGATAAGTACATCGACAAGTAGGGATCGTTCCCACGAGGAAAAGTGATTTACTAGGTATAACTAATTCTAATTAAAGCTAAGCAATTAACAGTATCCAAGAGATTTGAGATTGATTGATTGATTGAGTATTGATTAACTAAACTAAACTAAGAAAGCAATTAACAAGAATATGTGAATGTGATCAAGAGGTGAGAGGACTAGGTCATCAATGCTCCCCAACTATGTTTACTCAATGCTTCGAATTGACTTTGATAAAAGATGTAACTCAAGTTAAGGGTTTGTTCTTATCTTATTTATGATTGTTACCGTATGATCCTGGGATGAATCAAGTGTTCTCAATTATAATTCACCCATAGATTGTAAGGTTTATGATTTGTATTGGCTTGATTCCATTGTAAAACACTCTATGTTTGTATTAGTTGTTGCTTAGGACATTATTTGAAGAAAGGAAGCTTAAAAAGTGAAGAGCAACGTCTAGTGCAAAAGTCGTCTTCAAGAGGTGCAAAGCGTCAAAGGTATATCTTGACTTCCATCCTCTTGCAAGGCGTTAGCGCACACACACACAATTCATACATGTGTGTCCCTGCATCGTGGTTCAAACATTTGGTATGACACATTCACACACTTCATAGTATGCTCATGCATTGATCTTGTATTTACAAACATTGTAGAATTGCATGCTTTGTGACTATCTCTTTGATATGGCATGCTTGTGTGAATTTGTGTTTTTTTGTTTTCTTATTTTTGTATTTGGACTTGAATATGTTCTTATTTGATTCCTTATTGAGTTCCGGTCATTTCGGTTACTCATTCATAAGGTTTCGAGTCCAAACGACTTAGTTATGCTACTTTGCGTTCTCATTCGTTGAGTTGACTTCATTGTCATTTTCCGAGATGATTTCTCAACTATTTTTCAAATTTTTGTAGACATAGTCGTGCGTGAGGGAGTCACGGTTCGTAATCTGAAAACGGATTCGAAATCGGAGTTCGGATGCCCAAGATACGGCTGAAGAACGTGAGGGAGCGCGCGAGAGGCAAGCATGGCCAAAGGCCATGCATTGGCCACCACGTGTGGAGCCCGTGGGACCCACGGCCAGAGCACCCCTCTGGTCCCGTGTGGCCCATGCGCTCCCCATGGGGTGCTGACATGGCAGCCTCTGATTGGCTCCCGTCATCCTCTCTCTTCTCCATCTCTTTTCCCTCAATTTATATTCGAAATCCCGAGCAGAATTCTTTACAATTTTCGATTTCTTATTTTGATCATATCTCTCTCATTTCAACTCCGAATTGAGTGCTTCAAAAGCCAAAATTGTTGGTCTTGAAGAGAGCTACAAACCCCAAGCATTTTTAGAGCCATTTGAGTTCGTAATTTTTCCCAGTGATCTGATTTCAGTACGAGACTCAACTTTTGTATGTGAAACTTCTTCTTCTCACTTCATCTTTTGATCATCTCTTTTAATCTTCCTAATTGATAGATGATATGTGTTTAGAATGTTGTTAGATCATATTCTAGGGGTGGTTGATCTATTGATTGTTGAGTTTTAGCCATTTGATTTCAATTGAACATATATTGGTAAACTTGACCTATCTTGATATTGATTCTAGAAATACTTTTTGTTCTTGAACTTGATTGTTGATTTCTAGGTTTTTGTCACATGTTCATGAACTAGGATTTTTGATTGTGCTATCTATCATTTAAATCTAGTTCTTGTTTGGATTGAATATGTTGTGGATTTCAAGTGTTAACTTGTTCACTTGATTTCAAAGCTAGTTTTGTGATTTTTATTGAAAACTTGTTACTTTAGCTTTGATTGACATGTTTAGGTTTCTAGATATTTTTGTGAATGACTTTGAATGTCTAATCTAGACTTCTAATCACATGTTCATAAGAATTAGCTAAATTTGCTTGTGAGCTTGATTTGTGCAAATCTAATTCTTCATAGAGTGTGTTTGATCTACTTGCTCTATTTGCTTGTGTTTGCATCATTTGCATCACTTAGATAATTGTCTTGTGAAAGGTTGAAGTCTCTTGCAAAGTGAGTGAAGCTTTGTCTTGAGCAAGAAGTCTTGGCTAGGAAAGTGTTCCGGATAGCCAAGCAAGAAGCCTTGATTAGAGTCGGGAGGACTCGGATAGTCAAGCAAGAAATCTTCCTAGAGATGTGAGCGTCTTGGATAGGAAGTTGCTTTCTAGAGGTGTAGGATACATCTCGGATAGGAAGTAGGCTTGGTAGTTCACTTGCCCGAGGGTAGATTAGGAGGTGATAGCTTGAGCGGATATCATGTGTTGATAGCTTGAGTGTGTAAGTCCTTTTCATATAGTGGATTGCTTTGCCGGTGGTTGTGGTATCAACCCGTGGATGTTTCCTCTTTGAGATTTTACCACGTAAAAAATACTTGTGTTCATTTTTGTTTTTACTTTTCTTTATCTTCCTTATCTTACATTGATTGCATATCTTGTAAATTGATTATCTCTTGTATTAGTGAAATCAATTCATTTGCTAAATTTAATCAAGTGTGCATTTTCTTTGTTATATTCCGCATCATTTTTAAGATTGGTAGATTTTGAGTAAATACCTATTCACCCCCCCTCTAGGTATATTTTACACTATATTGCTTAAAGGAATTTCATAGATCAATGGCGCAAACTATAACCGAGAACCCATTAAGTGCAAGAACTAATGAACCAAAACCTACTTGCATAGATCAATGCTAAGGTCAGTTTTACCCATTCAATTGAATATTAATTAAGGTTATGTGTAGATCAACACTCCAAACTTAATTGTTAAATTATCAAAACCCTAAATTCATGCCAACGTATGATCATGCATTAACACAAATAAAGAATTAAGACTTAGAATGAATTGAATGAATCAAAACTTGAATTAATGGAAATATAGTCAATTCTAACAAATAGTATTCATAGAGGTTCACATTGACTCCCTAGTATGGAGTTAGTTACACATATTAGAAAAGGAAAGATAAGAGTAAGAGATGATAAAACCCATTGAAAAGCTTCAACAAATTCTTCAAATCTTCGATGCTGAATTCTCCTTTTGTCTTCGAATCTTCTATGAGTAAGGTGAATGATGAATTTGTGTGATGAGCAAAAAGTGTGGAATGTCTGAATGAGAGAGCTGCAGAACCAGCCAGAGAGAGCGAGAGCGAGAGAAAGAGCCCTAATAGACATCATAACCTATTTATAGGCCCCTTCAATCAGACTACGAAAAGATTCCTTCGTCAGGCTTGTTGTCGCAAAACCGCTGTCATGACCGCTGCCATTGTGGCAGCGGCGCGGCAGCGCCCTAGACGAGAAACTGGGAACCGCTGCAGCAGCGGTAGCGGTTCGGCAGTGGCAGCTACTGTCTTCTGATCGCTGCAGCATCGCTGCTGAACAATTGGGAGCGATTTCAGCTGCACTATTGGATAATTTCATGAACGCCCCTGAAGTTTTCAAAATAGCACTTTTTGCCTGATATTCTTCAATATATTCATCTGGATCCAAAATCCTGAAAATGCTCATAAACACACATTAAATCCCTAAAAGACTCGAGAAACAAGCAATTGATTGGAGGAATGGGGATCAAAAACATATACAATAAATGACCGATCAAATACCCCCAAACCTATCTTTTGCTAGCCCTCGAGCAAAACTAAAGCAAAAACAAAACTTCAAAACCTAAAAACAACAATTTAAACTAAGCCACTTTCATAGGGAACACGATAGCATTGAGCATATGCTACAAGCCTTTAAAGCTCTAGGTGTCCCTAGTAGGAGGAGTTTCGTCTCCTGAGGGTTTACAGCTATGACACCCACAAACATATCCTGCGAAAACCGGTCATCAAAATACTGCAATATGTGCCCATGTTGAGACAATGCATGCAGAAACCAATAAGTAAAGACTAATATTACGTCACAAGTCTGAAAACATTGCCCAATTTTTAATTGAAAAGCCCATGCTCTAAACATTCTAGCATCCAGGACACATCATCAAAAGGCATAGATATAATTCGCCTCGACTCTAATCCTTACAGGATTTCTCTCATTAGTTCTCTCAGAACCTAGGTGAAAATCACTTATCAAGCATATGCGATGGAATTATGCACAAGAAATTCAAATAATTCGCATAAGAATAAATCATCGAAAGAATGCTTGATTTGTATGCAAAAGATCTCATGAAAAGAATCAAACATTATGAACAAGATAAACACACATCACACATCTACTATCATAGCAAGGATAACTAGCAGATCAAATAGACTTCATTCAGGTTGTAATGGGGCTATTGGGTGAGGGTTAAGAAAGAACGGAAAATTGGAATTCAAGGAACCTAGGATCATACCATGAGAGCCTTCTATTACCTTTGCGGCTTCGCCTAAGTCTCTTGGTCTCCTTTTCAAGTGGAACTTGACCACTTATTAACTAATTCCTCAGAATTTTCCTTTCTCCCTTTGCCAACTCCTTTTGAGTAGATTCACACGTGCAGTCTTTATTTGACTTATCGCACCCCTTTACCCTTATTCTTTGATTCCCTTTTTTTTTCCTTTTTTTTTTCTTTTTTTTTTTTTTTTTTTTGAATGAATCATTGGATTACCTTCAGCTTCACAACTTTTGGATTGAATGCAGCTCTTTGCTTCCTTGACATTAGCAATAATTCATGCACACAGTTACGTGCAAAAATTCTTACCTCCACTTCACCTTCTCAAAGTATGATCCCAAGATATAAGGTATGGCTAATCATTGGCTTATTTGGGTTGCAATTAATGTAGTGAAGAAAGAAAAAGGCTATCAGTGTTTGGCTTCAAACAGGGCTATAGAGCACACACATAAGGTAGGAAATATTTAAGGCCTTTTTAAGTAGCTAGAACACACATAGTCTATATCACTTCCACTGGTTCGACTTACTCAAGAACAACATGCAACATGTGAAATCTTTTATGATGATCGTTCTATAATGCTCAATGTACAAACTATAGAGATCGAATCTAATGCTAAGAACCTACTAAGTGTTTAAAGAGTAGAAACAACAGGACCCTCATAGTATGTCATTTATGTACGCTTTTTGGCTTAGTGAACTCACAAGGGTAGTCTCCACTATTAATCATGACAATTCAACTCAGCATTCTATCAACCATCACATCAGGGGCCTGCCATAGATTTTGAAAAATGCAATGTATTACCCTAAATGGCAAGATGTTAGTGTAAACCCATTGATTAATGCACATCATCTCTAAGGCACACACCGAAGTGTCTCGTCTCGAAAGATGCAGGAACGACAGAATCAAAACAAAAACAAAAATTTGACTCAAAAACATAAAACACATAACACACCCCCAAACCTAAATCCTACATTGTCCTCAATGTATAACATCAAAGCACAAGACAAATCGGATAAAGATACGGAAGAGGAATCATGTCAGAAAATAAAGCAAAAGAAACAAAAGTCATAATAAACTAAATCCACAAAAGTAAACCTGAAAACCAAAATTCTAAAGGAAAAAGAAAATAAAGAAAATAAAAGAAAACATATAAAAGAAAACATATCCTTCTGTAGACTCAGGACCGTCTACAGTGCCTCTGCTGCCATCCTCTCACTGCTGGCTTAGGCCAGGCCTAGTTCTGTCATCTCCTCTCTGAGGCTGGCCTGGCTGGACTGTGGCGGCACGGATCTCATCAATCGATATCTCCAAGGTATCCAGGCGGGAGTATATATCATTCCTCAAACCTGCTATCCCAGTATCTACATGGTCCCTCATTGAGGATAGCATGTACTCTACCCACTCAGGCCTCTGCTGCGATGACCCAGCTCCGGACTCTCCCTGAGTGTGCTGCTCCACATTCTGCTGGTCCGCAGCATCCAACTGCTCATCTCCCACATCGGCCTGACCACCCCGACGCCTTTTCCGCCCAGGTAACTCACCAATAAGGGGAAGCCCACGCGTGCTAGCCTGAGTGTTCCAAGTGGTAAGTGATAGTGATAGTGGCCTTTCCGGCTCTGTCGTCTCATCACCAGCATCGGTATACACTCCTAACCCAGCGGCAGCGCACATGCCCGTGATCAAGCACAAGAATATCATAGTCGCCCCTGTCAAACGCCCAACACCCCGGATCTCCTTCTTAATGAAGGTGGCCACATCAAAGTATCTACCTGTCCTGATAGCATACAACACCTGAGATACCTCCTTGAAAATCTCCCCAGTATGACTAGATGGCTTAAGAGAAGCCGAGATAAACAAGTTCCAAAAAGCAGTATCCAAGTGCAAGTCACCCCTCTTCAGCTCCTGACCATTCCAACCTGCTCCACCCTCTCTGCGAAGCGCACAGCCTATCTCGTACTTGCTTGGAAACGCCACCTGAACATCCTCATGTGGTGGTAAGCCATAATAATCTCTAATTGCTTCCACAGAAAGCACCACAGGCACTCCTCTGACCACAACTACACTGTGTGTCCCAAACTGCGCATCCACCATATTTGCATAGAACTCCTTGACTATGCTAATATTTGCATTGCAGGGCCTGCGCACATAACCTTCCCATCCTCTAGTGGCAACAGTAGCTGGTATGGGTGTTTCTTCTAACTCCTCCACAGCTATCCCCCTTTCCAGAATGTAGTTCCTGTTTTTCCTCAACCTCTCCTTGTAGTCAGGATGTCCCTTGAATTGCTGCTCAACTGGCCTCTTATCTCGCTTACGGTTAGGATCCGTAGGAACATGACCTCCCCTGACTACTGTCCTTGCCATCACTGCAAAGAATTTACAATGAAGCAAGTAAGCAAACAAAAACTGACAGTAACTGAGCAAATAAAAAAAATATTTCAGCAGCATTCCGGCAGTAAAATCAATAAACCCAGGTGCCTACATTGCACAAATATTATCACTTCATATTCAACACCACAACACAGTAAAAATATAGAATAACAATTATATTGACAATAGAAAACACAATTTCATGCACAATTGTTACACTATTCCATTGAAAATCATCAAAACACACTTCCACCTATTGCCTAATCCTTGAGCATTCATCAAATAATACATGCAATGGACTAAAATCATCCAACATCCAACAATCCCCAACAATCCCCAAATTTTCGGTCATAGAACCCTAAGTACATCAATTGGAAGCACAATATGGGGAGAAAGGAGTGGGAACATGCAATTAGAGGCAATATTGATCATGAAATCAAAGTAAAACAAAATTGAAGCTCATACCTGGAAGATGCGTTGACCGGAGTTGTGAAGAGGAGAAGAAGGAAAAAGAAAGAAAAAGAATTGAGAGAGAAAGTGATTGAGATTGACATGCAACAGTGCGTTTTATACTTAGGGCACGACCGCTGCCATTACCGCTGCCATAGGCGCAGCGGTCGGGCAGCGGTCCATTCTCATTGGCCGTCCAAGCGGCAGACTTGAATGCACCGTTTCACTTATAGGACCGCTGCCTGTACCGCTGCCATAGGCGCAGCGGTTAGGCAGCGGTTTGGCAAAAATTACACGCTCCCAATTGTTTGGCAGTGTCTAGGCAACAGTACAAGAACAGAAGGTACCGCTGCCATACCGCTGCCTATTTATCCACAGCGGCTTGGGCAGCGTTTTGCCCAGTATGAACCGCTCCCAATTGTTTGGCAGCGGTCCGGCAGCGTTGCGAGGACAGAATGCAACGCTACCATACCGCTCTTAGTGCGCTGCACTTATACCATAGCGGCAGACCTGACAAACCATTTTTTTTTTTTTTTAAACAACACCCCCACACCTATTTCAAAGCAAGAGGAACACTAATTAAAGACACGATAAAAACAAAACTGAAAAGAACATACCTGGGTGGGTTGCCTCCCACCGAGCGCTTTATTTAACGTCTGGGCAAGACGCACAGGGGTCTTACGGCTCAAGAAGCACGGAAGACCCAACACACACAACCTCTAATATGCTGAAGTATGGCTTCAGCCTTTGACCATTAACTTTGAAAACACCGTTATTCTGAAGATTTTGAATTTCAACAGCTCTATGCGGGAACACCTGAGTTACTCTAAATGGTCCAGCCCACTTCGATTTCAGCTTTCCTGGAAACAGCTTCAAACGTGATTGGTACAACAAAACTAGCATTCCTGGATGAAACTCTTTACAAAAGATCTTACTATCATGTAATTTCTTAGTCCTTTCTTTGTAGATTTTTGCATTCTCATATGCATTGTTCCGGAGTTCCTCAAGTTCACTCATTTGCAAGCTTCTTTCCTCCCCTGCCTTGTCTAAATTGAAGTTCAGCTTCTTTAGGGCCCAATAGGCGATGTGTTCCAACTCTACCGGGAGATGGCATGCCTTGCTATAGACTATCCTATACGGGCTCATACCTATGGGAGTTTTGTAGGCTGTTCTGTATGCCCATAATGCATCATTCAACTTGAGTGACCAATCCTTCCGATTTGGCTACACTGTCTTCTCTAGTACTTGCTTAATCTGCCTGTTGCTTACCTCAACTTGTCCTGAGGTCTGCGGATGGTACGGAGTTGCCACTTTGTGTTTGACACTATATTTCTTCATTAACGAGGCAAAGACCTTGTTACAAAAATGGCTCCCTCCATCACTTATGATTGCTCTAGGCGTACCGAATCTGGTGAATATGTTCTCCTTCACAAACTTTATCACCACCTGACTATCATTCGTCTTGGTCGCGACTGCTTCAATCCACTTTGAGACGTAATCGACAGCAACCAAGATGTATAAAAACCCATGTGAGGATGGGAAAGGTCCCATGAAATCAATCCCCCACACGTCAAATATCTCTACTACCAACTGGCTTGAAAGAGGCATCTCATCTCTTTTACCAATGTTCCCCGTTCTCTGGCACCTGTCACAAGAAATACAAAACGTGTAAGCATCTTTAAATAGAGAGGTCTAGAAGAAACCTGATTGGAGAACTTTCAGAGCAGTTTTCTTGGCACTAAAGTGCCCTCCACAACTAAGGGTGTGGCAAAATTTCAGCACATCTTGCTGCTCCTCTTCAGGGACGCATCTTCGAATGATCTGATCAGCGCCATATTTGAACAGGTATGGCTCGTCCCAAAAGTATTGCCTAGTGATGGAGATGAATCTTCTTTTTGCTTGCGAGGTCAGGTCAGCTGGTACGACGCCATTGGCAAGGTAGTTCACTATGTCCGCATACCAAGGATCATTGACTCCTACCGCCATCAGCTGTTCATCTGGGAAATTCTCATTGATTGGCACCAATTTAGTGCTTTCCTCTACATTCTCATTCTCCACTAATTGAGAAAGGTGATCAGCTACCACATTCTCGCTGCCTTTCTTATCCCTGATTTCCAAATCAAACTCTTGCAACAAAAGGATCCACCGGAGTAATCTCGGTTTCGCTTCCTTCTTTGTTAGTAAATATTTCAAAGCAGCATGATCAGAATAAACAATGACCTTAGATCCAATTAGATATTGACGAAACTTTTCTAAGGCACTCACAACAGCAAGCAATTCTTTTTCAGTAGTGGAGTAATTTAATTGTGCATCATTCAAAGTGCGACTAGTGTAGTAAATAACATGTGGAACTTTATCAATTCGCTATCCTAAAATAGCACCTATAGCATAGTCTGATGCATCACATATTAATTCTGAAATTTCCCTCAATGTAGTAGTGAAATATACCTAGAGGGGGGTGAATAGGTATAGGCTCCAAATTCTTCAATTAAAAAATAATGCGGAAAATTACAAGACAAATGCACACTTGACTAGATTTAGCAAATGAATTGAATTAACTAAGACAAGAGTTAATCAATTTACAAGAAGTGCAATCAATGTAATATATGGAAGATAAAGGAAAGTAAAGCAAAATTGAACACAATGATTTTAACGTGGTAAAACCTCAATGAGGAAACATCCACGGGTTGATACCACAACCACCGGCGAAGCAATTCACTATGATGAAAAGGACTTACACACTCAAGCTACCAACTCATGATATCCGCTCAAGCTATCAACTCCTAGTCTACCCTCGGGCCTAGTGAACCACCTAGCCTACTTCCTATCTGAGATGTGTCCTACACCTCTAGGAAGCAACTTCCTATCCAAGACGCTCACGTCTCTAGGAAGATTTCTTGCTTGCCTATCCGGATCCTCCCGACCCTAGACAAGACTTCCATGCTTGATTATCCGACTCCTCCCGACTCTAATCAAGGCTCCCTTGCTCTATCCACAAAGCTTCACTCACTTTGCTAGAGACTTCAACCTAATGCAAGGCTATGATCTAAAGTGATGCAAATGATGCAAGCACAAACAAATTAAGCTAGATGATCAATCAAGCAAAATGTACATGTTCAATGATAGTCTAGAATATGATTTCAACACTCAATCACAAAAGTTATCTAAAAATCAAAACATGCAAATCAATAAGAACAAAGGTATCAATATTCGATTTAGCACACTAAAAACCTAGTTCTTAGATCATGAAACAAAACATAGAAAATAACATGAAGCACATCACATATATGTTTTCTAGAATCAATTTCATGATAAATCAAGTTTAGCACAAATATGTTCAAAACACATTACAAAGCTAAAACTCAATTAACAAATGATCAAATAACCCTAGCATGTGATCTAACATACTTCTTAACAAATTTCATCAATCAAATGGAAAGAATCAATAGTTGATCAAAAATGAAATTGAAAAAGAAGAAGTTGAAAATCAAGTACTGACCACGGACTGGAAATTGACCAGCTGAGAAAAATGCCGAAGTCAACTGCCTCTGGAAATGCTTGAGGTTTGTAGCTCTCTTCGAGACCAACAATTTTGGTTTTTGAATCGAATGATTTCGAGTTCGTATGAGAGAGATATGATCAAAACAAGTAAACGAAAATTGTTGAAAAACTGATGCGGGATTTGAGTGTTCTTCAAAAATTACATAAGTGTGGAGGGAAGGAGGTTTGATTAAAAGGAGGGAAAAGGAGAAGATTTCCGAGCAAATCACGTGCTGCCATGTTAGCACCCCGTGGGGGGCGCATGGGGCCCACGGGAGCAGAAGGCTCCCTTGCCCGTGGGGCCCACGGCCTCCCACACGGGCTGGCCAAGTGGCCACACGTGGTTTGCCTAGCTCTCACGCGCTCCCTCGGTTCGTTGCCCCATATCTTGAGCATCCGACCTCCGATTTCGAATCCGTTTTCAGATTACGAACCGTGACTCCCTCATGCACGACTATGACTACTCAACTTTGAAAAATGGTTAAGAAATTATCTCGGAATCCGATGATGAAATCAACACAACAAATGAGAACGAAAAGTAGTATAGTCAACTTGTTTGGACTCGAAACCTTATGAGTGAGTAACCGAAACGACCGGAACTCGATAAGGCATTAAATAAGAACATGTTCAAGTCCTAAACACAAAATACGAAAACAAATAAACACATATTCACACAAACATGCCATATCAAAGAGATAGTCACAAAGCATGCAATTTCACAATGTTTGTCAATACAAGATCAATGCATGAGCATGCTATGAAGTGTGTGAATGTGTTATACCAAATGTTTGAACCACGATGCAGGGACACACATGTATGAATTGTGTGTGTGTGCGCTAACGCCTTGCAAGAGGGTGGAAGTCAAGTTTTACCTTTGACGATTTTCACCTCTTGAAGACGACTTTTGCACTAGACGTTGCTCTTCACTCTTTGAGCTTCCTTTCTTCAAATAATGTCCTAAGCAACAACTAATACAATCATAGAGTGTTTTGAAATGGAATCAAGCCAATACAAATAGTGAACCTTACAATCTCCCCCTTTGGCTATTCCATTGGCAAAAACACTCAACCTCACCATACAATGTTTCACTCAAATAAACTCAAGATGATAGCATACTCTCAATCTCACATTACAAAGAAATTCCTAGACTAAAAAATCTTCAAGTCTTCAAGAATTCCTCTTTCGGTCTTCAAAGTACCTATGAGAGAAAATAGCAACCAAAACAAGAGATCTTCTCTAAAGAAGAATGGTAAGTTATTTAACCAAACAACAAACAAAGAAGATATCCCTTATCTCCTACACAAATGCATTATCTCAAGTGAATAAAATATGTTCAAGTTAAAGCATTCCCTTAGTTTCCCAATTTCCAAGAACCAACTATCCTTAACATTGTCAAGAAAGAATTCTTTCTCCCCCTTAAGACAAGAATTCTCCCCCTTAAGACAAAGTCACAATTAAGCACAAAGAGGAATACGATTGGAATACGATTCACACAATTGGAACAATTTCCACACAAGGTGTGAAGTATACAAAAACTCCCCAATATCAAACATGGTGAGGTATACATTTTCTCCCCCTTTTTGTCAAGGAATAGACAAGGGACACAAGAGATAAAGAACGAGATATTAAGCAAACAAATCGTATAGAAAGCGAAAGTTGAATAAACTAAAGCTCCCCCTTAACATTGTTAGGATTATGCTCAATAGCAAGAGTGTAATGTTGTAATTAACAATCTTTTTCATATTAATAAAGAGATTTCTGGTTTAACAAATCGTATAGCATTTATAGTTTATATTATAATTGTCAAAGTAAATAATCATAAGGTCTAAAGACTATGGGAAAAGAAGAATTGTTCGTACATCTGGATATGTATGTGGTAGACACAATTCTTTAGTTAGTCTTGAATAATGTTCACAACTTAAGTTAAAGGTTGGGCACCTTTATCTTGTTAAAGTTGTAGAATTCTTTTGCTAGCATTTGAGTGGGATCAAATGAGATATGATGAGTCTAAAATCATCGGAGTGTCTTCGAGCAAAAGGATCTAGTGCACTGGGTGCATTGAACTGGGTCACAATGAAAAGCTTTATCTAGAACCGTCAGTAGATAATAGTCTTTTCATTATCAGGACAATCGGAGAGTCTATCTTAATCCTGAGATAAATGATGGACTTATGGTTGCAAGTGATATCATTTGAGTTATCAATGAGTACGATTATATCGCATAGTCTATCCTCGATAGTTTGGTGATATTCATTTGTTAATCGATAGAGGACTTCATTTATAGATATGGACATTGTGGCTCTATTTAATTAAATGAGAGTATAATATCATCATATGGATGTTTTGAGGTAATTGGATATTAAATCTCAACGTTGAGTTTTCGATAGTGTCTATTGAAAACATGGCTTCTGGACAAGTCAAAATATCCAAGTTCAAAACGTGGTCATATGAGTAAATATGGTAACTTGGAGAGTTATAGGCGGTCTATGAACTCTTGGCGATTACTGATATTAATCACGAGGATACACTATCTCCAATATGATTGTCTAGGGTATGAATGAGGAGCATCTTCCTTTTCTATCTTTATTTAAGAGTTCAGTGTTAGCTCTTTAGTGGAATGAGTTAAAATTAATGGATCGGACCTAAGTGAATCATTTGTTGATTGTGATTAGGTTATGTCTATTGAAGCTTAAATTTAGATGGCCCGCCAAGATCCCCAATCCACACGAACTTGCATGGATCACTTGATATATTCTACCGGACCAATTTAAGGGTCCATCTAGAATTGCATTTAATATATTAAGAATATAATTTGCACATTATTTAAGTAATGGGCTGCTCAATTATATTAATATATTAATGAAAGACATGTGGGCTTGTTTCTTTTAGTAAGAATGGGTCTGGTTCACATGTGGGCTTTTTTTTTATTTAAAGTCCAATGGATTAAATGAAATAGGAAAATAATATTAGGCCCAATCTTATATAAGTGGGGCGGCTAGGTTAATGTTTTAACCTAAAAATATTATTTTGTTTCATTTGTTTTAATTAAATAAGAATTAATTAATTTATTGATTAATTGTTTAATTAAAGAAACAAATCTTTCCTAAAAGTAAAAGACTTGTTTGATAAGTAAATAAATAAATTAGTTTTATTTATTTAATCAAATAAGGAGTCTTTTTATTTAGTCAAAATAAAAGAATCAAAATAAAAGAGTTGGATTAGGGTTTGAAGTCTTAAAAGACATGTGTTTTTGGGTGCAATACAACTCCTCTTTTGTAGAGGAAAATTGCGGCAACCCTAGGCAAAAGCACATAGAGAATTCGGCCACCCTATAAGGAAAGAAGGAAGAAATTTTGGCCACCTATATAAGCATACTTATAGAATTCGGCCACCACAATGAATGGTGCTTGAGTTTTTATTTCTTTCTTCTTCTTCTTAATTCCAAGAGAGTTTTTATTCTAAAAAGACAAAAAGGAGTGTGAGATTATTCTTTGATAGTATACTATTGCTTAATCATCAATAAGCTTGTGTATACGATATCGATCTAGGTTCACGCGAGTTTCGATCATTAGATTGAGAACTCAAAAGTGACCGGAATAATTTTTGACATTCTTTTGATTGTTTTGTGACTAACAAAGAAAAGAAAGTTTTTGTCTGGTCCATTCACAGGTTTGCAATTCAAAGAAAAGGGAGACCACGCTCCTAGGTGATCCACGTTCGTGCTCGGATTGAAGGTCTTGCGGATTACCATCGACGTAAGTCAATCAGATTACGCGACAAAAGGTAATTTACTTTTGTTAATATATATGCATGTTTATTGATTAAAAGGGTTTAAGGTTCATAAAGGAAAAAATTTTAAAAGTCACTAAATCGTTTTTAGTATCGCTTCCGCTGCGTTTACCACTTTTGTTATTATTTTTCCCCTACAATTGGTATCAGAGCCTAGGTTGAACCTTTTTAATTAATTAACGTATATATACGTGGATCTATTTCTTTTTATTGTGATTATGCATGTTTAGAGAGAGATGGCACTCTAGGTATTCAAATATATAATTACATGTGATGTATGGATTTATATATGTTTTATGTGGTTTGTTATTGCTCGATTTTGGCCCTAGATTTTCAATGTAATTTTTGTTTCGGAGTTGTAACAAGAAGGGTGGTCTATTATCGCCATAATTCCTTCTTGGTAGATTGCTAGGTTTTATTTTTTTATATGTGCAGTATTTTTTTAGGGTTACTGCAGATTTTTTATTTTTTTTTAGTATGTGCAGTTTTTTGTTTGTAAAAATACTGCAGTGAATAAAAAAAAAAAAAAAATACTGCAGTATTTTATTTGTTTAAATACTGCCGTAATATATTTAGGTCTTGAAGATTCGAAGACACGATGAAAAACGAAGCAACCGGAACCATGAACGAGCACCGTGCGCACCCTAGGAGTTGATTGGGCTGCGCATGGCAAGCCCATTGCAAGGTGGGCTGCGCACGGCAGCCTTGAAGGCCCTATGGGCAGCCCCTTTGTGGGGTTGTGGGTCGTGCACGCCCATGGGGTTTGGGCCGAAGGATGAGCGTATGGTTGATGGGCCACCTGAAGATCTTGTATTCCTGACAATTGTAATTTACTTGTTTTTCTAGGATGGGCCAAAATTGTTGCTATTTAATTTATGCTTAAATATTACAATATTTGTTATTGTATGATAACATGACATATAGAATAGGAGTGCCACGCATATATCTCTTTTGGTATGAACATGCATTGAATGATTTAGGTATCTAAATTGGCATCTAGATAACTTGGTAAATCATTCTATGGGATTTAATCACACGCCTTAAATAATTGAGTGGGAGAAGGTGTTTTTGTAACACCTATGGCCTCCAAGGTTAGTTGAGCTTTATTATTTATTGGTAATCCCCCCAAGGGGCGTCCATGAATGGAATTTAGCAATATACTTCCTTACAAGGATAGACTAGACAATGGACTCAAACGAGATCTACTCCCCAAGGAGGGATTTTCGTGAGAGAAAATTGAGGGTCGATATCCTGGTAACACACTCAATGTAATTTTATTGATATCCTCCCAAGAGTTCTTGTCAGTAAAATTGCAAGGCTAAAATTGAAAACGCTGGTTGTTATGTTAACAATTAGGTGGGACCTAGTCTAACTAGTAAATGGTGCGAACTCCCAAAGGAGGCGTAACATTTATGGGTGTTAGATCACCGTTGAGTTATTTATTTAATTCAAGATAAATATTTAAAAGTGCTTTATCATGATTATATACTTATATATGTTTTGTTTTATTCAGAAATCATGACCCTATCACTTATGAACATCCTGAAAGATAACACTTTAACTGGAGATAATTATGTCACATGGAAAAGGAAAATTGGGTTGTTGCTACAAAGTGAAAAACATAAGTTTGTTCTAACTACTCCTAAACCACCTGCTCCTAATAATGAATCTAGCATAATGTATAGAGATGAGTATGAGCAGTGGAAGACTTCAGATGATATGGCAAAATGTTACATTATGGCCACTATCTCCGACGTGTTGCAACAGCAGCATGAAGGAATGGAGTCCGCTGCTGATATAATGATGTCTCTAGAGGAGATGTTTGCTATGAAGTCTAGGACGACTAAGAGAGAGGCAGTGACTGCTTTTATGAATCTTAGGATGAAACCTGGACAGGCTGTGAAAGATCACATGATGAAAGTCATAGCACATCTCAACATTGCTGAACTGCATGGCGCTGAGATAGATGGTGAGACAAAGATTGATATGGTTGTCAATTCATTGTCAGATTCTTTTGATTAGTTCAAATTGGACTACACTTTGAACAAAAAGGAATACACCTTACAAGGCCTGATGCAAGATGTTCAAAGTGCTGAAAAGATCCTTGTGAAAGGCAAAGGTCAAGAGATTCATTTGGTTGGTAAAGTTGCTACTGTTAAGGCCCGTCAAAAGGTCAAGAAACAACAGAAGAAAAAGCAACTTGGGCCTATCAAGAAGGAGACCAAGAAAGTAACCAAGATCAAAGGGAAATGCTTCCTTTGTGGTGAAAAGGGACATTGGAAGAGAGATTGCCCAAAGTCCCAGAACAAGAAGGAAGAAGGTAATTTGAATTATCTTGAAACATGTTTTTTGGCTGATTCTACAGATTCTTGGATCATAGACTCAGGAGCCACTAATCATGTTTGTTATTCCTTGCAGGGGTTTCAAGAAAGGAGAAAGCTGAGTAAGAATGAAATCAATTTGCGCTTAGGCAACGGAACGTTAGTGGCTGCAAGTGCAGTGGGAGATATTAGAGTTTATTTGGATTCTATAAGGCATTTAGATTTGATAGACGTTTATTATGTACCTCAATTCAAGAGGAATTTAATTTCAGTTTCTTGTTTAAATAAATTTGGATATTCGGTTACTTTTAATAAAGTTTTTATTATTAGTAAGAATGACAAAATTATTTGCCAAGGTACATTGGAAAACGGTCTATACTTTTTGCATAGAAATATCTCTCACTCGTTAGACATAGAAATAATGGAACCTAATCATAAAAGAGTAAAATTATCAACAGATGAAACCTACCTTTGGCATTTACGCTTAGGTCATATTAACCTTAATAGGATTAAAAGATTGGTATGTGACGGACCTTTGAGTGACTTAAAGGTTGATGATCTACCAACTTGTGAATCTTGTTTGGAAGGTAAAATGACCAAAAGGACGTTCTCTGCCAAAGGTGCAAGAGCCACTGAATGTTTAGGATTGATACACACTGATGTATGTGGACCTATGAGCATTCAAGCTAGAGGTGGATATGAGTACTTCATCACCTTCACGGATGATTACTCGAGATTTGGTTATGTGTATCTCATGAGACATAAGTCGGATGCTTTTTGACATGTTCAAAGCATTCAAAGCTGAAGTTGAAAATCAGCTTGAGAAACACATAAAAATCTTGAGATCTGATCGTGGTGGAGAATATCTATCTGGTGAGTTTCAACAATATCTTATTGATAATGGGATAGTTTCTCAGTTTTCTGCACCAGGTACACCTCAACAGAATGGGGTAGCAGAAAGGAGAAATAGAACTCTTTTGGATATGGTTAGGTCTATGTTGAGTTATTCAACGCTTCCTATTTCTTTTTGGGGATATGCTTTACAAACTGCTATATACATTCTAAACGATGTACCATCTAAGTCTGTTCCTAAAACACCGCATGAGTTGCGGACTGGGCGCAAGCCTAGTTTACAACACTTAAGGATATTTGGTTGTCCTGCGCATGTGTTAAAAGGAAAGACAGAAAAGATGGAGTCCCGTTCAGAAACATGTATATTTGTAGGGTATCCAAAAGAAACTAAAGGATATTATTTCTATAGTCCTTCAGATCTTAAAGTATTTGTTTCGACAAATGCTAAATTTCTGGAAAAGGACTATATGAATGATTTTGTGCCTAGAAGTAGAATTGTCCTGAATGAGATGTCAGGAGATACAATTCCACGAGAGGTTACACAACCTAACCCAATTGTAAGTTCCGATCCAACACAAGATCAACAACCTACCATTCCTCGTCGTAGTGGGAGGGTTAGAACACAACCCGAAAGATACATCGGTCTGGGAGAATCAGTGGAGAATCTCCCGAACGACGATGATCCCTATACGTACAAGGAAGCTATGGAGGATGTTGATAGTCGCCATTGGCAAAAGGCAATGCAATCCGAGATTGAATCTATGTTCAATAACAAAGTCTGGTCCCTTGTAGACTTGCCTAAAGGGATAAAACCCATTGGGTGCAAGTGGGTATACAAGAGGAAAAGAGGTATGGATGGAAAGGTGGAAACCTTTTAAGCTAGATTGGTAGCTAAAGGGTATACACAGAAAGAAGGTATCGATTACGAGGAAACCTTCTCTCCTGTGGCCATGCTTAAATCCATTAGGATACTCTTATCCATTGTAGCATCTTTAGATCTAGAGATTTGGCAAATGGACGTCAAGACAGCTTTCCTAAATGGAAGTCTTGACGAAAGCATCTACATGATGCAACCAGAGGGATTCATTGAAAAGGGCCAAGTGGATAAGGTATGCAAGTTGCAGAAATCCATATATGGATTAAAGCAAGCATCCAGATCCTGGAACATAAGGTTTGATCAAGCTGTCAAAGGTTTTGGATTTATTCAGAATCCTGACGAACCTTGTGTATACAAAAGGATTAAAGGCGACAAGTTGGTTTTCCTGATTCTTTATGTTGATGATATACTACTCATTGGAAACGATGTAGGTGTATTGACATCAGTAAAAGAATGGTTAGCAGAACAATTTGATATGAAGGACTTAGGAGAAGCAAGTTTTATTCTAGGTATCCAAGTAATAAGGGATAGAAAGAATAGAACGATTGCATTATCCCAAGCTTCATACATAGACAAAATCTTGTCTAGGTTTTCCATGCAGGATTCCAAGAAAGGTATGTTACCTTTCAGACATAGAATCAAGCTTTCTAAGGAACAAGTTCCTAAGAATGAGCATGAAGAGCAATTCATGAGTAGAGTTCCATATGCCTCGGCAGTTGGAAGTCTCATGTATGCAATGCTCTGTACTAGACCAGATATTTGTTTTGCTGTTGGCATAGTTAGCAGGTTTCAATCGAAACCTGGTCCTGATCACTGGACGGCAGTCAAGCATATTTTCAAGTATCTCTAGAGAACGAGAGATAATATGCTTGTATACTGTGGAGGGGATTTGGTTCCCGTTGGGTATACAGATTTTGATTTCCAATCAGATTCTGACTCCAGAAAATCCACATCAGGGGCTGTGTTTACTATTGGAGGAGGAGCAGTTATATGGAGGAGTATCAAGCAATCTTGTATTGCTAATTCCACCATGGAAGCTGAGTATGTTGCTGCATGCGAAGCTGCCAAAGAAGCTGTTTGGCTCCGCCAATTCTTGATTGACTTAGAAGTGGTTCCTAGTGCGAATAAGCAGATCACTATCTACTGTGACAACAGTGGAGCAGTGGCTAATTCGAAAGAACCAAGAAGTCACAAGAGAGGTAAACACATTGAAAGAAAGTATCATCTTTTAAGGGAGATTGTTCAAAGAGGTGACGTGACGATTACCAAAATCGCGTCAGCAGAAAATCTAGCGGATCCCTTCACAAAGGCTCTACCTCAGAAGAGTTTTGATGGGCATCTAGAGAACATGGGCTTGAGAGATATGACACATTTGCTAAAGCGCAAGTGGGAGATTGTTAGGATTATGCTCAATAGCAAGAGTGCAATGTTGTAATTAACAATCTTTTTCATATTAATAAAGAGATTTCTGGTTTAACAAATCGTATAGCATTTATAGTTTATATTATAATTGTCAAAGTAAATAATCATAAGGTCTAAAGACTATGGGAAAAGAAGAATTGTTCGTGCATCTGGATATGTATGTGGTAGACACAATTCTTTAGTTAGTCTTGAATAATGTTCACAACTTAAGTTAAAGGTTGGGCACCTTTATCTTGTTAAAGTTGTAGAATTCTTTTGCTAGCATTTGAGTGGGATCAAATGAGATATGATGAGTCTAAAATCATCGGAGTGTCTTCGAGCAAAAGGATCTAGTGCACTGGGTGCATTGAACTGGGTCACAATGAAAAGCTTTATCTAGAACCGTCAGTAGATAATAGTCTTTTCATTATCAGGACAATCGGAGAGTCTATCTTAATCCTGAGATAAATGATGGACTTATGGTTGCAAGTGATATCATTTGAGTTATCAATGAGTACGATTATATCGCATAGTCTATCCTCGATAGTTTGGTGATATTCATTTGTTAATCGATAGAGGACTTCATTTATAGATATGGACATCGTGGCTCTATTTAATTAAATGAGAGTATAATATCATCATATGGATGTTTTGAGGTAATTGGATATTAAATCTCAACGTTGAGTTTTCGATAGTGTCTATTGAAAACATGGCTTCTGGACAAGTCAAAATATCCAAGTTCAAAACGTGGTCATATGAGTAAATATGGTAACTTGGAGAGTTATAGGCGGTCTATGAACTCTTGGCGATTACTGATATTAATCACGAGGATACACTATCTCCAATATGATTGTCTAGGGTATGAATGAGGAGCATCTTCCTTTTCTATCTTTATTTAAGAGTTCAGTGTTAGCTCTTTAGTGGAATGAGTTAAAATTAATGGATCGGACCTAAGTGAATCATTTGTTGATTGTGATTAGGTTATGTCTATTGAAGCTTAAATTTAGATGGCCCGCCAAGATCCCCAATCCACACGGACTTGCATGGATCACTTGATATATTCTACCGAACCAATTTAAGGGTCCATCTAGAATTGCATTTAATATATTAAGAATATAATTTGCACATTATTTAAGTAATGGGCTGCTCAATTATATTAATATATTAATGAAAGACATGTGAGCTTGTTTCTTTTAGTAAGAATGGGTCTGGTTCACATGTGGGCTTTTTTATTTATTTAAAGTCCAATGGATTAAATGAAATAGGAAAATAATATTAGGCCCAATCTTATATAAGTGGGGCGGCTAGGTTAATGTTTTAACCTAAAAATATTATTTTGTTTCATTTGTTTTAATTAAATAAGAATTAATTAATTTATTGATTAATTGTTTAATTAAAGAAACAAATCTTTCCTAAAAGTAAAAGACTTGTTTGATAAGTAAATAAATAAATTAGTTTTATTTATTTAATCAAATAAGGAGTCTTTTTATTTAGTCAAAATAAAAGAATCAAAATAAAAGAGTTGGATTAGGGTTTGAAGTCTTAAAAGACATGTGTTTTTGGGTGCAATACAACTCCTCTTTTGTAGAGGAAAATTGCGGCAACCCTAGGCAAAAGCACATAGAGAATTCGGCCACCCTATAAGGAAAGAAGGAAGAAATTTTGGCCACCTATATAAGCATACTTATAGAATTCGGCCACCACAATGAATGGTGCTTGAGTTTTTATTTCTTTCTTCTTCTTCTTAATTCCAAGAGAGTTTTTATTCTAAAAAGACAAAAAGGAGTGTGAGATTATTCTTTGATAGTATACTATTGCTTAATCATCAATAAGCTTGTGTATACGATATCGATCTAGGTTCACGCGAGTTTCGATCATTAGATTGAGAACTCAAAAGTGACCGCAATAATTTTTGACATTCTTTTGATTGTTTTGTGACTAACAAAGAAAAGAAAGTTTTTGTTTGGTCCATTCACAGGTTTGCAATTCAAAGAAAAGGGAGACCACGCTCCTAGGTGATCCACGTTCGTGCTCGGATTGAAGGTCTTGCGGATTACCATCGACGTAAGTCAATCGGATCACGCGACAAAAGGTAATTTACTTTTGTTAATATATATGCATGTTTATTGATTAAAAGGGTTTAAGGTTCATAAAGGAAAAAATTTTAAAAGTCACTAAATCGTTTTTAGTATCGCTTCCGCTGCGTTTACCACTTTTGTTATTATTTTTCCCCTACAAACATATGCTCCACATATTATCAACAAGTAGATTTGTTCACAAGGGACATCACACAATCACACAATCAAGCAATAAGAGAAAATATTTCATAACTTGTCAAAGTTCAAGAGAGAATCATAGATTTTCATTAATCTCTCAAAAATATTCTCACATTGCTAATGAATCAAGCACATAAGCAAAATGTGTGTGTGTGAATGCTTCTCAAATATATAGTAGGAGTAATTGTGATATCAACATGCAAACTCTATCCACACCTATCCATCTAAAGCCTTTCCAAAAATAGGTCAAACCGATATTCATCCGGTTTTTTGCTTTTAAAATGAATAGATATCAACATATGAGCGTGTGTGTGCATGTGGCTCGTTTTCCCCGTTTCTATTTGTCAACCCGAGCTATTTCACAATTCTCAACTATACACCAATAAGCCTTTTAATTTTTCATTTTTTTTTTTTTTTTTTTTTTTTTAGGCTTAGAATCAAAGATTTTTTTTTTTTTTTTTTTTTTTTAATGATTCATTTCAACACTTCTTTGATTTTACTAACAAAAACATATACTCCTCATGGCGGCTTTCACTCATCACAATGGCGTAGCCCTTTCCTACATTGGGTGGCTTCACAACCAAGGTGTGTAGCCCTTTCCATGAGGGTGCTCGTTGAATACTATGTAGTGCCGAAGCAAAATGGATACATACCATAGGTCATCTATCATGTACTTAACAATAAACTTCTAGATGCATCCATTATCTACACATATTCAACCACAAAAACTCAAAAACTAAAACATACAAGAGAAGCATTAGTGCACTTTTCAAAAATAAGATTTTCAAGCTCAAGTGCATGATCTAAAAACAATAAAAGATACTTGTTAAAGATCATTACTTCTCAAGTGAGTAGCTCTCAAAGACAATGATATACAATTAAAGTTGCTCATCAAGCCACTCACAATCACACAAAGACATCAATCAACACAAATCATGCCAATGGACATTCTAAGAGTCTTAAACCTCTCTTTGTCCAAGGGCTTAGTGAACAAGTCCGCAAGTTGATTTTTAGTAGGCAAATGCTCTAGAGTAACAATAGAATGTTCAACTAGATCTCTAATGAAATGATGCCTAATGTCTATGTGTTTAGTGCGGGAGTGTTGAACCGGATTTTTAGAGATATTAATGGCACTTAAGTTATCACAATAAAGTGTCATTTTTCCTTGTTCTATCTCATAATCCTTAAGGATTTGTTTCATCCAAAGTAATTGTGTGCAAGCACTTCCGGCCGCAATGTATTCGGCTTCGGAAGAGGAAGGGGAAACCGAATTTTGTTTCTTACTTGACCAAGAAACCAAGTTATTACCAACATAAAAGCAACCGCTCGATGTGCTTTTTCGGTCATCTATGTTTCCCGCCCAATCCGCATCACAATAGCCTACAAGGATATCATTGGTATCAAATGAATAAAATAGACCAAGACTATGAGTTCCTTTGATGTACCTAATGATCCTTTTGACGGCTTTTAAGTGAGATTCCTTGGGATTTGCTTGGAATCTAGCACACAAGCCAACACTAAAGCAAATATCGGGTCTACTAGCCGTTAGGTAAAGTAGACTACCTATCATGCTTCTATAAAGGCTTTGGTCAACACTTTTCCCTTTTTCATCTTTGTCAAGTTTTAAAGTGGTGCTCATGGGAGTTTCAAAATCTTTTCCATTTTCTAGGCCAAATCTCTTAACTAGATTTTTAGCATATTTAGATTGATTCAACATTATGCCCATGCTAGTTTGCTTCACTTGCATTCCTAGAAAATAATTCAACTCACCCACCATACTCATTTCAAATTCACTTGACATAACACTAACAAATTCATCAACCTTGGTTTTATTAGTAGACCCAAAAACAATGTCATCAACATATATTTGTGCAACAAAAATATCATGATCATGATGTTTGATAAACAAAGTTCTATCAATGCCACCTCTCCTATATTGGTTGTCAACAAGATATTGAGTCAACCTATCATACCAAGCTCTTGGAGCTTGTTTAAGGCCATAGAGAGCCTTTTTCAATTTAAACACATGATTAGGAGAGTGTGGGTCTACAAAACCCTTAGGTTGTTCAACATACACTTCTTCTTGAAGGTATCCATTGAGAAAAGCACTTTTGACATCCATTTGAAATAATTTGAACTTTTTAATGCATGCAATGGACAACAAAAGTCTAATGGACTCGAGACGAGCAACCGGGGCAAATGTCTCATCAAAGTCAACACCCTCCACTTGAGTGTAACCTTGAGCCACTAGTCTAGCTTTATTCCTCACAATCTTGCCACTTTCATCGGTCTTATTCCTAAACACCCATTTAGTGCCAATTACATTTATATCTTTGGGTCTAGGAACTAAAGACCACACTTCATTCCTCTCAAATTGATTAAGTTCATCTTGCATAGCCCCAACCCAATATTCATCAACAATTGCTTCATTAATGTTTTTGGGTTCAATTTGAGAAGTGTAGCAAGCATAGGATATTTGGTTAGCAATTTGATTTCTTGTTCTAACCCCTTCATTTAAATCACCTATGATGTCTCCTTGATAGTGTAAGTTTCTAAGTCTTGGGTGAGAATGTTCAACAACTTGGTCATTTTGTTGATTATCATTTAAAGCATTTTCAAACCCTTGACTTACAACTTCAACATTACTATCAATTTCATCATCTTGACTAGAAATACTACTAGCCACATCAATAGGTGTATTAGTGTCATTTAACATGTTTTCTTTAGATTCATTGACACCATTACCATCACACAAATTAAGCATGCTAAGATCATCTATCTTCACATTGATAGACTCCATGATAGTCTTAGTAGTCAAGTTAAAGACTCTATATGCACGACTATTAATAGCATACCCAAGAAAGAGACCAACATCACTTTTTGCATCAAACTTTCCTAAGTGATCTCTATCATTCAAAATATAACATTTACTCCCAAAAGTGTGGAAGTAACTCACATTAGGCTTCTTGCCTTTCCAAAGCTCATAGGATGTTTGTTTTGTGCCGGGCCTTTTGAAAACACGATTTGACACATAACAAGCGGTATTGACCGCCTCGGCCCATAGGTTTCTAGGGACTTTCTTGCTATTGAGCATGACCCTAGCCATCTCTTGCAAGACACGATTTTTCCTCTCAACAACACCATTTTGTTAAGGAGTTCTAGGTGCGGAGAACTCATGAGAAATCCCTAAACCATCACAAAACTCACTAAATTTTGCATTTTCAAATTCCGTCCCATGATCACTCCTAATGCGACATATTTTCTTGATATCAAGACCTTTTTCATTTTGAACTTGATTACAAAACTTTTTAAAGTAATCAAAAGCCTCGGTCTTGTTTCTAAGAAAATAAACCCAAGTAAACCTAGAGAAGTCATCAACGCATACAAAAATGTACTTTTTGCCATTAATGCTCTCGGTTTGAATTGGCCCCATTAGGTCCATATGCACAAGTTCTAAAGGTCTCTTGGTAGCTATGTAAGAATTTTTCTTATGAGGCACTTTGGTTTGCTTACCTAATTGGCAAGGTTCACAAACCACCTCAAGCTTTTTACCAAGATTAGGAAGACCTCTAACAATGCCATGTTTTTCAAGCTTTTTCAAATCTTTAAAATTCATGTGACCCAAACGTTGATGCCACAAATCAAGCTTATTGCACTCATGTGCCATGTTGCATGTGAGAGGATCTATCTCAAGACAATAGCAATTGTCTATAGACCTTTTGACTCTTAGGACGACATCGCCCTTTTTATCAATTATAGTGCATACATCTTTGTTAAAACTAACTTCTTGAAAAATTTCACACAAGTGAGTAATACTTATCAAGTTAGCTTGTAACCCATCAACATACAAAGTATTGTGAAGTTTAGGCAATCCAAGGATACAAATTGTTCCCTTGCCAAGAACTTGCTTTTTGGTACCATCACCAAAAGTAACCCAACCTCCATCCTTTAAAACAAGATTCTTAAAGAACTCTTTGTTCCCGGTCATGTTCCTAGAGCAACCGCTATCTAGGTACCAAGAATAGGAGGAGTTGGCACGTAAAGCATATTGTGCAACATTGCATTTAGATGTGTCTTTTCTAATGCACACATTTTTCACAACATGCTTCTCACTCTTACTTCTAACATGCTTTGACTCAATATTAGGCTTTTCAACATGCACCTTGACCTCATTGGTCACATCTTCAAAAATATCAAACAAAGCATTATCAATTTTCTTATGCATAGTAGAGTGAGGCACAACACAAGATTTAGCAAGCAAGTCATCAACAACTATTTCAACAACATGCTTTTCCAAGGTCTTCCTAGGTCTATTTCTATATCCATACATGGATGATTGCCTAGGTCCATTCAAAGACATATCATGAAAAGCATTATCAAGTTTGCATTTCCGAATGTACCCAAAGCATCTAGGTCGAATATGTCCTATCATATTACAATGATGACAAATAGGAATAAATTTGAGAAATTTACCATTTGCATTTGCTTCCATAGCATTTGGTCTTCTCACAATTTTACCTCTTTGAAGAGCAACCCTTGATGCTTGACCTCTTGCATTTGAAGTTGTTGTTTCTTGATGCTTAAGTTGTTGAGTTCTCCCATTGATCATCCTTGTTGATGAAGAGGCACCTTCGGTAGCTTTCATAGCTTTACCTTGAGAGAGTGTACCTACAATTGATTCAATGCTTGCTTTGACAAAAATAGATTTGTTAGATGAAGGAGTCTCCTTCTCATTGATATAACCAAAACCTCTTTTGTCACATGGATGCTTTCCACTTTTAATGAGGGTTTCAACTTTGTTAGAACTAGATGACATCTTGCTAATCATCCTATTAGCCTCATCAAGTTTCTCACGAAGCATCCTAATTTCAATGGCATATTTTTCCGCTATGTCATCACTAAACATAACATCTTTACGTGATTTATCAAGCCATTGTTCATACTTTTTCTCTTGATTTAAATGCTCAATAAGTTTACATTTAAGCACTTTTTCAAGTTTCTTAGCATTAACAAGAGAACAATCTCTTTGCTCAATTTCTTGCTTCAAGATGCTAAGTCTATCATTGCTATCTTTTAGATTCAATTCTAGACTTAAAATCTTGTCTTTAAGTTCATTGAATTCTTTTGAGCCAAGACCATGATTATCAAGCTTCTTATTGAGGGACACATTGACTTTAGACAAGTGTTCATTTTCAAGAATAAGATCATTGATCTTTTTCTCATCCAAGTCAATAGGTTCAACAAAAGAAGCCACATAGGAACACAATTCCTTAATCATGATTATCACAAATAAAACAAACACAAAAATACTACAAAGAAAGGATCTATCTAAGTGCGTCTAGACACCCGCTCTGATACCAAATGAAATTTCCCTCAATGTAGTAGTGAAATATACCTAGAGGGGGGGTGAATAGGTATAGGCTCCAAATTCTTCCAATTAAAAAATAATGCGGAAAATTACAAGACAAATGCACACTTGACTAGATTTAGCAAATGAATTGAATTAACTAAGACAAGAGTTAATCAATTTACAAGAAGTGCAATCAATGTAATATATGGAAGATAAAGGAAAGTAAAGCAAAATTGAACACAATGATTTTAACGTGGTAAAACCTCAATGAGGAAACATCCACGGGTTGATACCACAACCACCGGCGAAGCAATTCACTATGATGAAAAGGACTTACACACTCAAGCTACCAACTCATGATATCCGCTCAAGCTATCAACTCCTAGTCTACCCTCGGGCCTAGTGAACCACCTAGCCTACTTCCTATCCGAGATGTGTCCTACACCTCTAGGAAGCAACTTCCTATCCAAGACGCTCACGTCTCTAGGAAGATTTCTTGCTTGCCTATCCGGATCCTCCCGACCCTAGACAAGACTTCCATGCTTGATTATCCGAGTCCTCCCGACTCTAATCAAGGCTCCCTTGCTCTATCCACAAAGCTTCACTCACTTTGCTAGAGACTTCAACCTAATGCAAGGCTATGATCTAAAGTGATGCAAATGATGCAAGCACAAACAAATTAAGCTAGATGATCAATCAAGCAAAATGTACATGTTCAATGATAGTCTAGAATATGATTTCAACACTCAATCACAAAAGTTATCTAGAAATCAAAACATGCAAATCAATAAGAACAAAGGTATCAATATTCGATTTAGCACACTAAAAACCTAGTTCTTAGATCATGAAACAAAACATAGAAAATAACATGAAGCACATCACATATATGTTTTCTAGAATCAATTTCATGATAAATCAAGTTTAGCACAAATATGTTCAAAACACATTACAAAGCTAAAACTCAATTAACAAATGATCAAATAACCCTAGCATGTGATCTAACATACTTCTTAACAAATTTCATCAATCAAATGGAAAGAATCAATAGTTGATCAAAAATGAAATTGAAAAAGAAGAAGTTGAAAATCAAGTACTGACCACGGACTGGAAATTGACCAGCTGAGAAAAATGCCGAAGTCAACTGCCTCTGGAAATGCTTGGGATTTGTAGCTTTCTTCGAGACCAACAATTTTGGTTTTTGAATCGAATGATTTCGAGTTCGTATGAGAGAGATATGATCAAAACAAGTAAACGAAAATTGTTGAAAAACTGATGCGGGATTTGAGTGTTCTTCAAAAATTACATAAGTGTGGAGGGAAGGAGGTTTGATTAAAAGGAGGGAAAAGGAGAAGATTTCCGAGCAAATCACGTGCTGCCATGTCAGCACCCTGTGGGGGGCACGTGGGGCCCACAGGAGCAGAAGGCTCCCTTGCCCGTGGGGCCCACGGCCTCCCACACGGGCTGGCCAAGTGGCCACACGTGGTTTGCCCAGCTCTCGCGCGCTCCCTCGGTTCGTTGCCCCATATCTTGAGCATCCGACCTCCGATTTTGAATCTGTTTTCGGATTACGAACCGTGACTCCCTCACGCACGACTACGACTACTCAACTTTGAAAAATGGTTGAGAAATTATCTCGGAATCCGATGATGAAATCAACACAACAAATGAGAACGAAAAGTAGCATAGTCAACTTGTTTGGACTCGAAACCTTATGAGTGAGTAACCGAAACGACCGGAACTCGATAAGGCATTAAATAAGAACATCTTCAAGTCCTAAACACAAAATATGAAAACAAATAAACACATATTCACACAAACATGCCATATCAAAGAGATAGTCACAAAGCATGCAATTTCACAATGTTTGTCAATACAAGATCAATGCATGAGCATGCTATGAAGTGTGTGAATGTGTTATACCAAATGTTTGAACCACGATGCAGGGACACACATGTATGAATTGTGTGTGTGTGCGCTAACGCCTTGCAAGAGGGTGGAAGTCAAGTTTTACCTTTGACGATTTTCACCTCTTGAAGACGACTTTTGCACTAGACGTTGCTCTTCACTCTTTGAGCTTCCTTTCTTCAAATAATGTCCTAAGCAACAACTAATACAATCATAGAGTGTTTTGCAATGGAATCAAGCCAATACAAATAGTGAACCTTACAAATTCAAATGGCAGGGACTAATCAGGAGGCATAATAACAGGAGTAGATGTCAATTTATCTTTGAGAGATTCAAAAGCATGCAAACATTCATTATTGAAAACAAATGTAGAATCCTTGGCTAAGAGGTTACATAGGGGGCGACTAATCTTTGAAAAATCTTTTATAAAACGCCTATAAAAACCTGCATGACCAAGAAAACTCCTCACACCCTTCACCGAAGTGGGAGGTGGAAGTTTAGCAATTACTTCAATTTTAGCTCTATCTACTTCTATGCCTTTATCAGATATCACATGTCCTAGCACTATTCCAGATTTCACCATAAAGTGACTTTTTTCCCAACTAAGAGTTAAATTAGTCTCAGTGCATCTTTTCAAAACATTAGTTAAGTTATCAAGGCAGTGGTCAAAAGAATTACCAAAAACGGAAAAATCATCCATAAATACCTCAATATACTTTTCTAGCATGTCAGAGAAAATAGACATCATGCATCTCTGGAAGGTGGCAGGGGCGTTGCACAGCCCAAAAGGCATTCTTCGGTAAGCAAAGGTGCCGAAGGGGCATGTGAACGTCGTCTTCTCTTGGTCCTCTGGAGCTAAGGCAATCTGATTGTATCATGAAAATCCATCCAAGAAGCAATAATAAGCATGTCCTGCCAAACGCTCGAGCATCTGATCAATGGACGGCAAAGGAAAGTGATCCTTTTTAGTTGCCGTGTTGAGCTTGCGATAATCTATGCACACTCTCCATCCCGTTGTCTTCCTTGTAGGAATTAACTCATTATTCTCATTAGCTATCACCGTTATCCCAGACTTCTTTGGCACAACATGGACCGGACTCACCCATTTACTGTCAGATATAGGATATATAATACCCACCTTAAGTAGCTTTAGGACCTCTTCCTTCACGACCTCTTTCAAATTCGGGTTAAGTTTTCGTTGAGCCTCTCTAGACGGCTTCATACCTTCTTCTAAAAGAATGTGATGCATACAGGTGGTAGGACTTATTCCTTTAATGTCCGCTATGGTCCATCCAATGGCGGCCTTATACTCTTGTAGCACCTTCAACAGTCTCTCTTCTTTTTCTGCCTCTAAGTCAGAGGCTATGATCACTGGCAGAGTATCATTCACCCCTAAGAAGGCATATTTGAGGTTAGAAGGAAGTTGTTTGAGTTCTAATACAGGGGGAGAACTCACAGATGGGATTAATGACTTGTTGATCTCATCTTCTACTTCAGCACTTACTTCCTCAATGTCAGCATCTTCTTCTGAAACCTCACCCTGTTGAATTTCTTCATCATCTTCAATTGCATCACAAATCCAATCTAGTAGTTCTTCCGAAATTTCTCCAGTCAACTCATCTTGTACTGCCAAATTCACCACTTCAATTGAGTTACATTCAACTGAGTAACTATCATCTGCTGCTTCAAGGAACTTAAGAGATTCAAAGACTTTAAACTCTACTGTTTCATCTAACACAGTCATCGTTAGCTTTCCATTCTGGACATCTATAAAAGTCTTTGCAGTTGCCATAAAAGGTCTCCCTAAAAGGATAGGTTTGCAGTTCTTATCTTTAACTCCTTCATCCATGTCTAAGACAACAAAGTCAGCAGGAATGATGAGATTATCGACCTGTTCTAATACATCTTCAACATAACCCCTAGGGTATCTAACAGAACCATCAGCCAACACAAGTGACATAGATATCTTCTTCAGGTCATTCAATCCCAGTTGCTCATAGATATAGTAGGGCATTAAATTAATGCTTGCTCCTAAATCTAACATGGCTCTCTCCAAAGTGGTACCTCCTATAGTAATGTTGATGCAAAAACTACCTGGATCTTGTAATTTAGGCGGCAACGACTTTTGAAGATCTGCATTAGCATTTCCGGTCATGAATTCTTGATGATTCTCCCCAAATCTAGTCTTGTAAGTATGAAGACTCTTGAAAAACTTGGCATATGCGGGCATCTTCTGAATCATCTCCAATAAGGGCAAGTTGACATTGACTTTCGAAAGAATGTCATATATGTCTTTGTATGATTTCTCCAACTTGCTCTTTTGCAACCTCCCTGGGAATGGAATTGGAGGAATGTATGGATTGGCTGACTTGTGGAGGAGTGTGAAACCTTGGATTTTTCCACCACTATTTCTTCTTCCTGGGGCATGTTGTTATCTTTTGAAGACCCTGAAACAGTAGCAAATTTATCAGAAAGTTCATCGGGTTTAGTATCAGTTAAAACCTTACCATTACGAAGAACTGTCATAGCCTTTGCTTGTTCAGTGAAACTTGGAAATTTCCCTTGTTCCATCTTTTGTTGAGCTTCAGCTAATTGCCCCACTTGAGTTTCTGTCTTCCTTAGTGAAGCATGAATGTTCTGAAATTGTACCTCATTCTTTTGATTCATTTGCTGCATTTGTTGCTGTATCTGTACAAGCATGTCTTCTATTGATGGCTTCTTAGGTTGGGATTCGGCATTTTGTTGGGCCCCGGCGTTAAATTGCCTTTGATTTCCATTGTTGTTGCCCCATTGGTTCCCAGTACATTGAGTATTGTTGCCCCACTGGTTCCCAAAATTCTGATTGTTGTTGGACCATGAAAAATTGGGGTGATTTCTCCAACCTGGATTGTAAGTGTTGGAGTATGGGTCATTCCGTGGCCTAGGATTAAAGTTGGTCATGGCTTGAACTTCTTCTTCTTCTTCTCTAGATCCTGAACATCCTGCTTGGTGTTCTCCCATAAACATTTTTGTTGCCAACTCTTCATTTGCCCCATATCAGTAGCTAAAGCATCCATCTTCTTTATTATTTGTGTCATTTGAATGGAGTTTTCTGTATTGGCATCCACTGTATAAATTCCCTTCTTTCTCCTGGAGTTCTTGTGACTGGAATTCTGAGCTAATTTCTCAAAGATAGAATATACCTCCTCTGGTTGTTTGTCATACATGGAACCTCCACATGCGTTGTTCACTAGAAGACCTGATACTTCCGTTAGACCATCATAAAACCACTGACAAAGCTGATTTGTAAGAAAACCGTGCTGAGGACAATCTCTGGTGTACTTCTTGAAACGCTCCCATGCCTCATAAAAAGACTCGTTGTCTTGTTGGTAGAAACTTGAAATTTTTGCTCGGATTTCACTGGTCTTCTGAGGTGCATAATACTGGTCAGTGATTTTCTCCCTTATTTCATCCCATGTTCTCAAAGATGCTGGAGGCAGTGTCAGCAACCATATCTTTGCCTCATCCTTCAATGCATGTGGAATGCATCTCATGTGCAGCTGGTCTTCTGATATCCTATGGTTGGGCAAGGATTGTATTGCTGCATAATACTCTCTAAAGAACAGAAGTACATCTTCATCTAGTAAACCTCGGAACATAGGCAGCTGGTTGTAATGGCTACTTCGCAGTTCATAGTACCTAGCTGCAGGTTCTAGCACAATGCACAAGGGATGGTTGCTCACCACCGGCCTACTGTAATCCTTCATAGTTCTGATAGGCTCTGGTTCATAAATTGGATTCGGGACAAGATTAGGCACCTGATCAGGCTCCTGGTTGAGCCCTTCTGGCTGCAGTTGATCCCCGTCGTTCATTGTATGATTTCTGATGCGATGAATATTGTCGTTCAAAGGTAACAATTCTCCCTGCTGAGATCTTCTACCTTGCATCTACTATCAACACCTGAAATTAGAAAAGACAGCACACAAATAAACTGCGAGAAGAAAGAAAATAAAGAAAAAATAAAAATAAAAATAAAAATTAATGACTCGACTACCTAAAACTTAAGTAAACCTATTAACTAAAACTAAAACTAGAAATAACCAATAAATTCAACTATTCCCCGGCAGCGGCGCCAAAAACTTGATGTGTAAAATCGTGTTATAAAAAACCTAACTCGCAAGTGCACGAATCGTGAGATAAGTACAGCGACAAGTAGGGATCGTTCCCACGAGGAAAAGTGATTTACTAGGTATAACTAATTCTAATTAAAGCTAAGCAATTAACAGTATCCAAGAGATTTGAGATTGATTGATTGATTGAGTATTGATTAACTAAATCAAACTAAGAAAGCAATTAACAAGAATATGTGAATGTGATCAAGAGGTGAGAGGACTAGGTCATCAATGCTCCCCAACTATGTTTACTCAATGCTTCAAATTGACTTTGATAAAAGATGTAACTCAAGTTAAGGGTTTGTTCTTATCTTATTTATGATTGTTACCGTATGATCCTGGGATGAATCAAGTGTTCTCAATTATAATTCACCTATAGATCAATGGCACAAACTATAACCGAGAACCCATTAAGTGCAAGAACTAATGAACCAAAACCTACTTGCATAGATCAATGCTAAGGTCAGTTTTACCCATTCAATTGAATATTAATTAAGGTTGCGTGTAGATCAACACTCCAAACTTAATTGTTAAATTATCAAAACCCTAAATTCATGCCAACGTATGATCATGCATTAACACAAATAAAGAATTAAGACTTAGAATGAATTGAATTAATCAAAACTTGAATTAATGGAAATATAGTCAATTCTAACAAAGAGTATTCATAGAGGTTCACATTGACTCCCTAGTATGGAGTTAGTTACACATATTAGAAAAGGAAAGACAAGAGTAAGAGATGATAAAACCCATTGAAAAGCTTCAACAAATTCTTCAAATCTTCGATGCTGAATTCTCCTTTTGTCTTCGAATCTTCTATGAGTAAGGTGAATGATGAATTTGTGTGATGAACAAAAAGTGTGGAATGTCTGAATGAGAGAGCTGCAGAACCAGCCAGAGAGAGCGAGAGAGAGAGAGAGAGCCCTAATAGACATCATAACCTATTTATAGGCCCCTTCAATCAGACTACGAAAAGATTCCTTTGTCAGGCTTGTTGTCGCAAAACCGCTGCCATGACTGCTGCCATTGTAGTAGCAGCGCGGCAGCGCCCTAGACGAGAAACGGGGAACCGCTGCGGCAGCGGCAGCGGTTCGGCAGCGACAGCTACTGTCTTCTGATCGCTGCAGCATCGCTGCTGAACAATTGGGAGCGATTTCAGCTGCACTATTGGATAATTGCATGAACGCCCTTGAAGTCTTCAAAATAGCACTTTTTGCCTGATATTCTTCAATATATTCATCTAGATCCAAAATCCTGAAAATGCTCATAAACACACATTAAATCCCTAAAAGACTCGAGAAACAAGCAATTGATTGGAGGAATGGGGATCAAAAACATATACAATAAATGACCGATCAGTAACCCAAAAAGCAAACCGAGTAAAAGGACAAGCACTAAACACCATCATTTGAGACAAACCAATACATTCATTCCCGCCACACAGAGTCCTATTTGAAATAGGAGTCAACTCCCACTCAATCCATCGAAAAAAAAAAGGAATCACTTGATTTTAGGGATCAAATCCCTAGAAGAATTCGTTGATCGCCAAGGAGAGACCCGTGAATTGCTAAAACCCTAGACTGAAGTTCTAGGAGTGCATGGCAAGAAACGGGCCTATATATTCATCGTATGATCGCAGAAAAAAGGAGAACCCTACTTGATATTTTTCCACTTATCGACATGCAGGAGAGCTCCATCGCCACCACCCATTAAGTTTATTTTTTCTCATAACCATATCTATGATAAATCTTGATTGTAACTCCACCATAAATCCATCATCAATAACAAAGAGCTATATGTATAATCCACTATTTATATGAAGTTTTCTTATTACTGTCATTCTCTATTCTCATTGAATTTCTAGGAAGCTATAGGTATCGAACTACCTGATACCCCTCCGACCGAGATCTACCGCGATCCCGGTCCCCTTGAATTGTTAATTGGAAAAATCACCCCAGTGACAATTTTCGGTTAACACTTTTGGCACCAATTGTGGGGAGAAAGACTCCCCACCCTTAATAAAATTGACAAGCTCTACCTAGAAGAAGTAGAAGATGAGGCTCCGATCCTCTCAGGGGCAGCCCGCCACCTCAGAGCCCCATTCCCTCGCTTCCACCCAAAGAAATCAAGGGAAAAGGAAGGGAACAAGAAGCCAGATCCCGGTACCGATTCCACCACCTAATGTCGGCTCCACGCCACAGGACCCCGTGGTTCCTGTGGTAAATCGGGATGCCATGGAACAACAGGCTACCGCTTATGTGGAAAGCATTCGTCTCCGGATGATTGCCCAAGGAATACCTTTTGAAGCACCCAGACTTACAGAAGGAGCGGGACCAAGTACCCGGGTACCGGCCTTTGACAAACTCGGGCCACCATTACCGGTGTCGGATTATCCTGGAGATCTTAGACCTCAACAGGTGAAATTAGCATTCGACATCCCGCCAAGAAAGATCCAGCCAACAACTAGACTGGCAGCAGAAAGGAAGAATCCTCAGCCAATGCAAGTGGCAGTACTAGACCAGGAGAAACTAGCGGGATACCTGGCCTCAGAAGGAGGAGCGCAAGGAACCAACTGTGGAGTCAAAAACTTCAGACAACGAAGGTGTAGTAGTCCGATCCAAGTACAACGGATCCAAGCGCTTTGAGGATCAAATGGCCAAGATGGCAAAGGAACTCGAGGAGTTAAGGAAGGGGAAACACCGAGGTACCCGGAAGAACCCCTTGGGGGAGATGAATGCACCATTCTCTATAAGGATTAGAGAAGCAGAATTACCCCCTAAATTCAAGATGCCCACCGAGAAGTATTCCGGATCAGAGGATCCCGTGAGTCATATGGAAAGTTTTGTCCACCAGATGGAAATCCAAAATGCCACCCGGTCAGCAATGTGCAGAATGTTCCCTCCCACTCTGACCGATTGTGCAAAGACTTGGTTCAGAAAATTACCTAAAGGTAGTGTGGATTCTTTTACAAAGCTTACTACATATTTTTGTGCTCAGCTTCAGGGGATCAAGCCTCGCCCTAAGGACCTCGTCCTACTGCAGTATGTAGTCCAGGAGCAAGGTGAAACGCTGAGGTCCTACGTAGAAAAGTTCCACTAAGAAGTGATCCAGATGGGAGTGTTTGCTAAGAAGGAGACCTTGGCCAATTTTAGAAGGAACCTGTGGGTTGGCAGATTGTTCCGGTCATTTGCCAAGTGAAACAAATTATAGCACGGTGTGTATAAAACTATCTAAAGGGGGGGGGGGGGGGGGGGGGGTGAATAGATTTTAAACTTATTACCTAATTTTTCGTGTGAAGTCAATATTACGAAATTACCCCTAACTAGATAAAGCCATGAATCAAGTATAAAATGCAGAAATTAAATAACACTTGATTTTTACATGGAAACCCTCACGAGAAAAACCACGGGCTAGTAAGTAAGCCACACTCGAACCTCGAATCCACTAAATGTGTAAACGATTACAACCTAATCCCGGAAGTAATCACACACCTACCTAATCCCGGTATAAGTGAACCTAGTCCAATTTGCTTGCAATCTAAGCAATCTAATCCCGGAAGTTACACACAAGACTTACTTTCTCAAAGAAGAGAATAACACCCTAAGTGAATATATGAATATCCAAATGCAACATAGAGCAAGGGAAACCCTATATGCTTATCTAAGATGATGAATATGCAATTAGAACAATCTTAGATATTAAAACTAAATGACATGTCAAATAGTTTAGCTAATGAAGATTAAGCCCAAAACCTAATTAGCTGTCACAATACAACTTCTCAAACATTCAACACAGTAATCTCAAACTTGTATCCAAAATATATATAAATAACATACAAGTAATAAATTGAGATTGCTTGTTAAGAAAAACACAAAATATGTAAGATATTAGTGAAAAGCTTACCAAGCAAAGTATGATGAAGAATCCATGTAAAAAGACATCTAGATGATCAAAGATGAAGCTAGATGATGATTGATGATCATGAAAAGGTGTTTGAGTAATTAAAAATGAGTTTTTGGAAATTTTCTTGTCTTTGAAAAATATCCTAAGTATGAAATCTGAAAATGAACTCTCTTTATTGACCTAAAGACAAAATGGCATATATATAGGGGGCCAAACCAAAGTGAGGTCGTTTTAAGTAAGTTGCAAAGAAACGCACCGATCGGCGGTTTCGATCGGTGTTTACGATCGGCAGCCACAAAACCGCTGATCCAACCGTCGATTTGATCTAGAGACCTCTGGACTTAAACGGCGGTTTCATTCGGCAGCCAGGCCGCCGATCATAACCGTCTATCACCTTAAAGAGGTGAAATCAAAGGAGAAGCCAAGTGCATCTCCGTAGGCAGTCTTCGTGCAAAACCAAGCATATCCTAGTGCATGCGCGGACATTTCCAAACAATATCAGGAAACGAATTGCTAAGCACAAAAGCACACAACAAAATACAACATCAAGGTGCAAGTGTGAAATGTGACATGTGAAGAGTATGCACACCAATGCAAGAATGCTAAGTGAGTGTGTGCAACTATCTCTTCAAGACAAGTAAGCACATAGAAATTTACCTTCGGTGCTTATCAAGACGAGGTCTTCAAAGCGCTTTGAACAATAATACCAACACCTAAGCTACCCTTACAAAGAACCCCAACATGTGGTTTGTCTACGAAATGAGCCAATCAACAAATGGGAACCTTACAATCTCCCCCTTTGGCTATTTCGTGACAAAACCACTACTCACATTGATTCCTCACAAAGAAATAGAAACTATGGGACTACAATGATATTCTACATTACAAAGAGATAAGAAAATGCAACTTGAAGTCTTCAACCTCTTGTAGAATAATCAATCCCTGAAAATAAAGTTTCTAACATTTCCAATACAAGTAAAAAGTGAGATTAATCAAGTGAGAACAAAAACAAGCATTTGCATTTTAAAAGATTAGGCACAACATTATGCAATGTATGTGTATGCAATGCTCCCCCTCAACGGGTTACTCCCCCTCAATGAATGTTCTCCCCAATATGCACAATTGCTTCTATATTTTGCAACTCACCTTACCATATCCTACTCCACCTTTTTGTCATGATATAGGCAAAAGAGTAGTCCCCAACCGGGTCACTCATAGCAACGAGAGATAGTAGCGTGCAAGATATTTGTATATTCATATAAGTCACTTTATGCATCTCAATTAATTGAAGAGAAACAAGAAGATTTATTTGAAGAAAATGTGTGAAACAAACATGCTTTGCATACAAGACATGTAGCATTCAAGTCCAAAATACAATGGTATTTGGCAAAGCAAATGATAAAGGTTTCTAATAAGAATTCAAACTAATTTCACCATTATCATGAGAAAAGTAATGATATAGAGATTTCATTGATTTTATTTTAAGAGCAACTATATCCAACTTTATAAGCGAAACATGGCATGAGCGACTTTGCACCCTTTTTGATTTTTCCGGATAAGATATCCGTATGATAGTAGCCATGTTCAACCAATAAAGAAAGAGAGACATTTGGATTTTTACATCCTTTGAACGGATACAAGATCCTTTATTCATTTGAGTCTCATAAGTCTTTTTCACACAAGTTTTGCATTTTTATTGCAATCATCAATCCATGCTTTTTTATTTGAGCATGTTATATGAATTTCATGCTTTTTCATTTGACATTAGCATGTTATAAGAATCATCATGTCATGGAGATAACTATAGGTCATTCATATCATACTTCCTATGAAAATCTCCTAGCCCAAAAATGCATGTTTGAACATAAATATGACATGGATTGTAAACAAGCAAGGTTCACACTTATTGAATTGAAAACATATATACAAATGTGCAACCAAGCTTACTCAAGCAATTAAAAGAAGAAGCATAAGATATTTCAAATTTTGTTGCAAGTTACAAGAATGCAAAATAGCTCTCTTTGCTTGAGTTCCCCATATGGGGTCAATAAAAAATCACATTACTCCACAAGACATATCCCAATAGATCTACTAAGAGTTTTAAATCGAGTAGCATCTAAAGGTTTAGTAAATAAGTTCGCTAGTTGATCATTAGTACCTACATGTTCAAGTACTATGCATTTATTTTCAACAAGCTCTCTAATGAAATGATGGCGGATGTCAATATGCTTAGTTCTAGAATGTTACACCGGATTCTTGGAAATATTAATGGCACTCATATTATCACAAAAGAGAGTGAGTGTACCTTGGTTGAATCCGTAGTCTACTAGCATTTGCTTCATTCATAGGAGTTGTGTGCATCCACTCCCTGCGGCTATGTACTCGGCCTCGGCCGTGGACAAGGAAATCGAGTTTTACTTCTTGCAAAACCAAGACACCAAGTTGTTGCCTAAGAAGAAGCAACCGCCCGATGTGCTTTTCCTATCATCACAATTTCCTACCCAATCTGCATCACTAAAGCCTACAAGAGTAGCATTAGTGTCAAAAGAGTACCAAATCCCATAGTTGGATGTCCCATTCACATATTGTAAGGTTTATGATTTGTATTGGCTTAATTCCATTGCAAAACACTCTATGATTGTATTAGTTGTTGCTTAAGACATTATTTGAAGAAAGGAAGCTTAAAGAGTGAAGAGCAACGTCTAGTGCAAAAGTCGTCTTCAAGAGGTGAAAATCGTCAAAGGTAAAACTTGACTTCCACCCTCTTGCAAGGCGTTAGTGCACACACACACAATTCATACATGTGTGTCCCTGCATCGTGGTTCAAACATTTGGTATAACACATTCACACACTTCATAGCATGCTCATGCATTGATCTTGTATTGACAAACATTGTGAAATTGCATGCTTTGTGACTATCTCTTTGATATGGCATGTTTGTGTGAATATGTGTTTATTTGTTTTCGTATTTTGTGTTTAGGACTTGAACATATTCTTATTTAATGCCTTATCGAGTTCCGGTCGTTTCGGTTACTCATTCATAAGGTTTCGAGTCCAAACAAGTTGACTATGCTACTTTTCGTTCTCATTTGTTGTGTTGATTTCATCGTCGGATTTCGAGATGATTTCTCAACCATTTTTCAATGATGAGTAGTCGTAGTCGTGCGTGAGGGAGTCACGGTTCGTAATCCGAATACGGATTCGAAATCGAAGATCGGATGCTCAAGATATGGGGCAACGAACCGAGGGAGCGCGCGAGAGATGTGCAAATCACGTGTGGCCACTTGGCCAGCCCGTGTGGGAGGCCGTGGGCCCCACGGGCAAGGGAGCCCTCTGCTCCCGTGGGCCCCACGCGCCCCCCACGGGGTGCTGACATTGCAGCACATGATTCGCTCGGAAAATCTCTCCTTTTCCCTCCTTTTAAGCAAACCTCCTTCCCTCCACACTTATGCAATTTTTAAAGAACATTTTGAACATTTCTCGTATCAGTTTTTCTACAATTTTTGTTTACTTGTTTTGATCATATCTCTCTCATACGAACTCGAAATCATTCGATTCAAAAACCAAAATTGTTGGTCTCGAAGAGAGCTACAAACCCCCAGCATTTCCAGAGGCAGTTGACTTTGGAATTTTTCTCAGCTGGTCCATTTCCAGTCCGTGGTCAGCTTGTATGTTTCAACTTCTTCTTTTTCAATTTCATCTTTGATCATCTATTGATTCTTTCCATTTGATTGATGAAATTTGTTGAGAAGTATGTTAGATCACTTGCTAGGGTTATTTGATCATTTGTTAATTGAGATTTAGCTTTGTGATTAGTCTTGAACATTTATGTGCTAAACTTGATTTATCATGAAATTGATTCTATAAAATATATGAGTGATGTGCTTCATGTTATTTTCTATGTTTTATTTCATGATCTAAGAACTAGGTTTTTAGTGTGATATATTGAATATTCATACCTTGTTCTTATTGTTTTACATGTATTGATTTCTAGATAATTTTTGTGATTGTTTGTTGAAAGCAAATTCTAGACTATCATTGAACATGTACATTTTGCTTGATTGATCATCTAGCTTAATTTGATTGTGCTTGCATCATTTGCATCACTTTAGATCATAGCCTTGCATTAGGTTGAAGTCTCTAGCAAAGTGAGTGAAGCTTTGTGGATAGAGCAAGGAAGTCTTGATTAGAGTCGGGAGGACTCAAATAATCAAGCAAGGAAGTCTTGTCTAGGGTCGGGAGGATCCGGATAGGCAAGCAAGAAATCTTCCTAGAGACGTGAGCGTCTTGGATAGGAAGTTGCTTTCTAGACGTGTAGGATACATCTCGGATAGGAAGTAGGCTTGGTGATTCACTAGCCCGAGGGTAGATTAGGAGTTGATAGCTTGAGCGGATATCATGTGTTGATAGCTTGAGTGTGTAAGTCCTTTTCATATAGTGGATTGCTTTGCCGGTGGTTGTGGTATCAACCCGTGAATGTTTCCTCTTTGAGGTTTTACCACGTAAAAAATACTTGTGTTCATTTTTGTTTTTACTTTTCTTTATCTTCCATATCTTACATTGATTGCATATCTTGTAAATTGATTATCTCTTGTATTAGTGAAATCAATTCATTTGCTAAATCTAATCAAGTGTGCATTTTCTTTGTTATATTCCGTATCATTTTTAAGATTGGAAGAATTTGAGTAAATACCTATTCACCCCCCCTCTAGGTATATTTTACACTATATTGCTTAAGGGAATTTCAATTGGTATCAGAGTGGGTGTCTAGAAGTAATTAGATAGATCCATATTATAGTGTTTGTGTTTTGTTTTGTTTTGTTTTGTTTTGTTGTGTTTGTTCATTTTTGTAGCTATGGGTGATTCAATGCCGGAAGGTGCTTCTAGTGGTAGACCTCCTCTATTGAATAGTGGTAACTACTCCTTTTGGAAAATTAGGATAAGAGCTTACATTAGATCCATTAATGAAAAGGCATGGATAAGTGTTGAGGAAGGTTATGAGTTGCCTACCAAAAGGATTGAAGATGGCACTATGATTGCGAAGCCTAGAGCGGAATGGACGGCCATTGATTTTGATAATGCTAAATGGCATCATCGGGCGATGAATGCTATTTTTGGAGGTGTAGATTGTACTCAATTTATCTACATCCAAAACCTTGAATCGGCAAAGGATGCATGGGATACTTTGCAAACTACCAATGAGGGTTCGTTAGCGGTTCGAAGGTCTAGAGTACAAATGCTTACTTCTCAATTTGAAAGTCTTGTTATGAATGAGGATGAGAAGTTAGTAGACTTCCAAACTAGACTCTTGAATATCACCAACCAAAGTCAAACTTTGGGAGAGCTATATCCACAAGAGAGAATTAATTGGAAGATCTTGATATCCTTGCCTAAGAGATTTAATGCAAAGGTGACCGCAATTGAAGAAAGCAAGAATGTCGATCTTATGAGGGTTGATGAGCTTCTTGGGTCTCTACAAACTTATGAGCTTGGGTTCAAGCCGAAGATTGAAGGTAAGGGAATAGCACTCAAGGTAACCAATGAGGAGAGTGAAGATGATGTGGCTTGTATGGTGAGAACTTTCAAGAAATTTCTAAAGAACATATGTTCTAAGAGAGAGGAAGTCAAGAAGAAGATCACTCCAAAAGAAGTGGTAGATTGCAAGGATAAATCTATGAAGAAGTTAATTCAATGCCATGAATGCAAAGGGATTGGATTTATCTCCACCAAGCATGCTAATGAGAAGAGAGAGTCTAAGAAAGGATTAGCAATGGCGGCTTCTTGAAGTGATGTGAGTGTGAGTGATAAAGAAGAGGAAGAGGAGTCCTCGAATGAACGAGAATATACTAGCAATTATATTGCTCACCCGGCTATATATGAAGGAAGATTTGAGGATAGTGGTGAAGACTCCTCAAGTAATGAGGAAAGTGAATACTCTTCGAGTAGTGAAGATAGTGAAATCTCCTCCAATCAAGAAGAGTTCGAAGCCTCCTCAAATCAAGATTTTATAAGCTTCAATGACAAGATCCTTCAACAAAAGAATGAAGAGAACATCAAATTGAAGTTGATCAATGCCAATTTAGTGGTGATCTTTAAAGCTCTTGTCAATGAAAAGAAGATGTCTTTGGAGAAGATGAGCAAGCAAAGTGAAGTCATTAATGAGCATGAAAAGACCATTGAGAAGTATGTCTCAAAGATGGAAGAAAGTGCTCAAGAGCAGATGATCTAAAAGAAGACTTTACTATGAAGTTGTTTGCCATGGAAGGAGAGATTAAGCAAAAAGAGAACTCTTTGTCTATCATGAAGATAAAAGAGTGTGAGCTTATAGATGAAGTCAAAGCTCTCAAAGAGTCTATTAATGGCATGAAGATTGGAGCCATTAAGCTTGATGAAGTAATAAAGCTTGGAAAGCATCATGGAGATATGAGTGGCTTGGGTTTTGTAGAAGAAGTGAAGAAGACTCCTACAACCAAGAACAAGTCAAGAGAGTCCAAGAAGAAGAAAGACTCAATTACTATTCCTTCCAACATCAAAGACAAAGACAAAGACAAGAAGAGCTATGGAACTTCTCAACCGACTTCTCAACCAAAGCATGCACACCCAAAAGGTAACTTTTCTAAATTCATTCCGGTTTGTCATTATTGTAATGTGGTTGGTCACATTAGGCCTAAATGTTATGAATATGCTAGGTAATGCAAACTAGGAAATGTGGAATATGATAATGTTAAAATGTTACCTAATCATTCTCCTAAGCATGAGTTTAAGTCTAGAGCTAGATATAAAATCTCTAAGTTTATCCCGGTTTGTCATTTTTGCAATATTGTTGGGCATATCAAACCTAAATGCTATGAGTATATTAGACAATGCAAACTTGGGAATGAGATGCATGCTAGGGAGATGAAAAGACTTCCTTTGGTTGTTTCTAAACATGTTAGGGCATTAGAGACTATGCATGATGAACATGTTAATGAAAAGAAATCAACAAGGAAAGTTTGGGTTAAGAAAAATAATGTGCATTCTTGTGAAATAGATAAATCTTCTTTGAAAGTTTCTAAACATGACAATAGCTTTGATGCTTTGAGAAATGTGCATATTGATCATATTCATGTGAAGAAACCTACCAAGAAAATTTGGATTGAAAAGAATGACATACATGTTAATAATAATCATGTTAAGAAATATGTTGAGAAGAAGTTGGTCAAGAAGAGTGTTAACCATGATCATTTGAAGAGTCTTGATGAAATATTTGTGCATGGCAAAAATGTTGACTTTAATATGAGTGATGTTTTCATGAAGAAGATAGTTGATGATTTATCTTCTAGATTTCATATTGCCATGCGTAATGATCATGATATTGTTTGTGTTGGTTCACCTAAGACCAATATGGTCAAAGGTGAGTGCTCTCATACTTGATTGAGTAGCACATATGAGAATATTTTTATTCGTGTTTGATAAGAGTTCTAAGTTTGATGCTTGACTAAGCTATTTGTAATGTGTGAAGTCTAGTATTCAAACTTGGTGTCTCTAATCAAATTCATGAACTTAATATTCTCATAATCACTATGATAGTCAAAATTTGTTGATTAACTTTAAAGAAGTTGAATTTTGAAATCTATATGGTGATTAATTTTGTTAAGACTTTTAGAGAAAGTCATTTTTATGTGTTTATTTGAGTTGAAAGTGTTTGGTCTTTATTTTCTTGGGATGACACACCAACAACTTGTTGTCATGAGGACAAACAAGCCAAGAAAGCTCATAAAAAGAGCGGAGACCTTTCATTGGTGAAAAAGCTTGCTAAGGTATTTCTCTACTCTAAAAGCTTGCTTTCTATTTCATCTTTTCAACTCTTTGTATGCATGATATCATTGCACATAGATATTAGGCATCATTTCATTAGAGAACATGTTGAACATTCTATTGTTACTCTAAACCATGCCTACTAAAAAATCAACTTGCGGATTTGTTCACTAAGCCCTTGGTAAAACTCTTTGAAGATTCATTGGCATGATTTGTGTTGATTATTGTCTATGTGTGATTGTGAGTGGCTTGATAAGCAAAACTTTAATTGAAAATCAATATCTTTGAGAGCTACTCACTTGAGAAGTAATGATCTTAAACAAGTATCTTTTATTGTTTCTAGATCATGCACTTGAGCTTGAAAATCATTTTTTTTTGAAAAGTGCACTAATGCTTCTCTTATATGTTTTAGTTTTGAGTATATGTGGTTGAATATGTGTAGATAATAGATGCATCTAGAAGTTTATTGTTAAGTACATGATAGATGACCTATGGTATGTATCCATTTTGCTTCGGCACTACATAGTAATCAACGAGCACCCTCATGGAAAGGGCTACACACCTTGGTTGTGAAGCCACCCAATGTAGGAAAGGGCTACGCCATTGTGATGAGTGAAAGCCGCCATGAGGAGTATATGTTTTTGTTAGTATAAATCAAAGAAGTGTTGAAATGAATCATAAAAAAAAATAATAATAAATTCTTTGATTCAAGCCTAAAACAAAACAAAAAGGCTTATGGTGTATAGTTGAGAATTGTGAAAAAGCTCGGGTTGACAAATAGAAATGGAAAAACGAGCCACATGCACACACACGCTCATATGTTGATATCTATTCATTTTAAAAGCAAAAATCCGGATGAATATCGGTTTATTTTTGGAAAGGCTTTAGATGGATAGGTGTGGATAGAGTTTGCATGTTGATATCATAATTACTCCTACTATATATTTGAGAAGCATTCACACACACACATTTTGCTTATGTGCTTGATTCATTAGCAATGTGAGAATATTTTTGAGAGATTAATGAAAATCTATGATTCTCTCTTGGACTTTGACAAGTTATGAAATATTTTCTCTTATTGCTTGATTGTGTGATTGTGTGATGTCCCTTGTGAACAAATCTACTTGTTGATAATATGTGGAGCATATGTTAAGGGGGAGCTTTAGTTTATTCAACTTTCGCTTTCTATACGATTTGTTTGCTTAATATCTCGTTCTTTATCTCTTGTGTCCCTTGTCTATTCCTTGACAAAAAGGGGGAGAAAATGTATACCTCACCATGTTTGATATTGGGGAGTTTTTGTATACTTCACACCTTGTGTGGAAATTGTTCCAATTGTGTGAATCTTATTCCTCTTAGTGCTTAATTGTGACTTTGTCTTAAGGGGGAGAATTCTTGTCTTAAGGGGGAGAAAGAATTCTTTCTTGACAATGTTAAGGATAGTTGGTTCTTGGATATTGGGAAACTAAGGGAATGCTTTAATATGAACATATTTTATTCACTTGAGATAATGCATTTGTGTATGAGATAAGGGATATCTTCTATGTTTGTTGTTTGGTTAAATAACTCACCATTCTTCTTTAGAGAAGATCTCTTGTTTGGTTGCTATTTTCTCTCATAGGTACTTTGAAGACCAAAAGAGGAATTCTTGAAGACTTAAAGACTTTTTAGTCTAGGAATTTCTTTGTAATGTGACATTGAGAGTATGCTATCATTTTGAGTTTATTTGAGTGAAACATTGTATGGTGAGGTTGAGTGTTTTTGCCATGGAATAGCCAAAGGGGGAGATTGTAAGGTTTATGATTTGTATTGGCTTAATTCCATTGCAAAACACTCTATGATTGTATTAGTTGTTGCTTAGGACATTATTTGAAGAAAGGAAGCTTAAAGAGTGAAGAGCAACGTCTAGTGCAAAAGTCGTCTTCAAGAGGTGAAAATCGTCAAAGGTAAAACTTGACTTCCACCCTCTTGCAAGGCGTTAGCGCACACACACACAATTCATACATGTGTGTCCTTGCATTGTGGTTCAAACATTTGGTATAACACATTCACACACTTCATAGCATGCTCATGCATTGATCTTGTATTGACAAACATTGTGAAATTGCATGCTTTGTGACTATCTCTTTGATATGGCATGTTTGTGTGAATATGTGTTTATTTGTTTTCATATTTTGTGTTTAGGACTTGAACATGTTCTTATTTAATGCCTTATCGAGTTCCGGTCGTTTCGGTTACTCATTCATAAGGTTTCGAGTCCAAACAAGTTGACTATGCTACTTTTCGTTCTCATTTGTTGTGTTGATTTCATCATCAGATTCTGAGATGATTTCTCAACCATTTTTCAATGATGAGTAGTCGTAGTCGTGTGTGAGGGAGTCACGGTTTGTAATCCGAAAACGGATTCGAAATCGGAGATCGGATGCTCAAGATATGGGGAAACGAACTGAGGGAGCGCGCGAGAGATGTGCAAATCACGTGTGGCCACTTGGCCAGCCCGTGTGGGAGGCCGTGGGCCCCACGGGCAAGAGAGCCCTCTGCTCCTGTGGGCCCCACGTGCCCCCCACGGGGTGCTGACATGGCAGCACGTGATTCGCTAGGAAAATCTCTCCTTTTCCCTCCTTTTAAGCAAACCTCCTTCCCTCCACACTTATGCAATTTTTAAAGAACATTTTTGAACATTTCTCGCATCAGTTTTTCTACAATTTTTGTTTACTTGTTTTGATCATATCTCTCTCATACGAACTCGAAATCATTCGATTCAAAAACCAAAATTGTTGGTCTCGAAGAGAGCTACAAACCCCAAGCATTTCCAGAGGCAATTGACTTTGGCATTGTTCTCAGCTGGTCCATTTCCAGTCCGTGGTCAGCTTGTATGTTTCAACTTCTTCTTTTTCAATTTCATCTTTGATCATCTATTGATTCTTTCCATTTGATTGATGAAATTTGTTGAGAAGTATGTTAGATCACTTGCTAGGGTTATTTGATCATTTGTTAATTGAGATTTAGCTTTGTGATTAGTCTTGAACATTTATATGCTAAACTTGATTTATCATGAAATTGATTCTAGAAAATATATGAGTGATGTGCTTCATGTTATTTTCTATGTTTTATTTCATGATCTAAGAACTAGGTTTTTAGTGTGATATATTGAATATTCATACCTTGTTCTTATTGTTTTGCATGTATTGATTTCTAGATAATTTTTGTGATTGTGTGTTGAAAGCAAATTCTAGACTATCATTGAACATGTACATTTTGTTTGATTGATCATCTAGCTTAATTTGATTGTGCTTGCATCATTTGCATCACTTTAGATCATAGCCTTGCATTAGGTTAAAGTCTCTAGCAAAGTGAGTGAAGCTTTGTGGATAGAGCAAGGAAGTCTTGATTAGAGTCGGGAGGACTCGGATAATCAAGCAAGGAAGTCTTGTCTAGGGTCGGGAGGATCCGGATAGGCAAGCAAGAAATCTTCCTAGAGACATGAGCGTCTTGGATAGGAGGTTGCTTTCTAGAGGTGTAGGATACATCTCGGATAGGAAGTAGGCTTGGTGATTCACTAGCCCGAGGGTAGATTAGGAGTTGATAGCTTGAGCGGATATCATTTGTTGATAGCTTGAGTGTGTAAGTCCTTTTCATATAGTGGATTGCTTTGCCGGTGGTTGTGGTATCAACCCGTGGATGTTTCCTCTTTGAGGTTTTACCACGTAAAAAAAATACTTGTGTTCATTTTTGTTTTTACTTTTCTTTATCTTCCATATCTTACATTGATTGCATATCTTGTAAATTGATTATCTCTTGTATTAGTGAAATCAATTCATTTGCTAAATCTAATCAAGTGTGCATTTTCTTTGTTATATTCCGCATCATTTTTAAGATTGGAAGAATTTGAGTAAATACGTATTCACCCCCCCTCTAGGTATATTTTACACTATATTGCTTAAGGGAATTTCACATAGCGAATGATTCTCTTTACGGAAGAGAGATGAGACTCCTTAGGATCCACTTGGTACCTAGCACACACACCCACACTAAAAGATATATCGGGCCTACTTGCGGTCAAATAAAGCAAGCTACTTATCATGCCCCGATATAGAGTTTGTTCCACACTTTTACCACTAGCATCCTTTCTTAGCTTCAACGTGGTACTCATGGGTGTATCACAATGTTTGGCATTTTCAAGACCAAACTTCTTCACTAGGTTTTTAGCATATTTGGCTTGGGTTATAAAAATCCCATCATCTAATTGCCTAATTTGCAAACCTAGGAAGTAACGAAGCTCACCAACAAGATGTTAGGATTATGCTCAATAGCAAGAGTGTAATGTTGTAATTAACAATCTTTTTCATATTAATAAAGTGATTTCTGGTTTAACAAATCGTATAGCATTTATAGTTTATATTATAATTGTCAAAGTAAATAATCATAAGGTCTAAAGACTATGGGAAAAGAAGAATTGTTCGTACATCTGGATATGTATGTGGTAGACACAATTCTTTAGTTAGTCTTAAATAATGTTCACAACTTAAGTTAAAGGTTGGGCACCTTTATCTTGTTAAAGTTGTAGAATTCTTTTGCTAGCATTTGAGTGGGATCAAATGAGATATGATGAGTCTAAAATCATCGGAGTGTCTTCGAGCAAAAGGATCTAGTGCACTGGGTGCATTGAACTGGATCACAATGAAAAGCTTTATCTAGAACCGTCAGTAGATAATAGTCTTTTCATTATCAGGACAATCGGAGAGTCTTTCTTAATCCTGAGATAAATGATGGACTTATGGTTGCAAGTGATATCATTTGAGTTATCAATGAGTACGATTATATCGCATAGTCTATCCTCGATAGTTTGGTGATATTCATTTGTTGATCGATAGAGGACTTCATTTATAGATATGGACATCGTGGCTCCATTTAATTAAATGAGAGTATAATATCATCATATGGATGTTTTGAGGTAATTGGATATTAAATCTCAACGTTGAGTTTTCGATAGTATCTATTGAAAACCTGGCTTCTGGACATCCAAGTTCAAAACATCCAAGTTCAAAACGTGGTCATATGAGTAAATATGGTAACTTGGAGAGTTATAGGCGGTCTATGAACTCTTGGAGATTACTGATATTAATCACGAGGATACACTATCTCCAATATGATTGTCTAGGGTATGAATGAGGAGCATCTTCCTTTTCTATCTTTATTTAAGAGTTCAGTTTTAGCTCTTTAGTGGAATGAGTTAAAATTAATGGATCGGACCTAAGTGAATCATTTGTTGATTGTGATTAGGTTATGTCTATTGAAGCTTAAATTTAGATGGCCCGCCAAGATCCCCAATCCACACGGACTTGCATGGATCACTTGATATATTCTACCGGACCAATTTAAGGGTCCATCTAGAATTGCATTTAATATATTAAGAATATAATTTGCACATTTGAGTAATGGGCTGCTCAATTATATTAATATATTAATGAAAGACATGTGGGCTTGTTTCTTTTAGTAAGAATGGGTCTGGTTCACATATGGGCTTTTTATTTAAAGTCCAATGGATTAAATGAAATAAGAAAATAATATTAGGCCCAATCTTATACAAGTGGGGCGGCAAGGTTAATGTTTTAACCTAAAATATTATTTTGTTTCATTTGTTTTAATTAAATAAGAATTAATTAATTTATTGATTAATTGTTTAATTAAAGAAACAAATCTTTCCTAAAAGTAAAAGACTTGTTTGATAAGGAAATAAATAAATTAGTTTTATTTATTTAATCGAATAAGGAGTCTTTTTATTTAGTCAAAATAAAAGAATAAAAATTAATGAGTTGGATTAGGGTTTGAAGTCTTAAAAGACATGTGTATTTGGGTGCAACACAACTCCTCTTTTGTAGAGGAAAATTGCGGCAACCCTAGTAGTATCACATGAAGAATTCGGCCACCCTAAAGGAAAGAAGGAAGAAAATTTGGCCACCTATATAAGTGCTCTTATAGATTTCGGCCAACACAAGGCTTGGTGCTTGAGATTTTATTTTTCTTCTTCTTCTTAATTCATAGAGAGTTTTTATTCTAAAAAGACAAAAAGGAGTGTTAGATTATTCTTTGATAGTATACTATTGCTTAATCATCAATAAGCTTGTGTATACGATATCGATCTAGGTTCACGCGAGTTTCGATCATTAGATTGAGAACTCAAAAGTGACCGGAATAATCTTAGACATTCTTTTGATTGTTTTGTGACTAACAAAGAAAAGAAAAGTTTTGTTTGGTCCATTCACAGGTTTGCAATTCAAAGAAAAGGGAGACCACGCTCCTAGGTGATCCACGTTCGTGCTCGGATTGAAGGTCTTGCGGATTACCATCGACGTAAGTCAATCGGATCACGCGACAAAAGGTAATCTACTTTTTGTTAATGTATATGCATGTTTATTAATTAAAAGGGTTTAAGGTTCATAAAGGAAAATTTTTTAAAAGTCACTAAATCTAACTTTAGTATCGCTTCCGCTGCGTGTACTACTTTTGTTATTTTTCCCTACAATTGGTATCAGAGCCTGGTTGAACCCTTTTAATTAATTAACGTATATATACGTGGATCTATTTCTTATAATTGTGATTATGCATGTTTAGAAAGAGATGGCACTCTAGGTATTCAAATATATAATTACATGTGATGTATGGATTTATATATGTTTTATGTGGATTGTTATTGCTCGATTTTGGTCCTAGATTTTCAATGTAATTTTTGTTTCGGAGTTGTAACAAGAAGGGTGGTCTATTATCGCCATAATTCCTTCTTGGTAGTTGTTAGGTTTTATTTTTTTTTAATATGTGCAGTTTTTTTTATTTTACTGCAGCAGTTTTTTTTTTAAGTTTTAGTGCAGTATTTTATGTGTAAAAGTACTGCAGTGAATAAAAAAAAAATAAAAAAATACTGCAGTATTCATTATTTTATACTGCCGTAATATATTTAGGTCTTGAAGATTCAAAGACACGAAGCAAAACGAAGCAACCGGAACCATGAACGAGCACCGTGCGCACCCTAGGAGTTGATTGGGCTGCGCATGGCAAGCCCATTACAAGGTGGGCTGCGCACGGCAGCCTTGAAGGCCTTATGGGCTGCGCATGGCAGCCCCTTTGTGGGGTTGTGGGTTGTGCACGCCCATGGGGTTTGGGCCGAAGGATGAGCGTATGGTTGATGGGCCACCTGAAGATCTTGTATTCCTGACAATTGTAATTTACTTGTTTTTCTAGGATGGGCCAAAATTGTTGCTATTTAATTTATGCTTAAATATTACAATATTTGTTATTGTATGATAACATGACATATAGAATAGGAGTGCCACGCATATATCTCTTTTGGTATGAACATGCATTGAATGATTTAGGTATCTAAATTGGCATCTAGATAACTCGGTAAATCGTTCTATGGGATTTAATCACACGCCTTAAATAATTGAGTGGGAGAAGGTGTTTTTGTAACACCTATGGCCTCCAAGGTTAGTTGAGGTTTATTATTTATTGGTAATCCCCCCAAGGGGCGTCCATGAATGGAATTTAGCAACATACTTCCTTACAAGGATAGACTAGACAATGGACTTAAACGAGATCTACTCCCCAAGGAGGGATTTTCGTGAGAGAAAATTGAGGGTCGATATCTTGGTAACACACTCAATGTAATTTTATTAATATCCTCCCAAGAGTTCTTGTCAGTAAAATTGCAAGGCTAAAATTGAAAACGCTGGTTGTTATGTTAACAATTAGGTGGGACCTAGTCTAACTAGTAAATGGTGCGAACTCCCAAAGGAGGCGTAACATTTATGGGTGTTAGATCACCGTTGAATTTTATGATTGAGTTATTTATTTAATTCAAGATAAATATTTAAAAGTGCTTTATCATGATTATTTACTTATATATGTTTTGTTTTATTCAGAAATCATGACCCCATCACTTATGAACATTCTGAAAGATAACACTTTAACTGGAGATAATTATGTCACATGGAAAAGGAAAATTGGGTTGTTGCTGCAAAGTGAAAAACATAAGTTTGTTCTAACTACTCCTAAACCACCTGCTCCTAATAATGAATCTAGCATAATGTATAGAGATGAGTATAAGCAGTGGAAGACTTCAGATGATATGGCAAAATGTTACATTATGGCCACTATCTCCGACGTGTTGCAACAGCAGCATGAAGGAATGGAGTCCGCTGCTGATATAATGATGTCTCTAGAGGAGATGTTTGCTATGAAGTCTAGGACGACTAAGAGAGAGGCAGTGACTGCTTTTATGAATCTTAGGATGAAACCTGGACAGGCTGTGAAAGATCACATGATGAAAGTCATAGCACATCTCAACATAGCTGAACTGCATGGCGCTGAGATAGATGGTGAGACAAAGATTGATATGGTTGTCAATTCATTGTCAGATTCCTTTGATCAGTTCAAATTGGACTACACTTTGAACAAAAAGGAATACACCTTACAAGGCCTGATGCAAGATGTTCAAAGTGCTGAAAAGATCCTTGTGAAAGGCAAAGGTCAAGAGATTCATATGGTTGGTAAAGTTGCTACTGTTAAGGCCCGTCAAAAGGTCAAGAAACAACAGAAGAAAAAGCAACTTGGGCCTATCAAGAAGGAGACCAAGAAAGTAACCAAGATCAAAGGGAAATGCTTCCTTTGTGGTGAAAAGGGACATTGGAAGAGAAATTGCCCAAAGTCCCAGAACAAGAAGGAAGAAGGTAATTTGAATTATCTAGAAACATGTTTTTTGGCTGATTCTACAGATTCTTGGATCATAGACTCAGGAGCCACTAATCATGTTTGTTATTCCTTGCAGGGGTTTCAAGAAAGGAGAAAGCTGAGTAAGAATGAAATCAATTTGCGCTTGGGCAACGGAACGTTAGTGTCTGCAAGTGCAGTGGGAGATATTAGAGTTTATTTGGATTCTAGAAGGCATTTAGATTTAATAGACGTTTATTATGTACCTCAATTCAAGAGGAATTTAATTTCAGTTTCTTGTTTGAATAAATTTGGATATTCGGTTACTTTTAATAAAGTTTTTATTATTCGTAAGAATGACAAAATTATTTGCCAAGGTACATTGGAAAACGATCTATACTTTTTGCATAGAAATATCTCTCACTCGTTAGACACGGAAATAACGGAACCTAATCATAAAAGAGTAAAATTATCAACAGATGAAACCTACCTTTGGCATTTACGCTTAGGTCATATTAACCTTAATAGGATTAAAAGATTGGTATGTGACGGACCTTTGAGTGACTTAAAGGTTGATGATCTACCAACTTGTGAATCTTGTTTGGAAGGTAAAATGACCAAAAGGACGTTCTCTGCCAAAGGTGCAAGAGCCACTGAATGTTTAGGATTGATACACACTGATGTATGTGGACCTATGAGCATTCAAGCTAGAGGTGGATATGAGTACTTCATCACCTTCACGGATGATTACTCGAGATTTGGTTATGTGTATCTCATGAGACATAAGTCGGATGCTTTTGACATGTTCAAAGCATTCAAAGCTGAAATGGAAAATCAGCTTGAGAAACACATAAAAATCTTGAGATCTGATCGTGGTGGAGAATATCTATCTGGTGAGTTTCAGCAATATCTTATTGATAATGGGATAGTTTCTCAGTTTTCTGCACCAGGTACACCTCAACAGAATGGGGTAGCAGAAAGGAGAAATAGAACTCTTTTGGATATGGTTAGGTCTATATTGAGTTATTCAACGCTTCCTATTTCTTTTTGGGGATATGCTTTACAAACTGCTATATATTCTAAACGATGTACCATCTAAGTCTGTTCCTAAAACACCGCATGAGTTGTGGACTGGGCGCAAGCCTAGTTTACAACACTTAAGGATATTTGGTTGTCCTGCGCATGTGTTAAAAGGAAAGACAGAAAAGATGGAGTCCCGTTCAGAAACATGTATATTTGTAGGGTATCCAAAAGAAACTAAAGGATATTATTTCTATAGTCCTTCAGATCTTAAAGTATTTGTTTCGACAAATGCTAAATTTCTGGAAAAGGACTATATGAATGATTTTGTGCCTAGAAGTAGAATTGTCCTGAATGAGATGTCAGGAGATACAATTCCACGAGAGGTTACACAACCTAACCCAATTGTAAGTTTCGATCCAACACAAGATCAACAACCTACCATTCCTCGTCGTACTGGGAGGGTTAGAACACAACCCGAAAGATACATTGGTCTGGGAGAATCAGTGGAGAATCTCCAGGACGACGATGATCCATATACGTACAAGGAAGCTATGGAGGATGTTGATAGTCGCCATTGGCAAAAGGCAATGCAATCCGAGATTGAATCTATGTTCGATAACAAAGTCTGGTCCCTTGTAGACTTGCCTAAAGGGATAAAACCCATTGGGTGCAAGTGGGTATACAAGAGGAAAAGAGGTATGGATGGAAAGGTGGAAACCTTTAAAGCTAGATTGGTAGCTAAAGGGTATACACAGAAAGAAGGTATCGATTACGAGGAAACCTTCTCTCCTGTGGCCATGCTTAAATCCATTAGGATACTCTTATCCATTGCATCATCTTTAGATCTAGAGATTTGGCAAATGGACGTCAAGACAGCTTTCCTAAATGGAAGTCTTGACGAAAGCATCTACATGATGCAACCAGAGGGATTCATTGAAAAGGGCCAAGTGGATAAGGTATGCAAGTTGCAGAAATCCATATATGGATTAAAGCAAGCATCCAGATCCTGGAACATAAGGTTTGTTCAAGCTGTCAAAAGTTTTGGATTTATTCAGAATCCTGACGAACCTTGTGTATACAAAAGGATTAAAGGCGACAAGTTGGTTTTCCTGATTCTTTATGTTGATGATATACTACTCATTGGAAACGATGTAGGTGTATTGACATCAGTAAAAGAATGGTTAGCGAAACAATTTGATATGAAGGACTTAGGAGAAGCAAGTTTTATTCTAGGTATCCAAGTAATAAGGGATAGAAAGAATAGAACGATTGCATTATCCCAAGCTTCATACATAGACAAAATCTTGTCTAGGTTTTCCATGCAGGATTCCAAGAAATGTATGTTACCTTTCAGACATGGAATCAAGCTTTCTAAGGAACAAGTTCCTAAGAATGAGCATGAAGAGCAATTCATGAGTAGAGTTCCATATGCCTCGGCAGTTGGAAGTCTCATGTATGCAATGCTCTGTACTAGACCAGATATTTTTTTTGCTGTTGGCATAGTTAGCAGGTTTCAATCGAAACCTGGTCCTGATCACTGGACGGCAGTCAAGCATATTTTCAAGTATCTTAAGAGAACGAGAGATAATATGCTTGTATACTCTGGAGGGGATTTAGTTCCCGTTGGGTATACAGATTCTGATTTTCAATCAGATTCTGACTCCAGAAAATCCACATCAGGGGCTGTGTTTACTATTGGAGGAGGAGCAGTTATATGGAGGAGTATCAAGCAATCTTGTATTGCTGATTCCACCATGGAAGCTGAGTATGTTGCTGCATGCGAAGCTGCCAAAGAGGCTGTTTGGCTCCGCCAATTCTTGATTGACTTAGAAGTGGTTCCTAGTGCGAATAAGCAGATCACTATCTACTGTGACAACAGTGGAGCAGTGGCTAATTCGAAAGAACCAAGAAGTCACAAGAGAGGTAAACACATTGAAAGAAAATATCATCTTTTAAGGGAGATTGTTCAAAGAGGTGACGTGACGATTACCAAAATCGCATCAGCAGAAAATCTAGCGGATCCCTTCACAAAGTCTCTACCTCAGAAGAGTTTCGATGGGCATCTAGAGAACATGGGCTTGAGAGATATGACACATTTGCTATAGCGCAAGTGGGAGATTGTTAGGATTATGCTCAATAGCAAGAGTGTAATGTTGTAATTAACAATCTTTTTCATATTAATAAAGTGATTTCTGGTTTAACAAATCGTATAGCATTTATAGTTTATATTATAATTGTCAAAGTAAATAATCATAAGGTCTAAAGACTATGGGAAAAGAAGAATTGTTCGTACATCTGGATATGTATGTGGTAGACACAATTCTTTAGTTAGTCTTGAATAATGTTCACAACTTAAGTTAAAGGTTGGGCACCTTTATCTTGTTAAAGTTGTAGAATTCTTTTGCTAGCATTTGAGTGGGATCAAATGAGATATGATGAGTCTAAAATCATCGAAGTGTCTTCGAGCAAAAGGATCTAGTGCACTGGGTGCATTGAACTGGATCACAATGAAAAGCTTTATCTAGAACCGTCAGTAGATAATAGTCTTTTCATTATCAGGACAATCGGAGAGTCTATCTTAATCCTGAGATAAATGATGGACTTATGGTTGCAAGTGATATCATTTGAGTTATCAATGAGTACGATTATATCGCATAGTCTATCCTCGATAGTTTGGTGATATTCATTTGTTGATCGATAGAGGACTTCATTTATAGATATGGACATCGTGGCTCCATTTAATTAAATGAGAGTATAATATCATCATATGGATGTTTTGAGGTAATTGGATATTAAATCTCAACATTGAGTTTTCGATAGTGTCTATTGAAAACCTGGCTTCTGGACAAGTCAAAATATCCAAGTTCAAAACGTGGTCATATGAGTAAATATGGTAACTTGGAGAGTTATAGGCAGTCTATGAACTCTTGGCGATTACTGATATTAATCACGAGGATACACTATCTCCAATATGATTGTCTAGGGTATGAATGAGGAGCATCTTCCTTTTCTATCTTTATTTAAGAGTTCAGTTTTAGCTCTTTAGTGGAATGAGTTAAAATTAATGGATCGGACCTAAGTGAATCATTTGTTGATTGTGATTAGGTTATGTCTATTGAAGCTTAAATTTAGATGGCCCGCCAAGATCCCCAATCCACACGGACATGTATGGATCACTTGATATATTCTACCGGACCAATTTAAGGGTCCATCTAGAATTGCATTTAATATATTAAGAATATAATTTGCACATTTGAGTAATGGGCTGCTCAATTATATTAATATATTAATGAAAGACATGTGGGCTTGTTTCTTTTAGTAAGAATGGGTCTGGTTCACATGTGGGCTTTTTATTTAAAGTCCAATGGATTAAATGAAATAAGAAAATAATATTAGGCCCAATCTTATACAAGTGGGGCGGCAAGGTTAATGTTTTAACCTAAAATATTATTTTGTTTCATTTGTTTTAATTAAATAAGAATTAATTAATTTATTGATTAATTGTTTAATTAAAGAAACAAATCTTTCCTAAAAGTAAAAGACTTGTTTGATAAGGAAATAAATAAATTAGTTTTATTTATTTAATCGAATAAGGAGTCTTTTTATTTAGTCAAAATAAAAGAATAAAAATTAATGAGTTGGATTAGGGTTTGAAGTCTTAAAAGACATGTGTATTTGGGTGCAACACAACTCCTCTTTTGTAGAGGAAAATTGCGGCAACCCTAGTAGTATCACATGAAGAATTCGGCCACCCTAAAGGAAAGAAGGAAGAAAATTTGGCCACCTATATAAGTGCTCTTATAGATTTCGGCCAACACAAGGCTTGGTGCTTGAGATTTTATTTTTCTTCTTCTTCTTAATTCATAGAGAGTTTTTATTCTAAAAAGACAAAAAGGAGTGTTAGATTATTTTTTGATAGTATACTATTGCTTAATCATCAATAAGCTTGTGTATACGATATCGATCTAGGTTCACGCGAGTTTCGATCATTAGATTGAGAACTCAAAAGTGACCGGAATAATCTTAGACATTCTTTTGATTGTTTTGTGACTAACAAAGAAAAGAAAAGTTTTGTTTGGTCCATTCACAGGTTTGCAATTCAAAGAAAAGGGAGACCACGCTCCTAGGTGATCCACGTTCGTGCTCGGATTGAAGGTCTTACGGATTACCATCGACGTAAGTCAATCGGATCACGCGACAAAAGGTAATCTACTTTTTGTTAATGTATATGCATGTTTATTGATTAAAAGGGTTTAAGGTTCATAAAGGAAAAATTTTTTAAAAGTCACTAAATCTAACTTTAGTATCGCTTCCGCTGCGTGTACTACTTTTGTTATTTTTCCCTACACAAGACTCATCTCAAATTCATGAGACATGACATCAACAAATTGTTGGACCTTGGTGTTGTTGGTAGAGCCAAACACTATATCATCAACATATATTTGAGCTATGAAAAGCTCATCATTGTCTTTCTTGATGAATATTGTCTTGTCAACACTACCCCTTGTGTAGTTATTGTCAACAAGAAATTGAGTGAGGCGCTCATACCAAGCCCCCGGTGCTTGTTTCAACCCATATAGAGCATTCTTGAGGTGATAGACATGGTTGGGGTGGTGTACATCCACAAACCCCTTGGGTTGTTCAACAAACACTTCCTCTTGCAAGAAGCCATTGAGGAAGGCACTCTTAACATCCATTTGGTGCAATTTGAACTTGTGCACACAAGAAATGGACAAGAGAAGCCTAATGGACTCTAAATGGGCAACGGGAGCAAATGTCTCCTCAAAGTCGATACCCTCAATTTGAGAGTACCCTTGTGCTACAAGTCCAGCCTTGTTCCGCACTATGTTCCCATCCTCATCGGATTTGTTCCTATAAATCCACTTAGTGCCTATCACATGAGTGCTTTTAGGCCTAGGAACTAGAGTCCAAACCTCATTCCTTTCGAATTGGTTTAGCTCTTCTTGCATGGCAAGAACCCAAAATTTATCATTCAAGGCTTCATCAACCTTTTTGGCTTCAATTTGAGAGGTGTAGCATGTAAAGCTAATGAGATTAGCAATTTGACGCCTAGTTCTAACACCCTCATTCACATCTCCAATAACATCCTCTTTGTTATAGAGTCTTCTAACCCATGGAACAGGTTCATTAAAGTCCAAGAGAGGGACTCTAGTAAGAGGTTGTGTGACCTCATTATTGTCATTGGACATCCCAACATTGGGAGTCACCACAACCCTCTCCAAAGGAGAGTCATCATCTAAAACTTCCTCCTCCTCATGGTCATTAGACTTGAGCCTAGTATCATCAATGACAACATTGGATGATTCCATGACGGTTCGAGTTTTCAAGTTGAAAACTCTATAGGCTTTACTATTCAAGGCATAGCCAATAAAGATACCCTCATCACTCTTAGCATCAAATTTGCCAAGTTGATCACGATCATTTAAAATGTAGCATTTGCTTCCAAATGTGTGGAAGTAGCTAACATTTGGCTTCCTACCCTTCCATAACTCATAGGAGGTGTTTCTAGATCCGGGCCTTAGGAAAACACGATTCCCTATATAGCAAGCCGTATTGACGGCTTCGGCCCATAGGATCCTAGGGACATTGTTGCTAAGCAACATCACTCGGGCCATCTCTTGAAGGACCCTATTCTTCCTCTCAAAAACTCCATTTTGTTGAGGTGTCCTAGGAGCCGAGAACTCATGGGAGATGCCTAAGCTATTGCAATAGCTTTCAAAAGAGGCATTCTCAAATTCCCTCCCATGGTCACTTCTAATCCGTTTAATGCTTTTAATGTTAGAATTTATTTCATTTTGTATTTTAGTACAAAGCATTTTAAACTTATCAAAAGTTTCAGATTTTTCTATAAGAAAATATGTCCATGTAAATCTAGAGAAATCATCAACACAAACAAAAATGTATCTCTTTCCACCTAAACTCTCGGTTTGCATAGGACCCATGAGATCCATGTGGAGAAGCTCTAGGGGCTCCTTAGTGGAGAGATACTTACCCTTTTTGTGCATGCTCTTGGTTTGTTTTCCTTATTGGCAAAGTCCACAAATTCCATTGGCTTTCTTCCCAAGCTTAGGTAAGCCACGCACATAATTAAACTTTCCAAGGGTTCTTAAATCCCTAAAGTTCATGTGGCCAAGTCTTTCATTTTACAACTTTATTTGCTCATCCATGGACACAATGTTTGAGACTATTCTAGCTTCAAGATAATAACAATTGTCACTAGATCTCATACCTTTCAACAAGGTTTGTCCATCGAGCTTTAGGATCGAGCAATCACTTTTACTAAACAAAACGGAATATCCTTCATCACTTAGATGTGAAATACTTATTAAATTGGCTTTCAAGCCATCAACAAATAAAGCATTGGATAAGGAGGGTAATCTGGGAATGGAAATGGTTCCTTTCCCTACAACTTTCTTTTTGGATCCATCACCAAAAGTGACATATCCTCCTTCCTCCATAACAAGAGTCTTGAAGAAACTCTTGTTTCCCGTCATGTGCCTAGAGCACCCACTATCTAAGTACCAAAAATTAGAAAAATTTGCCTTCAAGGCTATTTGAGCAACATGGCAAACATTTTCATTCTTTTTAATCCACCTGGAAAATTTTTTTTATTTCCTAGTGGTCTTTGGTACATGGGCTCTAGAAGTTCTATGATCATGCATAACAACATCATCATTCCTAGGAACATGCATCATGGCTATTTTCTTTTTCTTCTCAATCATGCTTCTAGTTTTGTGATCGCCGCAAATATGGTATGCAATAGTTCTATAAACTAGCGGTAAATGATATGGCGTGCGAGTGTTTCTACCCTTCGCAAGTATACGAGTCGAACGAGTCGTATAGCGGATACAAGTAAGGGTATCGTTCCCACGAAGGAAGTGTTTACCTTAAGCTAGTTCTTTGTCTTAGATAATATATATATATATATATATATATACACAATATATTTACACTATAAACATGCAATAAAAGTAAAGGGAGATGGTCACAAGCAATTTAACTAACTAATCTAAGATTACACTAAGAAAGCCTTAATCTAATTACCACTAAGTTAACTAAATCTAAATACAACTAAGGGTTGTCAATCCTTTATTTAATTAACTAATCTAATCACTAACTTAATTACCAATAACAATTAACTAAATTAACTAATTAATTAGCTAAACTAATTACCACTAATGCAAAGTTATGCAAAGAGTGATAATGAGATATGTTAGGGAACTAATGAATCATGTAAATTACCTAATTACTAGTTGATAACAATTAAGCACTTCAATTATAGGTTAACTAAATTAAGCAAGGTTTGCATTAATCAAGTAAATCCTATTTTGCAAGTTAACAATTGGATTAATCAATTAACAAGCATATATCAATTAAAGCTCAATATCAAATATAGATACAACTAGTTCATAGATATAATACATAAATACACCAAATCCTTGACATAAATATTTAATTACACATTAACAACAAACTAAGGAAATAAGAGAGACAATAGAGACAACCCAATAATCTTGGAGAAGTCTTCAAGCTAGCTCAACTCCTCTTGCTTTCCCTAGCTCGAAATCAAGGTGTTGAAGCTTTGGATCACTATTGGTGGCTGGAAAACCACCTTACACACTAATTACAAGCTAAGTGAAGTGGTGTGAGTTTATTCTAAGCTATTCTAGGTTGGTAGAGTAATTTGGGTGATCATTTGGATACTAGGGATGTGTTTAGGTTTAGGGAAAGGTGAATATATATAGTAGGGAAGGTTTGGGCAAGTTTGGATGTGCAAATCTCTAAGGTCGGTCAAGTTGGCGGGTTCCATCCACCAAGTTTGCGGGTTCTTGCCCGCCGTCGGAAGTCGCCTGGCATTTTTGTACGTTGGCGGCGAGCTTGGACCTTCTAAACTGCGGGAAAGAAGCCGCTGCATGAAGTCGCGGTATTCCGACGAGTTTGGAACGAGTTTGGAACGAGTTTGGGCGTTAAACAACCCGCTGGAAGTGAGCTCGCGAGGTTGCATTTCCATGGAGTTTTGGAGACTTGGATGGCATGGAAAATGTTTGCATGGGATGCCCAAAATGGGTCCATCATGACCGCCGGGAAGAGGGCTGCCGATCTGGGTAGAGATTGCCGGATAAACTGGCTAGAAAATGGCCGAAATTGATCATTGAAGATCTGGGTCTGAACCGGGTCAAAACCGAGTCGTCGGGTCGTCGGGTCGCGTCGTCGTGCCCGGCTAGAGGTAGAAGAAGGGGTGACATCAGCGATGCGTCATGCTGATGCGTGTGACACCCAAAACGGCGTCGTTTGGTTGCTGACGTGGCGCGCTGACCCTTCTTTTGCTGGCAAATTACACTCTACACCCCTGAACTCTGCTCAAATCATAGAATGGTCAATAATATTCCTGAATATTGCACTTTTGCCCCTAATTTCTCCACAATTACACAATTGTCCCTGAACTTCCCTAATTCCCTGAAACACTTATTAACACCCTATTAAATACACAAAAATGCTCGAAAATGAATACAAAAGATAGGAAAAGTGAGCACTAAATGTGAACATTTGAAGCGCGATCAGACCCCCAAACCTAACTTTTGCTTGTCCTCGAGCAAAATAAAACAAAAATATAAACAAAACATACTAAGTAAAAATAAACATAAACTAAGCTAGTCCACTGTCGTGGGAGAAACGATAGCACTTAGCATGTGCCACAAGCCTTTTAAACCTTTAGGTGCCCCTAGTAGGAGTGAAGTCTCCTGAGGGTTTACCAGATACGATACCCACAAACGCAACTCTGAATTTCAACAAAGAGATGCAAAAATATATACAAACAAAAACTTCATGCAAGCTAAGCATCCTAAGTTAAGACTAGTAAAATTCCATTTTCATCAAAACAACACACAATGCTAGTTTACCAACACCCGGGATGTCTTCGATCTACGAATCAATAAACTAATTGCCTAGGGGTGAATTCGCCTTGACTTCTATATCTCACGGATTCAACTCTTTCTTCTCTCAGAGTCTTAGGCAATCTCTCATCAATCACATGCGTTCTTGGAAGTTTATAAAATTCGAATTCAACGCATGTGAATATATGAAACAATGCACTTTATCGTGAATGATCTCATAAATGAATTGATGCACCAAGAACGTGGAGAGAACATGTTTTGACTCGTATTCCCAAGCTAGACTTCTAAAAGATTAGCTAGGGCTTCCCTTTGGTTAACATGGGGCCATGGGTGATTTTTGATGAATGGAATGAATTTAATGGAAATCTCAAGATGTTGATCAATTTAACAATGATATTCTACTACCTCATTATTCATATGTCTACAAGCGTCTAGGCTAAGATTAACATTTTGATGATTGTGCTAATTGGTACTCTATTCAAGTATTTAATCAATTAAGTACTAAGGCTTTAAGCATTTTTATTTTGAACACTTTTACAGATTAGCCTCTATATTGCACATTATCTATCATCGCCTGAGTACACGCTATTTACAAATTGAGCTAATCAATTGCATTTATAACTTATGCAAAACTATGATCAACAACTAAAGATTTCATGTGAATGATGTGTATGGATATATGTGGTGATGGAATGAATGATTTGTGTTTGGCCTCAAATTTGGCAATTGGAGCACACATTCATAAGGATAGTGTTTAGGAAATGGAGTTAAGCACACACATGCCTAGAATCATATCTGTCAGACTTTCTAACAGGGGAATACAAGTCACACAAGCAGTCCACAATATTCATGTTCATGGCAATCAATACTAAATGCTTTGTGAATGAGATCTCAATGCAATCCTAGTTTCGAAAAGTGATCTTTAATGAGTAGACTAGAATACCCTTTCAAATGATTGTTAAGGCTCAATGTCTCACACGGGTAGTCTCCACAATTCTCCTAGGAATAAAAAGTCTAAGATTCATTTACCTCAACATCCAAGTATTGGCACTGAACAAGCATATTTATAGTGGTGTAACAACTTAGATGGCATGTGTAAGGATTCCCGTTTTGTTGATTGGCTTATTTCGTGGACAAACCACGTGTTGGGGATTGTATGTAAGGGCAGCTTAAGTAATAGTTATTCAAGCTCAAGACCCTCTCATGTCCTCAAGGTTGACAAGCACTCCAAAGGTATATCTCTAGTGCTTAGTTTTCGTTGAAGAGATTTAGATTGCACACACACACTTAGCATACTTGCATTTGTGTGCATACTCTTCACATGTCACATTACACACTAGCACCTTGTTGATATATATTGTTGTGTGTGTATGTGTCTTGTAATTCGTTTCCCGATATTGATCGGAAACGTCCGCGCTTGCACGATGGTGTGCATGTCTTAGCGCGACGGTTGACCACTTGAGAAGGTCTCATTCTTCTCTTGGATAAGTGGTAGTTTTTGGTTTGGTTGTTTGGAGTAAAGTGTCTAGTTTCAAAAGATTGAATTTCAATGATTTATATGTTTTTCAAAACTGACCTTTGTATGGTCTTATGACCATAACTTTATACAAAAAGATTAAAATTGAGTTTTGTAAAATTCTGGGCAAACTAGACACCCATACCTTTCCAACGGTATATTATTCGTAATATTTCATGACCGTTTGGATTGGTTTTGAAAATTCCAAAGTGACCACTAAAAAAGGGCATCACAGCTGTGATCCGAATCTGACCATTGGTCACTCAATTGACCATAACTTTTTCTACAGACATCAAAATGTCATTCAATAAATTGGAGTAGAAAGTAGACTTCCATACCTTTCCAACGATATATCATATGAAAGGTTTCGATATCGTTTGGTCATGTTTCGGTGTGCTCAAACATTGAGCTATGCTGTGACGGATTTATGCGGACTGTGACAGCAAAATCTGGGCGACGAATTGCAACCAGTGTCAGGTGCATTTCTGCGCCCTTGTTTCTGCGGGCACGGGCAGCAGAATTGCCCACTGAATTGGTCCGTAAAGTTGGGACAAAATTGTCATTTCACCCAACTTTTTTCACTCTCTATAAATACATCATTATCTCTGGTTCTAACTACATGTTCTTTAACTCTAAGAACCCTAAACTTCAAAGAGAGACATTTGAGAGAAAATCAAATCAAGAACACATTTTTAACACTCAAAAACCATTCTCATATGCATCAAAATATCATCTAGCATTTTCTAGCATAGTTAGGATGCTTGCTTGCATGGGTTTTGGTCAACACATATTCTTTGGTAAGTTCTTCACTATTATCATATATAATTAGTGTTTTATTTATCATTGACATCTCTTATATTATTTGTATCTTCTTAGATTATATTCTAGATACAAAATAGAGATTGTTGTGTTGACATGATTGAGTGTTGTATTTTGATAGCTATCTAGGTTTTCATAATCTATGTTTAGCTAAGCTATTTGACATGTCATCTAGCTTTTAATATCTAGGATTGAATTTATTGCAAAATCATTATCCTAGATAAGCATATAGAGTAACCTAGCTCTAATTGCATTTTTTGATATTTCATAATATTCACTTAGGTTGTATTATCTCTTATTAGAGAATTAAGTCTTGTGTTGTGACCGGGATTAGGTCACTTAATTCGTAAGCAATTGGACTAGATCCACTTATACCGGGATTAGGTAGTTGTGATGATTATTGATCGGGATTAGATCATTAAACTGGGATTAGGTTGTAATCATCTCAATTAGTGGATTCGAGGTTCGTGTGTGGCGCACATAACAGCCCGTGGTTTTTCCCGTGAGGGTTTCCACGTAAATATCAAGTGTTATTTACATTCTGCATCGTATTACACTTGTTATACTTTTGTGACTAGTAGGGGCATTTTCGTAAAATTGACATGTATGCGAAAATTGGGTAAAATCATTTAAAATCTATTCACCCCCTCTAGATAGTTTTATACACACCGTGCAATAATTTCCTTTCAATTGGTATCAGAGCGGGTTCCTAGATATACTTAGGTGATCCTCGCTTATTTTGGTGTGTTTTGCATCTTGTGTGATTTTTTGATTTTTTCATACATTTTGCATTCATCTCATTTGCATTCATCCAAACACTATGAGTGGTTTCGGGATGGGCAAAGAGGGAGCGTCGAGCGTGAGGCCACCGTTGCTCACCGGCGATAATTACTCCTCATGGAAGGGGAAGGGGAAGATGGAAGCATACATATGTCAAATCCATGATAGGGCGTGGATGGCGATTGAAGATGGATATGCTCCACCTATGATGACTCCTACGGATGGAGGAGAAGAAGTTCTCAAGCCTAAGGCACAGTGGAGTCCTTAAGAATTTATTGACTCCATGTGGAACAACAAGGCTATTCATGCCATCCGATGTGCAGTGAGTGAAAATCAGTACAAACTGATTCAAATTACTAGGATTGCTAAAGAGGCATGGGACATCCTAGAAGTTGCACATGAAGGCACCGAGGTTGTCAAGGACTCAAAGCTTCAAGTCCTTCAAACTCGGTTTGAGACCATTAGGATGGAAGAGCACAAGCATTTCAATGACTTCCAAGTGAGACTAATGGACATTGTGAACCAAAGTCACCAACTTGGTGATCCTTACTCGGATAGAAGAATCAAGCAAAAGATCATGCGATCACTTCCCGAGAGGTTCGAACCTAAAGTGACGGCTTTAGAAGAAAATGACACCTACAAGGAAATGAAGCTGAGTGAAGTCATTGGAAGACTTCTAACCTATGAATCAAGAAAGGCTACCACATCACCTCCTAAGAAGAAAAAGGATATTGCCTTGAAGACATCCAAGATGGAAGAGGAGGAGGATGACTCATATGAAGACATGGCACTCATTGCCAAGGGATTCAAGAAGTTCTTGAATCTACAAAAGAGTGGTTATGGCTCAAAGGGGAATGACTTCAAGAAGAAGAAGACCACAATCAAGAATGTCAAGCCATATCATGAGGTGTCTTCAAGAGAGAAGATTCAATGCTACGAATGTTGAGGATTCGGGCATATCTCCAAGGATTGTGCTAACTTGGAAGATGAAAGAGAGGAGGTCGCCACTTCAAGTGAAAGTGATGAAGAGGTTGTGGCAAAATTCTTGGCATTAGGTTGCTCTCACAAGAGGGACAACAAAGTGAAAGTTGTTGAAGGAAGTCTCTTAAGCTTGAATGATTGTGAGAACAACTATTTTGCCTTTCCAGTCTCCTACAATGAAGAAGAGAATGAGAGTCAAGAAGAAAGTGACTCTATTGAAGATGACTCTTCATCTAACTCCACACATGGATATGTGGAGAAAAAGGTTCTAGATGAATACCTCATTGAGTTTAAAAGCTTAGCAATAAAGACCAAGGAAAAGATACGAAGATTGAGAGAAGAGAATCTAGACCTTTTGGCTCATGTTGACCACTTAAGTGAACAAGTGGATAGATCTAAGAATATTGAAGATAAGCTAAGAAAGGAGTTAGACTTATCTAAGAGGAATGAAGAGGATCTAAAAAGAGAGCTTGAAGAGGCCAAAGGGTCAAGGACTAGGATAGTTTCTAGCACCGAAAAACTTGACCACATGTTAAGTGCTGGAAAGAGTCCTTGTGACAAGAGAGGTCTTGGATTTGAAGATGGCAAGGAGTCATCCACTCCTAACAAGACTGTGTTTGTCAAGAGCTTGAGCTACAAAGAAGCTTCACCGGTGCAAACTCCTAGGAAGAAGATTGATCTAGGACAATGCTCTCATAGTGCACAAGTGAAGGTAGCCCCAAGAAGACAACCTCAAGCTCAGCCTACAAGAGTTCATCATGCTAACTTCCCTCAAATTCAACTTCATCAAGGGAAGAGACCAATCATGCAAACTCAACCAAGGAAGCAACCAAGTCTTGGTCAACAACAAAGAAGGAGAGATCCTATCCAACAACCAAGACAACCACAAAGACATGGGAAGGCTCCTATGCATGCACAAGGACATGGTATGATTCCTAACTTTGTCCCTACATGTCATTTTTGTGGTGTTGATGGTCATATTAGACCAAAGTGCTTCTGTTACATTAAAATGTGTAGAGTTAAAAGCATGATTGAGAAGAAGAAAGCTAGAGCTAGTATACATGCTCATAGGAAGGAAGAAATTCATTTACATGATCCTATGACATCTAGATCTCTAGGACTTTTGACCACTAGGAAGAAAATTGTTTCACCTAAGTGGATAAGAAAAGATGAACCCGCTTGCTACGAGACAAACTTGTCTCTAATAGGTTCAACTAAGTCCAATGGACTTAGGAGGTCTATAGGACCTCATCGCCTTCGTTAATGAAGGTTGGTTCTAATCCCATATGGGGAACTCAAGCAAAGAGAGCTATTTTTGCATTCTTGTCACTTGCAAAAAATTTGAAATATCTTATGCTTCTCTTTTTGTTGCTTGAGTAAGCTTGGTTGCACATATGTATACATGTTTTCAATTCTATAAGTGTGAACCTTGCTTGTTTACAATCCATGTCATATTTTTGTTCAAACATGCATTTTTGGACTAGGAGATTATCATAGGAAGTATGATTTGAATGACCTATAGTTATCTCCATGACATGATGATTCTATATAACATGCTAATGTCTTATGAAAAAGCATGAATTGATGATTGCAATTTTTAAAATGCAAAAACTTGTGTGAAAAAGCTTATGAGACTCAAATGAAAAAGGATCTTGTATCCATTCAAGGATTTTACAATCCAAATGTCTCTCTTTCTTTATTGATTGAACATGTCTACTATCATACGGGTTTTATTCCCGGAAAAATCAAATAGGGTGCAATGTTGCTCATGACATGTTTAGCTTATAAAGTTGGATATAGTTGCTCATATATTAAAATCAATGAAATCTCTATATCCTTGCTTTTCTCATGACAATGGTGAAATTGGTTTGAATTTCTATTAGAAACCTTTGTCATTTGCTTTGCCAAATACCATGGTATTTTGGACTTAAATGCTATATGTCTTGTATGCAAAGCATTTTTGTTTCACACATTTTTACTCTAATAAAACTCCTTGTTTCTCTCCGATTAATTGAGATTGCATAAAGTGACTTATATTGATTATACAAATTCTAGAATGCTACTATCTCTCTTTGCCTTGAGTGACCCGGTTGGGGACTACTCCTTTGCCTATATCATGACAAAAAGGGGGAGTAGGATGTGAAAAGGGGAGGTGCAAATTGTTGTAGCAATTGTGCATTGGGGAGAATATAAATTGAGGGGGAGTAACCCTTTGAATTGTGCATTGGGGAGAATATAAATTGAGGGGGAGTAACCCTTTGAGGGGGAGCATTGCATACACAAACATTGCATGATGTTGTGCTTATTTTTTTAATATGCAAATGCTTGTTTTAATCTCACTTGATTCATCTCACCTTTTCTTGTTTTGGAAAGTTTAGAAACCTTGTTTCAGGGAATGATCGTTCTACAAGAGATTGAAGACTTCAAGATTTATTTTTTTTATATCTCTTTGTATTGTAGAAAATCATCATTGACCCATAGGTTTATTTTTTTGTGAGGAATCAATGTGAGTGGTGGTTTTGTCACGAAATAGCCAAAGGGGGAGATTGTAAGGATTCCCGTTTTGTTGATTGGCTTATTTCGTGGACAAACCACGTGTTGGGGATTGTATGTAAGGGTAGCTTAAGTAATAGTTATTCAAGCTCAAGACCCTCTCATGTCCTCAAGGTTGACAAGCACTCCAAACACTCCAAAGGTATATCTCTAGTGCTTAGTTTTCGTTGAAGAGATTTAGATTGCACACACACACTTAGCATACTTGCATTTGTGTGCATACTCTTCACATGTCACATTACACACTAGCACCTTGTTGATATATCTTGTTGTGTGTGTATGTGTCTTGTAATTCGTTTCCCGATATTGATCGGAAACGTCCGCGCTTGCACGATGGTGTGCATGTCTTAGCGCGACGGTTGACCACTTGAGAAGGTCTCATTCTTCTCTTGGATAAGTGGTAGTTTTTGGTTTGGTTGTTTGGAGTAAAGTGTCTAGTTTCAAAAGATTGAATTTCAATGATTTATATGTTTTGCAAAACTGACCTTTGTATGGTCTTATGACCATAACTTTATACAAAAAGATTAAAATTGAGTTTTGTAAAATTCTGGGCAAACTAGACACCCATACCTTTCCAACGGTATATTATTCGTAATATTTCATGACCGTTTGGATTGGTTTTGAAAATTCCAAAGTGACCACTAAAAAAGGGCATCACAGCTGTGATCCGAATCTGACCATTGGTCACTCAATTGACCATAAATTTTTCTACAGACATCAAAATGTATTCCATAAATTGGAGTAGAAAATAGAATTCCATACCTTTCCAATGATATATCATATGAAAGGTTTCGATGTCGTTTGGTCATGTTTCGGTGTGCTCAAACATTGAGCTATGCTGTGACGGATTTATGCGGACTGTGACCGCAAAATCTGGGCGACGAATTGCAACCAGTGTCAGGTGCATTTCTGCACCCTTGTTTCTGCGGGCACGGGCAGCAGAATTGCCCGCCGAATTGGTCCGTAAAGTTGGGACAAAATTGTCATTTCACCCAACTTTTTTCACTCTCTATAAATACATCATTATCTCTGGTTCTAACTACGTGTTCTTTAACTCTAAGAACCCTAAACTTCAAAGAGAGACATTTGAGAGAAAATCAAATCAAGAACACATTTTTAACACTCAAAAACCATTCTCATATGCATCAAAATATCATCTAGCATTTTCTAGCATAGTTAGGATGCTTGCTTGCATGGGTTTTGGTCAACACATATTCTTTGGTAAGTTTTTCATTATTATCATATATAATTAGTGTTTTATTTATCATTGACATCTCTTATATTATTTGTATCTTCTTAGATTATATTCTAGATACAAAATAGAGATTGTTGTGTTGACATGATTGAGTGTTGTATTTTGATAGCTATCTAGGTTTTCGTAATCTATGTTTAGCTAAGCTATTTGACATGTCATCTAGCTTTTAATATCTAGGATTGAATTTATTGCAAAATCATTATCCTAGATAAGCATATAGAGTAACCTAGCTCTAATTGCATTTTTGGATATTTCATAATATTCACTTAGGTTGTATTATCTCTTCTTAGAGAATTAAGTCTTGTGTTGTGACCGGGATTAGGTCACTTAATTCGCAAGCAATTGGACTAGGTCCACTTATACCGGGATTAGGTAGTTGTGATGATTATTGATCGGGATTAGATCATTAAACTGGGATTAGGTTGTAATCATCTCAATTAGTGGATTCGAGGTTCGTGTGTGGCGCACATAACAGCCCGTGGTTTTTCCCGTGAGGGTTTCCACGTAAATATCAAGTGTTATTTACATTCCGCACCGTATTACACTTGTTATACTTTTGTGACTAGTAGGGGCATTTTCGTAAAATTGACATGTATGCGAAAATTGGGTAAAATCATTTAAAATCTATTCACCCCCCCTCTAGATAGTTTTATACACACCGTGCAATAATTTCCTTTCATCATGCAAACTAGTCAGAACTTAGATTTCAAAGCATAGTATGACATGTTCCTATTGGTATACACAAGTAAACAACTCCCAAAACACAAAATTTTGACAAAATTTTTCAAAGATTTGAAAATTTTTGACATAAAAACAAAAACAAAATATTCACAACACAAAACACAAAACACAAAAATGACACATATGTGTCCACACCCCCAAACCTAAACTCGACATTGTCCTCAATGTTGAAAAATTGAAGCACATAGACAAAGAGTTCATGATTTGGAAATTCGGACACAAACATACTAACACCTATGTACAACTAAACACAATTAAAAAAAAAATACCATGTGAAGAAGTTTCGAAAAATAGAGGAAAATATTTCAAGAAAAACTGTCAACTTTTGAACTTCGAACAACATCTGCGTTTCAATGCACATTTTCAAAGATACTCTATACAACTTGCTCAAATTTTGATACAAGAATTTAGACATGCAAATGAACACTTTTCATGAAGAAAACATTTTAAAATTCAATTTGGAAAAGCGTGAAAACAGACGTTGAAAACAGGTCACGTGCAGAATTTTGAAAACAGGGCACGTTCATGACCTTCGGTCGAAGAAATACTCATAACTTTTAAACCACTGCCCAGAACTTTATGTTCTTTATATCGTTGGAACCGCATCAAAAAAACGATGAAAACAACATGGGCAGAAAAATTTATTTCTTCACCAATTAATACAGTTTTAAAGAAACATTTCGCCTCAAAAATTCAAAACAGGGCATCTTCACAAGTTTTGAAAAATAACACGAAAAATAAAAACAAAAATACAACTATATCATATATAAACAATCCTAATATCTACAACTAACATGTAAACACATATATACAATCCTAAATATCCACCACTAATCACATTACAAAAACCAATCCTAATCATTAGGCAAAAACAACCAATTCACACTCTTAAGCTAACCATGGTATAACAACTTTGAAATAAAAGCTCAAGGGCAAGAGATTGGACCTTCAAAGGATGGTGTGGCCTCGTGGTATGGTGTATTGTGCATGGTGTGTGCTGCGGCTTTAAGTTGCGGACAACTCTCTGGAATCTTCCGAGGCTTTGGTTCTTCTGCCCAGCGAGCTGTTGCTTGCTGATCTAAATTCACAACGAATCTTGAAGCTTTCCCATGAGTTCATACATACAGCAAAACGGGTACTTTTCCGCGAATCTGAGGTCGCGGTGAACTTCCGCGAGTTCTTTCCTTCTACTCCGCTGGTTTTTTCCCGTAGCTACGTCCCGCGCAAGGTATTTCTTCTTGAGTCCATGCCCTGCACACATACAAAAACAATACCAAAAACACCACAAGCATATGCTATACAAGTTTATAAGTAAGGAGCATAACCCCCAAACCTATCAATTTTCATGAATCTCATAGCACATTTGTAATATGGTAAGTGGATAAATATAGACTCAAGACTCCTAAACTAAACTAATCCTAAAAATAACGAAAAGAAATATGTTCATACGTGTAATGAAACATGTAATTCACTTGAAAAGTGATCATGCAATCTGTGGAAACTCGAAGGTGTATCTAACTTAACATGACCTCTATTGTGGTTCTTCACTACCCACACCTTACCACTAGGTGTGTCATTCCTTGCAACGAAAGGCAACTCTCTGGTGTGGTATAGTTTGTCCTTACGGATCCAAAATTTCCTAACCCTTCTCACTTTTTTCCTAAGCATGCTTCTATTTTTGCAATATTCAACATATTTGGCACATTGGGTCTTTTTGTGACCCCTAATAGAGCAAAAATAGCATATAAGAGAAAAGTTAGAAATACTACCTCGGTTGTCTTTCTCTGTTGCTTTGGCTTGCTTGTGGGCAACCTTCGGAAGGCTTGCTCCACCTTGGGTAGTAAGGGGCTTCTTTATTGATATTCGTTTGGTCCCCTTCTTTTCCAAAGCCCTGATTGGCGATTCGGCTCTGTCCACTTCCACAATGTAGTCACATATCATTACTTGTGATATGAAAGTACATAAACGAAGTTAAATTGCTTAAAGCATACCTAGAGGGGGGGGTGAATAGGTTTTTACACCTTTTTCAAACCCTTGAACAAACTTTCGTTTGTCCCTCAAGGTAGCCTTACACACAACACAATAAGCCAAGGAAGACATACAAAGACAATACGATAATACAATCATAAGAGCAAAGTCTAAGTATATCAACAAGTTATGTGAGGTATAAGAACAAATAAACACAACAACAAAGTAAGTTTGTATTTCAATAAGTGTTCAATGAATTACAAGAGTGATCAAAATGTCACTTTACAAAAATTACAATATATAAAAGAATCAAAGATACAAAATTGATCTAAGGAATGAATTCACTAATCACACTATACAAAGTCTTGTTTCACAATACATCAAATGTGAATATTATGAATCAAGATAATAAAATATACAATTAAAATATAAGAGAAAGAGATAGGAAGAATTAACACAAGAGATTTTTTTAACGTGGTAAAACCTCCAATGAGGAAACATCAACGGGTTGAACTACAACCATTGGGTACTATATTATTGGAAAGTAAACATAGAACATTCACAAAGTGACCAATCTTTAGCTCACCCAACCTAGTGAAGTCTAAGCCTACCCAACCCTATTGGAAAGTGTGAAATCCCTCAATGATGCGAAACCACCATATATTGGACACCACACACAACCAACATCGATGGTAGATTAGAAATTCCTCAAGAGTGCATACACCTCTTGTGTACCCCGCTCTATCGGAGTCTATGTCTAACCATACGCCTAGGCCTACCAATACAATAGCCAACTCCCTATCCAAGGCACTCTTGCCTCTAGGGAGCCTCCCATGCATGACTATCCGAGTCCTCCCGACTCTAGCCATGACTCCTTGCTTACCTATCCGAGTCATCCCGACTCTAGGCAAGACTTCTTGCTTGGCTATCCGAGTCACCCCAACTCTAACCAAGACTTCATGCCTTTTACAAGGACTTCCTAGTGTGATCATGTGAATGCAAATGATGCAAAAAATCAATACAACATAGAACATGTGATCAATACATTATATGTCACAACTAGACCTAAACATGTGATATCACAAGTAATCAAGTCTAGATGCAAAATACATGAATAGAAACCTAAGCATGTGAAACACCTAACACATACACTCAAAGTCTCATTCACACACACAACACTTGAATCACAATATGTTCATGAAGTACAAATTCAAGATGCTATCAATATACAATTAAATACTAGATATATGAGATTAAAATCAATCAATATACTAGTCAAAAATATAGAGCAAGGTTTTGAGATTTACATCAATCAAAACCTATATTCTCTAAATCACAAACAAATACACAAATCCTAGATTTTATCAATCAAATGATCAAATCAAATCTCAAGGTCATTTTAACACAAAATTAATTCAATTAAGTTCCAAACAACCTAAGATTCCATTCTAATCACAATACAACTCACAAACATATGTAAAACCTAGAATCATAGAATCTAGTCAACATTAGTCCACAAATTGACTTTCAATTAGAATGATAATCAAGCTATATTTCTCAATACCTTTTAGCAAACATAAACATAGATATAGAAGAAGAAACCCCAAACAAATGGAAGGTCAAAAAGCAAGAAATCCCAAAGTTGAGACCATTACCTCGGATTCTGCAGCTGGTTCGGAAATCAGTGTTCAACCACTGGAAATCACAATCAAACAGCCACCAAACCACTTGGAGATGTTAGAGGACTCAAATACGAACACTCTCCAACTTGAATCACTCAAATCCGACTCCGGATAAGGAAGATATGATGTTTTGAAAATCTGAAAATTGGAGAGAACTCTATTGCGGGAAACTGAAACTTTTTCTTCTTAATTTTCAAAATGGAGAGAGAGAGGGAAGAAATAGGAGGAGAGAGAAGGGCCAAGGGAGCCAATCAAGTGTGGCCACGTCACCCCCTGGCCGTGGGGGGCGCGTGGCCCACACGGGAGCAGAGGCTGCTCCAGGCCGTGGGGCCCACGGCCTCACCAACGGCCAGCCCAAGTGGCCCACGGCCTGGGCTGTCCTCTCGCACGCTCCCTCGGTTCTTCAGCCCGTATCTTGGGCATCCGAACTCTGATTTTGAATCTGTTTCTGGATTACGAACCGTGACTCTCTCACGCACGACGATGACTACACAACTTTGAAAAACGGTTGAGAAATCATCTCAGAAATCATCGATGAAGTCAACTCAATGAAAGAGAACGAAAAGTAGCATAGTCAACTTGTTTGGACTCGAAACCTTATGAATGAGTAACCGAAACGATCAGAACTCAATAAGGCATTAAATAAGAACATGTCAAAGTCCTAAACACAAAATACGGAAATATACAAACACAAAGACACACACATATGCTAGTTTCCGGACATAGTCCTAGAAAATGCAAAACACAAAGTTTATTAACTTAATATGAATGCATGAGAATATTTTACCAAGTGTGTGAAAGTGATATGTAAATGAAATTAAATCATGAAGGAACACACAAGTATGATATGTGTGAGTGTGTGCCTAGCCTTGTAAGAGATAAGAGGTCCTTGAATACCTTTGTCGACCAATAATGCCCGAATCTCTTAAAAGCCGGCTTCTTGAATGAGTTGTGGTTGAGACGTCCTTCGTCTTCAAAATTCTTCAATTACTAACCACTAAACATTACAAGATAAACACGTTTTGATATGGAATTAATGCCAACACTAATTATCAACCTTACATGATACCTTCAAGGCATGGTTTTTTTTTTATGAGTTCCACACTCATAGACTCCAATGCCTTGTCCCTCTCTTCTGCTTCCACTTGCATTCTGCTCGCTTTCCAAGCGAATTCTACCTCTTGTTCCGCCACCAATATGGAGAGCTCTTGTGCTTTCTTCATTTCAGAGTCTCTCTCATCCTCAAGCATGGCAATCTTCAATACTAAGTCTACACTTAGACTTATCAACTCGTTCTCCTCAACATCCTCTTCCTTATGGACCTCTTTCCTTTCCTCCTCTTTCTTGAGTTCATCTTCAAAGATGCTAAAGAGCTTGTCCATGTAATCATCCGAGCTATCCGGAGAAGTCACCGGTTTGAGCACCTATTGTGGTTTTGACTCACCATTCCCATGAATGGTAAGTATATTTGCTTGCTCACTTTGGGTCAGAAAATTCTCATTGTCTTGCCTTTGGTAATTTTCCGCCACATGCCCCACTTGAGTTGCCAATCTCTCGATGGATTTTTCAAGGCAATTCATCTGTTGCTCGGTGAACGAGGGGTTGTCTTGATTGCCCCATTGGTGGTCTTGCCATTCTTGATCCTTGCTTGTCTGATGGTTGTACTGTTGATGCAGATACACGGATTGTACTTCTCCTACTACCGGTTGTTGCCCACGGTGTGCCATGAGGTTCTCCATATCCCGTGACAAGTCGACCAATTGCATTGCTAACTTTGCCTCGGCCTTCTCCTCATGAGCACCATTCCTTCCGCTTCGTTGTTGGGAATTTTCACCCAACATCTCATAAATCGTATATACTTCCTTGGCGGTTTTCTCCCTCATTGCTCCACCACAAGCATTGTCAATTGTGGCTTGTGTGAGTTCCGTCAATCCGTCATAGAAGCACTGTACTAGTAGGACGAAGGGGAACATGTGATGCAGGCACTGTGCAAGGAGTAATTTAAACCGGTCCCAAGTCTCATTGAAGGCTTCTTCTGGTTCTTCTTCAAAGGTTGCTATCTTCCCTCGTATTTCTTGTGTCTTCCAAGATGGATAGTACCTTGAGAAAAACTTGGTCTCTATCGCCTCCCAAGTAATCAATGATCCTATGGGTAGAGCCAATAACCACTTCTTTGCCTCATCCTTCATGCAGTACGGGAAGCATCTCATCCTCAACTGATCTTCCGTGAGCTCTCCGAGTCGGATGGTAGTAATGACATCGTAGTACTCCTTCATGAACTGAAGGAAATCCTCATCCGTTTTGCCTCGGAAGACTGGAAGAGTATTTAAATGAGAACTCTTCAACTCGTAACTCCATTGCAAATCACTCAACAGAATCACTGACGGTTGAGCTCCCATAATCATAAAAGCAAAGTCCTTCATAAGCCTCTGAGTAACGGGCACATTGGTAGGGTTCTTCATGTTTATCCGAATCCTGAAATAACCAACAAACAAAGATCAAATCAAACAAGATAAGATATGAACAATAAAAAAGTAAACTACAAATAACGAAAATAAAAATACGACTAAAACTAACTAAAGGTAATACGCCTCCCCGGTAGTGGCGCCAAAAACATGATCGCCGCAAATGTGGTACGCGATAGTTCTATAAACTACCGGTAAATGATATGGCGTGCGAGTGTTTCTACCCTTCGCAAGTATACGAGTCGAACGAGTCGTATAGTGGATACAAGCAAGGGTATCGTTCCCACGAAGGAAATGTTTACCTTAAGCTAGTTCTTGGTCTTAGATAATATTAGTTCTATAACTATCGGTAAATGATGGTACGTGCGTGCGAGTGTATTTCTACCCTTTTCGCAAGTATACGAATCGTTGGCCACGTATAGTGGTTACGAGTAAGGGTATCGTTCCCACGAGGGAGGGGTGGATGGTACACGTAAAGTCGGTTCTACACCTTATGTTATAATTAAGCTAATTACAATATTTACAATAATTACAAATGCATGAAAATGTAAACGAGATGGTCGTAAGTAAGCGACAACTAATCTAATGCGATTACACTAATGCGGAGAATTAAAAGTGATGCGAATCCTACGATCAAGGATACGCAATCTCTACACTACAAAGACAATTCTAATTAACCTAAACTAATTAGATGACAACTAAAGCAAATAAGTAAATTAACAACTAAAGCAATATAATTAAGTTACACTAATTAACTACAACTAACTAAATTATCATTAACTAACCTAACTAACTAATTCTTGCAAAGATCATGCAAGAGCAAAGATACAAATGAAGAGGAATATATCAATTGATCTCAATTAAGCATCTTTTGTTCTATGGAATATGCAATATAATCCTACCACTCAATTACCATCAACTATGGACATAGAGTGACAATAATAGAGAGGTTTACAATCCTAGAACATGAGAACTAGCTAATATGCATGGACATGCAAATACTAACCAAATTCTTACCACTAGAGTTAATCAATGTTGGAAAACAAAGTTTACATGTTACTAGTGATCAATTAACAACATGTATACATTCAATCTAATTCAATTCAACATATGATACTCAAGATGGATATGGTAAAGATATGATCAATTAAATACAAGGAATAATCATATAAAATCCATTCCTCAACATTCAAAGTATATTACACATACATGTTCATGACATACAAATAAGAAGAGAAGTAAAAGATTAAGAAGAAACCACAAGTTGGTAAGCTTCTTGTTCTTCAATAGAGCACCAAGCCTTCTTCTTCTAAGCTAGAAATCCACATGAACCATGTAGTGTTGAGGTGGTGGGATGTAAGCTAAACTAAGGTAATTCTAAGCTAATTTAGGCTATTTGGGTATTTAATTGGACATTAGGGACTATGCTAAGCTATTTGGGTGATAGTAGGGTTATTTGGATATTTGGGGATTGTGTTTAAGGTTGGGAAAGATGAATATATATAGTAGGGAAGGTTTGGGCATGGTTTTGGATGAAATATCTCCAAGTCGGTTGCTCCGGCATGCTTGTCTCCCCTGTCTCGCGGGTTTGTTCCCACTGTCGGAAGTCACCGGGTCATTTACGAAGGTTGGCCGCGAGTTCTGACCTTCTGGACTGTGGGAATGTTCCCGCGGCATGAAACCGTTGAATCTTGGTGAGCTTGGACAAGTTTGGGCGTGCAAGAACCCGCTGGAATCAAGCTTGAAGGCTTGCATTTCCATGGAAGTTGGTGGACTTGGAGGTGAGGTAAATCAAGTGCATGAGAGGCTCAAAATGGGTGCAATGGGACCGCCGGGACATGGGCTTCCAATCTAAGCTAAAATCGGCCAGAAAAACCGTCGAAAAATGGCCGAAACACGTCAGAGAAGATGCCGGGTCAACCGAGTCTAAATCGGGTCATTGGCGGGTCGGGTCGACTCGGCAGCAGGTTGAAGACGACCTGACGTCAGGCGTGACGTGAGCGGCATCAAAACGGTGTCGTCTAGCATGCTGACGTGGCGCTGACGCTAACTTTTGCTGGCAAATTACCATTTGTACCACTGAGCTTTCCCTTATTCACAGAATCTGCAATTATAATTCGAATATTGCACATTTGCCCCCTGATTTGTCCAAAATTACACAATTGCCCCTGAACTTCTCTAATTTCCTGAAACACTTATTTAAATCATTAAAATCCCGGTTTTACCCGAGAAAGAAGTACAAAAAGATAGGAAAATGGAGCGCTAAATGTGAACATTTGGAGCGCGATCAGACCCCCAAATCTAACTTTTGCTCGTCCTCGAGCAAAACAAAACAAAAACTAACAATTAACAAACACTAAAGCATAATAAAACATAAACTAGGTTAGTCCACTGTCGTGGGAGAAACGATGGCACTTAGCACGTGCCACAAGCCGTTTAAAACCCTAGGTGTCCTTAGTAGGAGGAGTGTAGTCCCCTGAGGGTTTACCGTTACAATACCCATAAACGTAAAGCTAACAATTAAAAACTAAAATTAAAAGCAATTTGCGAAGATGTACAAAAATGAGATATCAAAGAGTTGTGCATATGAGGAATTACACATGTGAAAAATGCTGAGTGGAGGGCAACCTAAAATCATTCAAATGACTGAAACGTACAATGCAAATCCCACACTCTAAATTGCATAGCATCAAATACAACACACTCAAATGCTCGAGTGTAATTCGCCTCGACTCTAATTCTCACTGGATTTCACTCTGTTTTTTTCTCTCAGAGTCCTAGGCACACTCTCTATCAAACATATGCGATTTGGAAGTTATGTAAATGGAAATCAAATATTAACGCATGTGAGTATTCGAAATGAAGCACATTTTATGTGAATTGATCTCATGAAGGAATTGAATGCCATGAACGTGGTAGAGCATATTAAATTCGCATTCCCGAAATAGACTTCCTAAAAGATCAATTAAGTTCTTCCCTACTTATGTTGGCCAAGGTTGATATATGGTGAATGATATATGGAATGTATATGGAAGATACTAATCATGCCAAGATGTTTTGCATTACAATTTTCAACTCGAAGCTCATTTTAGATTACTCATTTACACAAGCGTCTAGGCTATAATTTTGAACTTTGATTTGTGCTAGTTTGTTACTCTCATTGGAGTAGTCATTGCTTTGAAGATTGAAGGCTTTAAGTGCTTAATTTTCAACACTTAATTTTTGAAAGCTCTTTCTTAGCACAAGTTACAAAATATGCCTCAGTACATGCTATTACAATTAGAGCTTAACGGTTGAATTCTCTACTTTAGTAGAATTTGACAAGATTAGTAGCTATGTAGCTATGTAAGATGAAGTGTTTAGGTCTATGGATTAGGGTGTTGTGTGATAGGTTTATGTGTTTGCCCATATTTACATTGAATCATGCATAAAGGGAAATGGACGTGTTTAGACAATATGATCGTGGGTACTAACAAAGTCCTAATATCATTTCTAGAAGTCCATCTATCAAGGGAATACAAATTCAACATGTTATCCACATTTATGAATGTTCTATGGCAAACTGTAAGGTTCCCATTTGTTGATTGGCTCATTTCGTGGACAAACCACATGTTGGGGTTCTTTGCAAGGGTATCCTAGGTGTTGGTAGGTTTGTTCGAAGCCGTTTGAAGACCTCGTCTTGATAAGCACCGAAGGTAAATCTCTATGTGCTTACTTGTCTTGAAGAGATAGTTGCACACACTCACAACTCATGCATATGTTTAATCCTTGTATGTTGTGTGTCTCATTTGTGTGCTTTAATGTTCTTTAACATCTCTTCTTGCATGTTATGTTGATTGCATCTTGCATATCCAATTGCCTTGTCTTGCTTAGCCTTAGGATTGCATGTTTGCATTGGGCGCTCCCAAAAGCGCTCTACAGAAGCGCTGTACGAACAGCGCCCATTGAGCGCTGTTCAGACCTGATTGATTTAATCGGTCGCTGTACAAAGCGCTCTACGTACAGCGCCCCTTTGTTTTCCCATGAGAACAGAGCAGGGGCGCTGTACAGAAGCACCCTACATACAGCGCCCAAGGCAAAATATGAGGGAAACTTATCAAAACGACCACACTTTGGTTTGGCCTCCTATATATATGCCACTTTGACTTTAGGTCAATTAAGAGAGTTCATATTCAGATTTCATACTTAGGATATTTTTCAAAGAGAAGAAAAATTCCAAGAACTCATTTTTAATTACTCAAACACTTTTTCATGATCATCAATCATCATCTAGCATCATCTTTGATCTTCTAGATGTCATCTTGCATGGATTCTTCATCATACTTTGCTTGGTAAGCTTTTCACTAATATCTTACATATTTTGTGTTTTTCTTAACAAACAATCTCATTTTATTACTTGTATGATTTTCATATATCTTTTGATACAAGATTAAGATTAGTGTGATGTATGTTTGAGAAGTTGTATTGTGATAGCTAATTAGGTTTTCTGCTTAATCTTGATTAGCTAAACTATTTGACATGTCATTTAGTTTTTAATATCTATGATTGCTTTAATTGAAAATTCATCATCTTAGATAAGCATATAGGGTTTCCCTTGCTCTATGTTGCATTTGGATATTCATATATTCACTTAGGGTGTTATTCTCTTCATTGAGAAAGTAAGTCTTGTGTGTAGCTTCCGGGATTAGGTTGCTTAGATCGCAAGCAAATTGGACTAGGTTCACTCATACCGGGATTAGGTAGGTGTGTGATTACTTTCGGGATTAGGTTGTAATCATTTTACACATTTAGTGGATTCGAGGTTCGAGTGTAGCTTACTTACTAGCCCGTGGTTTTTCCCGTGAGGGTTTCCACGTAAAAAATCAAGTGTTATTTAATTTCCGCATTATATACTTGATTTATTGCTCTATCTTGTTAGGGGTAATTTCGTAATTTTGACTTAATACGAAAAATTGGGTAATAAGCTTAAAATCTATTCACCCCCTTCTAGATAGTATTTTACACACCATGCTATAATTTGTTTCAATTGGTATCAGAGCGGGTTCTTAGACATACATAGGTGATCCTTGCTTATTTTGGTGTGTTTTGCATTTTGTGTGATTTTTGATCATTCATACATTTGCATTCATTTCATTCATTCATAAACACTATGAGTGGAAACGGTGGAAATGGTGGTGGCAACGAAGGTGCTTCTAGCACAAGGCCTCCACTTCTTACTGGATTGAACTATTCCCAATGGAAAGGGAAGATGGAATCCTACATATGCCAAATTCATGACCGTGCATGGATGGCGGTGGAAGACGGATATGATCTACCCAAGATGACTCCCAGTGGTAGAGGAGAAGAAGTATTGAAGCCTAAGGCGCAATGAAACGCGCAAGAGTTTGAGGCCTCAAAGTGGAATAGGAAGGCGATGCATGCCATCTTATGTGCTATGGACGAAAATCAATACAAATTGATTCAAAATACTAGGATAGCTAAGGAGGCATGGGACATCCTAGAGATTGCACATGAGAGAACCGAAGTGGTGAAGGACTCTAAGTTTCAAGTCCTCCAAACTCAATTCGAGATGCTTAAGATGGAGGAGAATGAGTGCTTCAATGACTTCGAGATCAAGTTGATGGACATAGTCAACCAAAGTCATCAACTTGGTGATCCATATTCGGATAGGAGAATCAAGCAAAAGATTATGAGATCTCTCCCCGATAGGTTCGAATCGAAGGTGACGGCTTTAGAAGAAAATAGTGGTTATAAGGATATGAAGCTGAGTGAGGTGATTGGGAGACTTCTAGCTTATGAGTCTAGGAAGGGTCCTATCTCCACACCTCCTAAAAAGCAAAAAGGAATTGCTTTGAAGACCTCCAAGGATGAAAAGGAGGCAAAGAAGATTGACTCGGATGAAGACCTTGCCTTGTTTGTAAAAAGGTTCAACAAGGTTATGAAGTTTAGAAGAAAGGGCTTTGGATCAAAAGGTCAAGATTTGAAGAAAAAGGGTTCTTTCAAGAAGTTTGAACCTAGGCAAGAAAGGACCGAAAGGAAAGGGGTCCAATGTTTTGAGTGTGGTGGCATAGGTCACTTTGCCCCTGAATGTGCTAATCACAATGAGAAGAAAAAGGGAAAAGTGATGGCCGCCACTTGGAGTGGAAGTAGTGATGACTCCTATAAGGGAGATGAGTCTTTGGATGATGAAGAGCTCATGGCTAATCTCCTAGCTTTTGCCTCCTCCCATAAAAGCAAAAGTGCTAGTGAGAGAGAGGAAATGAGTCAAGAGGAAAATGACTCAAGTGGAGAAGAAAGTGATTCCTCTTCTAACTCTATAAATGGATTTGTGGAGAAAAAGGTGCTTGCTAAATATCATGCCGAGTTTAATGATTTAGCAATCAAGAGCACAAGAAAGATCAAGATGTTGAGAGAAGAAAATCTTGAGCTTGCATCTCATAATGACCACTTAAGTGAACAAGTGGAAAAATTCAAGAAGATGGAAGATAAGCTAAGAGAGGAGTTAGTCTTATCTAGGAGGAACGAAGATAGTCTAAAGAGGGAGCTTGAAGAAGTTAGAGAATCTATGACTAGGATGGATTCTAGCACCAAGAAGCTTGACCATATGCTTGGTGTTGGAAAGAGTCCATGTGACAAAAGGGGTCTTGGGTATGAAGATGGCAAGAAGATCTCAACATTTAACAAGACCGTGTTTGTTAAGAGTTTGAGGAACGAAGAAACTTCATTTGTGCAAATTCCTAGGAAGAAGTTAGAAATAGGACAAAGTTCAAATGCACAAGTGAAGATGGGGCTAAGAAGGCAATCTCAAGTTCAACCCCCTAGGGTCCCTCAAGCCAACATTCCTCCACAATTGGCTCACAAAGGAAAGAGACCTATCATGCAACCTCATGCTAGGAAGCAATCAAGACCGGTTCAACAACGAAGACGAATTGAACCCATTCATCCACAAAGACAAGGACAAGGTATGATTCCTTATTTTTCTCCTATATGTCACTTTTTTGGATTTGATGGTCATACTAGACCACATTGCTTTCGATATATTAAAATGTGCAAAACTAGAAGCATGATAAAGAAGAAAAAGAAAAGAGCCATGATGCATATTCCTAGGAATAATGATATTGCTATCCATGATCCTAGAACATCTAGAGCCCATGTACCAAAGACCACTAAGAAAGCTAAGATTGTTTCTAGGTGGATTAGAAAGAATGAAAATGTTTGCCATGTTGCTTAAATAGCCTTGAAGGCAAATTCTTCTAATTTTTGGTATCTAGATAGTGGGTGCTCTAGGCACATGACGGGAAACAAGAGTTTCTTCGAGACTCTTGTTATGGAGGAAGGAGGATATGTCACTTTTGGTGATGGATCCAAAAAGAAAGTTGTAGGGAAAGGAACCATTTCCGTTCCTGGATTACCCTCTTTATCCGATGCTTTATTTGTTGATGGCTTGAAAGCTAATTTAATAAGTATTTCACATCTAAGTGATAAAGGATATTCCGTCTTGTTTAGCAAAGATGATTGCTCAATCATAAAGCCCGATGGACAAACCTTGTTGAAAGGTATGAGATCTAGTGACAATTGTTATTGTCTTGAAGCTAGAATAGTCTTACACAATGTGTCCATGGATGAGCAAATAGAGTTGTGGCATGAAAGACTTGGCCACATGAACTTTAAGGATTTAAGAACCCTTGGAAAGTTCAATTGTGTGCGTGGCCTCCCTAAGCTTGGGAAGAAAGCCAATGGTATTTGTGGACCTTGCCAACAAGGAAAACAAACCAAAAGCATGCACAAAAAGGGCAAGTATCTCTCCACCAAGGAGCCCCTAGAGCTTCTCCACATGGATCTCATGGGTCCTATGCAAACTGAGAGTTTAGGTGGAAAGAGATACATTTTTGTTTGTGTTGATGATTTCTCTAGATTTACATGGACATATTTTCTTAAAGAAAAATCCGAAACTTTTGATAAGTTTAAAATGCTTTGTACTAAATTACAGAATGAAATGAATTCTAATATTAAAAGCATTAAACGGATTAGAAGTGACCATGGGAGGGAGTTTGAGAATGCCTCTTTTGAAAGCTATTGTGATAGCTTAAGCATCTCCCATGACTTTTCGGCTCCTAGGACACCTCAACAAAATGGAGTTGTTGAGAGGAAGAATAGAGTCCTCCAAGAGATGGCTCAAGTGATATTGCTTAGTAACAATGTCCCTAGGAACCTATGGGCCGAAGCCGTCAATACAGCTTGCTATATAGGGAATAAAGTTTTCCTAAGGCCCGGATCTAGAAACACCTCCTATGAGTTATGGAAAGGTAGGAAGCCAAACGTTAGCTACTTCCACACATTTGGAAGCAAATGCTACATTTTAAATGACTGTGATCAACTTGGCAAGTTTGATGCTAAGAGTGATGAAGGTATCTTTATTGGCTATGCCTTGAATAGTAGAGCCTATAGAGTTTTCAACTTGAAGACTCGAACCGTCATGGAATCATCCAATGTTGTCATTGATGATACTAGGCTCAAGTCTAATGACCATGAGGAGGAGGAGGTTTTAGAGGATGACTCTCCTTTGAAGAGGGTTGTGGTGACTCCCAATGTTGGGACGTCCAATGACAATAATGAGGTCACACAACCTATTACTAGAGTCCCTCTCTTAGACTCTAATGAACCCGCTCCATGGGTTAGAAGACTCCATAACAAAGAGGATGTTATTGGAGATGTAAATGAGGGTGTTAGGATTAGGCGTCAAATAGCTAATCTCATTAGCTTTACATGCTACACCTCTCAAATAGAACCCAAAAAGGTTGATGAAGCCTTGAATGATGAATTTTGGGTTCTTGCCATGCAAGAAGAGCTAAACCAATTCGAAAGGAATGAGGTTTGGACTTTAGTTCCTAGGCCTAAAAGCTCACATATAATAGGAACTAAGTGGATTTATAGGAATAAATCCGATGAGAATGGCAACATAGTGCGGAACAAGGCTAGACTTATAGCACAAGGGTACTCTCAAATTGAGGGTATCGACTTTGAGGAGACCTTTGCTCCCGTTGCCCGTTTAGAGTCCATTAGGCTTCTCTTGTCCATCTCTTGTGTGCACAAGTTCAAATTTGTAAGGTCAATAGTTAGTGTTGGCATTAATTCCATATCAAAACGTGTTTATCTTGTAATGTTTAGTGGTTAGTAATTGAAGAATTTTGAAGACGAAGGACGTCTCAACCACAATTCATTCAAGAAGCCGGCTTTTAAGAGATTCGTGCATTATTGGTCGACAAAGGTATTAAAGGTCCTCTTATCTCTTACAAGGCTAGGCACACACTCACACGTATCATTCTTGTGTGTTCCTTCATTATTTAATTTCGTTTACATATCACTTTCACACACTTGGCAAAATATGCTCATGCATTCATATTAAGTTGATAAACTTTGTGTTTTGCATTTTCTAGGACTATGTCCGAAAACTAGCATATGTGTGTGTCTTTGTGTTTGTATATTTCCGTATTTTTGTATTTTGACTTGTATATGCTCTATTATGATTCCTTATTGAGTTCCGGTCATTTCGGTTACTCATTCATGTAGTTTCGAGTCCAAATGATGTAGATACGCTACTTTTCGTTCTCATTCGTTGAGTTGACTTCATCGATGATTTCTGAGATGATTTCTCAATCGTTTTTCAAAGTTGTGTAGTCGTAGTCGTGCGTCAGAGAGTCATGGTTTGTAATCCAAAAACGGATTTGAAATCGGAGTTCAGACGCGCAAGATAAGGGCTGAAGAACCGAGGGAGTGCGCGAGAGGACAGCCCAAGCCGTGAGGCCACTTGGGCTGGCCGTTGGTGAGGCCGTGGGCCCCACGGCCTGGAGGAGCCTCTGATCCCATGTGGGCCACACGCCCCCCACGACCAGGGGGTGACATGGCCTCACTTGATTGGTTGCCTTGGCCCTTCTCTCTCCTCCTATTTCTTCCCTCTCTCTCTCCATTTGAAAAATTAAGAAGAAAAGTTTCAGTTTTCCCGTAAGCAAATCCTCTCCAATTTTTAGATTTTCAAAACACCATATCTTCCTCATCCGGAGTCGGATTTTAGTGATTCAAGTTGGAGAGTGTTCATATTTGAGTCCTCTATCATCCACAAGTGGTTTGGTGGCTGTTTGATCATGATTTCTAGTGGTGGAACACTAATTTCCGAACCAGCTGCAGAATCCGAGGCAATGGTCTCAACTTTGGGATTTCTTTCTTTTTCACCTTCCATTTGCTTGGGGTTTCTTCTTCTATATCTATGTTTATGTTTGGTAAAAGCTATTGAGAAAGATAGCTTGATTATCATTCTAATTGAAAGTCAATTTGTGGACTAATGTTGACTAGATTCTATGATTCTAGGTTTTACATATGTTTGTGAGTTGTATTGTGATTAGAATGGCATCTTAGGTTGTTTGGAACTTAATTGAATTAATTTTGTGATAAATGACCTTGAGATATGGTTTGATCCTTTGATTGATAAAACCTAGGATTTGTGTATTTGTTTGTGATTTATAGAATATAGGTTTTGATTGATGTAAATCTCAAATCCTTGCTCTATATCTTTGACTAGTATATTGATTGATTTTAATCTCATATATCTAGCATTTAATTGTATATTGATAGCATCTTGAATTTGTACTTCATGAACATATTGTGATTCAAGTGTTGTATATGTGAATGAGACTTTGAGTGTATGTGTTAGGTGTTTCACATGCTTAGGTTTCTATTCTCGTATTTTGCATCTAGACTTGATTACTTGTGATATCACATGTTTAGGTCTATTTGTGCCATAGAATGTATTGATCACATGTTCTATGTTATAGTAATTGTTTGCATCATTTGCATTCACATGATCACACTAGGAAGTCCTTGTAAAAGGCATGAAGTCTTGGTTAGAGTCGGGGTGACTCGGATAGCCAAGCAAGAAGTCTTGCCTAGAGTCGGGATGACTCGGATAGGTAAGCAAGGAGTCATGGCTAGAGTCGGGAGGACTTGGATAGTCATGCATGGGAGGCTCCCTAGAGGCAAAAGTGCCTTGGATAGGGAGTTGGCTATTGTATTGGTAGGCCTAGACGTATGGTTAGACATAGACTCCGATAGAGCGGGGTACACGGGAGGTGTATGCACTCTTGAGGAATTTCTAATCTACCATCGATGTTGGTTGTGTGTGGTGTCCAATATATGGTGGTTTCGCATCATTGAGGGATTTCACACTTTCCAATAGGGTTGGGTAGGCTTAGACTTCACTAGGTTGGGTGAGCTAAAGATTGGTCACTTTGTGAATGTTCTATATTTACTTTCCAATAATATAGTACCCAATGGTTGTAGTTCAACCCGTGGATGTTTCCTCCTTAGAGGTTTTACCATGTTAAAAAATCTCTTGTGTTAATTCTTCCTATCTCTTTCTCTTATATTTTAATTGTATATTTTATTATCTTGATTCATAATATTCACATGTGATGTATTGTGAAGCAAGACTTTGTATAGTGTGATTAATGAATTCATTCTATAGATCAATTTTGTATCTTTGATTCTTTTATATATTGTAATTTTTGTATAGTGACATTTTGATCACTCTTGTAACTCATTGAACACTTATTGAAATACAAGCTTACTTTGTTGTTGTGTTTATTTGTTCTTATACCTCACATAACTTGTTGATATACTTAGACTTTGCTCTTATGATTGTATTATCGTATTGTCTATGTATGTCTTCCTTGGCTTATTGTGTTGTGTGTAAGGCTACCTTGAGGGACAAACGAATGTTTGTTCAAGGGTTTGAAAAGGTGTAAAAACCTATTCACTACCCCCCCCCCCCCCCCCCTCTCTAGGTATGCTTTAAGCAATTTAACTTCGTTTGTATACTTTCAAAATTGCACCAAATGGACGTCAAGAGTGCTTCCTCAATGGCTTCTTGCAGAGAAAGTGTTTGTTGAACAACCCAAGGGGGTTTGTGGATGTACACCACCCCAACCATGTCTATCGCCTCAAGAATGCACTATATGGGTTGAAACAAGCACCGAGGGCTTGGTATGAGCGCCTCACTCAATTTCTTGTTGACAATAACTATACAAGAGGTAGTGTTGACAAGACACTATTCATCAAGAGAGACAATGATGAGCTTTTCATAGCTCAAATAAATGTTGATGATATAGCTTTTGGCTCCACCAACAACACCAAGGTCCAACAATTTGTTGATGTCATGTCTCATGAATTTGAGATGAGTCTTGTTGGTGAGCTTAGTTACTTCCTAGGTTTAAAAATTAGCAAATGAATGATAGGATTTTCATAACCCAAGCCAAATATGCTAAGAACCTAGTGAAGAAGTTTGGTTTAGAGAAAGCCAAACATTGTGATACACCCATGAGTACCACTTTGAAGCTAAGCAAGGATGCTAGTGGTAAAAGTGTGGAACAAACGTTATATCGTGGCATGATAGGAAGCTTGCTTTATTTGACCGCAAGTAGGCCCGATATCTCCTTTAGTGTGGGTGTGTGCTAGGTACCAAGCGGATCCTAAGGAGTCCCATCTCTCTTCCGTAAAGAGAATCATTCGCTATGTGAATGGGACATCCAACTATGGGATTTGGTACTCTTTTGACACTAATGCTAGTCTTGTAGGCTTTAGTGATGCGGATTGGGCAGGAAATTGTGATGATAGGAAGAGCACATCGGGCGTTGCTTCTTTCTAGGCAACAACTTGGTGTCTTGGTTTTGCAAAAGCAAAACTCGATTTCCTTGTCCACGGCCGAGGCCGAGTACATAGCCGCGGGGAGTGGATGCACACAACTCCTATGGATGAAGCAAATGCTAGTAGACTACATTCAACCAAGGTACTCTCACTCTCTTTTGTGATAACATGAGTGCTATTAATATTTCCAAGAATCCGGTCAACATTCTAGAACTAAGCATATTGACATCCGCCATCACTTCATTAGAGAGCTTGTTGAAAATAAATGCATAGTACTTGAACATGTAGGTACTAATGATCAACTTGCGGACCTATTTACTAAACCCTTAGATGCTACTCGATTTAAAACTCTTAGTAGATCTATTGGGATATGTCTTGTGGAGTGATGTGATTTATGATTGACCCCATATGGGGAACTCAAGCAAAGAGAGCTATTTTGCATTCTTGTCACTTGCAAAAATTTGAAATATCTTATGCTCTTCTTTTAATTGCTTGAGTAAGCTTGGTTGTACATATGTATATATGTTTTCAATTATAAGTGTGAACCTTGCTTGTTTACAATCCATGTCATATTTATGTTCAAACATGCATTTTTGGACTAGGAGATGTTCATAGGAAGTATGATTGAATGACCTATAGTTATCTCCATGACATGATGATTCTTTTATAACATGCTAATGTCAAATGAAAAAGCATGAAATTCATATAACATGCTCACATGAAAAGCATGAATTGATGATTGCATATTCTTAAAATGCAAAACTTGTGTGAAAGCTTATGAGACTCAAAATGAATAAAGGATCTTGTATCCGTTCAAAGGAATTTATATTCCAAATGTCTCTCTTTCTTTATTAGTTGAACATGGCTACTATCATACGGATATCTTATCCGGAAAAATCAAATAGGGTGCAAAGTCGCTCATGCCATGTTTCGCTTATAAAGTTGGATATAGTTGCTCTTAAATTGAAATCAATAATCTCTATATCCTTGCTTTTCTCATGACATTGGTGAAATTGGTTTGAATTCTTATTAGAAACCTTTGTCATTTGCTTTGCCAAATACCATTGTATTTTGGACTTGAATGCTATATGTCTTGTATGCAAAGCATGTTGGATTCACACATTTTCTACAAAAATCTCCTTGTTTCTTTCCAATTAATTGAGGTGCATAAAGTGACTTATATGTATGCAAATATCTTGCATGCTTCTATCTCTCGTTGCTATGAGTGACCCGGTTGGGGACTACTCCTTTGCCTATATCATGACAAAAAGGGGGAGTAGGATATGGTAAGGGGAGTTGCAAAATATAAAGCAATTGTGCATATTGGGGAGAACATTCATTGAGGGAGTAACCCGTTGAGGGGAGCATTGCATACACATACATTGCATAATGTTGTGCCTATTTTTTTTAATGCAAATGCTTGTTATTGTTCTCACTTGATTAATCTCACACTTTACTTGTATTGGAAATGTTAGAAACTTTATTTCAGGGTTGATTGTTCTACAAGAGATTGAAGACTTGAAGTTTTATTTTCTTATCTCTTTGTATTGTAGAAATCTTGTTGTCCCGTAGTTTCTATTTTTTTTGTGAGGATTCAATGTGAGTGGTGGTTTTGTCACGAAATAGCCAAAGGGGAGATTGTAAGGTTCCCATTTGTTGATTGGCTCATTTCGTGGACAAACCACATGTTGGGGTTCTTTGTAAGGGTAGCCTAGGTGTTGGTAGGTTTGTTCGAAGCCCTTTGAAGACCTCGTCTTAATAAGCACCGAAGGTAAATCTCTATGTGCTTACTTGTCTTGAAGAGATAGTTGCACACACTCACAACTCATGCATATGTTTAATCCTTGTATGTTATGTGTCTTATTTGTGTGCTTTAATGTTCTTTAACATCTCTTCTTGCATGTTAGTTGATTGCATCTTGCATATCCAATTGCCTTGTCATGCTTAGCCTTAGGATTGCATGTTTGCATTGGGCACTCCTAAAAGCACTCTACAGAAGCGCTGTACGAACAGAGCCCATTGAGCGCTGTTCAGACCTGATCGATTTAATCGGTCACTGTTGGGTCGCTGTACAAAGCGCTCTACGTACAGCGCCCCTCTGTTTTCCTGTGAGAACAGAGCAGGGGCGTTGTACAGGCACTGTACAGAAGCGCCCTACATACAGCACCCAAGGCAAAATATGAGGGAAACTTATCAAAACGACCACACTTTGGTTTGGCCTCCTATATATGCCACTTTGACTTTAGGTCAATTAAGAGAGTTCATATTCAGATTTCATACTTAGGATATTTTCAAAGAGAAGAAAATTCCAAGAACTCATTTTTAATTACTCAAACATTTTTTCATGATCATCAATCATCATCTAGCATCATCTTTGATCTTCTAGATGTCATCTTGCATGGATTCTTCATCATACTTTGCTTGGTAAGCTTTTCACTAATATCTTACATATTTTGTGTTTTTCTTAACAAGCAATCTCATTTTATTACTTGTATGATTTTCATATATCTTTTGATACAAGATTAGTGTGATGTATGTTTGAGAAGTTATATTGTGATAGCTAATTAGGTTTTGTGCTTAATCTTGATTAGCTAAACTATTTTACATGTCATTTAGTTTTTAATATCTAGGATTGCTTTAATTGAAAATTCATCATCTTAGATAAGCATATAGGGTTTCCCTTGCTCTATGTTGCATTTGGATATTCATATTCACTTAGGGTGTTATTCTCTTCATTGAGAAAGTAAGTCTTGTGTGTAGCTTCCGGATTAGGTTGCTTAGGTCGCAAGCAAATTGGACTAGGTTCACTCATACCGGGATTAGGTAGGTTGTGATTACTTCCGGGATTAGGTTGTAATCGTTTTACACATTTAGTGGATTCAAGGTTCGAGTGTGGCTTACTTACTAGCCCGTGGTTTTTCCCATGAGGGTTTCCACGTAAAAAATCAAGTGTTATTTAATTTCCGCATTATATACTTGATTTATTGCTCTATGTTGTTAGGGGTAATTTCGTAATTTTGACTTAATACGAAAATTGGGTAATAGCTTAAAATCTATTCACCCCCCCCCCCCCCTAGATAGTATTTTACACACCGTGCTATAATTTGTTTCACAAACAATGCAATTGATGCAATGAGATCACAATGAAAAACATGTCGAAGAGTGTATAAGAGTAGAAACAGAATTTACCCTCAAATTGAATGCTAAGGTACAAAACTCACGGGTAATCTCCACTATTAATCCTAACAATTGAGTACGGAGTCTCGTCCACTTAGACACTAAGAGAAAGGGACTAATTTCACATTATGTAAAGCAATCCTAGACTGACAAAAGTTATCCAGGACTCAACAACTAACACATGCAAAAATTCCTCAACGGCACTACTAAAAACATCTCATTCAAACAATTTGTTCAAAATGGCTTATTCGCAAAAATTTCAAAATTTTGAGAAAACACAAAAACACAATATATACAACACAAAATCACAAAAATGACACATGTGTCCACACCCCCAAACCTAAACTCGGCATTGTCCTCAATGTTAAAAATTGAAGTACATGGATAAGGAGTTCATGATTTAGAAATGTGAGCACAAAACTACTAACACATATATACAACTAAACACACACTCTAAAACAAAATAACAAAATAACAAATACCATGTGAAAGGTGCTTCTAAATATGGAGGAAAACATTTCAACAAAAACTGTCAACTTTCGAATCCGAACAATGTCTGCTTTTCAATGCATATTTTCAAAGATGCTCAATAAAACATGCTCAAATTTCGAGACAAGAATATAGACATACAAATGAACACTGTTCATGAAGAAATATTTTAAAATTCAATTCGAAAAAGTGTGAAAACAGACGTTGAAAACAGGTCACGTGCAGAAATTTGAAAACAGGGCATGTCTATGACCTTCGCCGAAGAAACACTCATAACTTTTAAACCACCGCCCAGAACTTTACATTCTTTATATCGTTGGAACCGTATCAAAAAAAAGAACACAGCATGAGCAGAAAAATTTATTTCTTCACCAATTAGTACAGTTTTAAAGAAATGTTCGCCTTAAAATTTTCGAAACAGGACATCTTCACAAGGTTTGAATAAAACTCAAAACAAAAAACAAAAATATATAATAACATATATACAATCCTAATATCTACAACTAACATATAAACACTATTTACAATCCTAGATATCCACCACTAATCACATCACAACAACCAATCCTAATCACTAGGCAACACAATCAATTCACACTCTTAAGCTAAGCATATATCAACTTTGAAATAAAAGCTCAAGGGTAAGAGATTAGACCTTCGTAGGATGGTGTGGCTTCGTGGTATGGTGTGTTGGTGCATGGTGCATGGTTGGGTTGGGTTCATTCTCACGGATCTTCTCGCGGAGATTTCTCAGGATTCCCGGCGGGCTCACACGTTCTGTGCAACGGATCTTTCCCACGGATCTAAAGTCGCAGTGAACTCTGCGGCTTCTTATCTTCTGGTCTGCGGCTTTTCCCGCGGAGTCATCTCACGCAAGGTTCCAAGAGACCCCGCGGCTTTGTTGAACGGGCATATTCCCGTGGACTCTTTCCGCGGTGGGCATTTCTTCTTGATTCCAGCCCCTGCACATAGAAAATTACACCAAAACCTACCATAAGCACATGCTAAATAAATAAGGAGTATGAACCCCCAAACCTATCTATTTCCATGCATCTCATCAAGATATGTGGATAAATAAGAGACTCTAGACTCTTAACACTATTAATAAAATGTACAAATAATTACAAATTAAAAAGTCCTTAAATATAAATAAAACGAATGTCCATTATGTGCATCCTTTCCTTAAAGCTTGAAATTCCTGCACACTAACAAACATATCAAAAAGTTCATATGTTCAAAGATATTCGCAAATCATTCAAAAAATCATCATGCAATTCATGGAAGTCTGAAGGTTTTCTAATGGAATAAGAGATTTATGGCTTTTAACCACCCACACCATATCACTTGGTGTGTTTGTTCCATTAACACAAGGAGTCTTTTTCTTTTGTACAAGTTGATCCTTTCGAACCCAAACTTGTCTAGCTTCTCCTACAATCTCCTAGGTGTGACATTCCTAGTTTTGCAAAATTCATTATATTTTGAGCACTCGGCCATCTTGTGACCTCTAATTGAGCAAAAATGGCATCTAGGAGAATAAGTTGGTGGAGTACCTTTTTCTTGTTCTTACTCATTTTCCTTCTTCTTGGGGGCCCTTTGGATGGCATGCATCACCATGGGAAGTGCAAGGCTTCCTTGGTTCCTCTTGCTTGGTCCCCGTCTTGGTCAAGGTTTGGAGAGTGTTGTTGACATTGTCTATCTCCACAATCATTGCATTTTCCTTGACCTTTGAGATCTCTAAGGCATTGTTTCTCATGTTGAGCTCTTCTTGCAACTCTACTAATGCCTTGTCCCTCTTCACTACTTCCAATTGCATTCCATGCAATTTCCTAGCGAACTCTTCCTCTTGTTCTTCCATCAATTTGGATAGAGCTTGTGATTTTTGAATTTCCGAGTCTCTCTCTCCCTTAAGTGAGTCAACCATATGCATCAAGCTCATATTTTTACTTGTCAAGTCCATGTTCTCCTTGATCACATAGGTTACATCTATCCTTTTTTCTTCCTCCTCCTTCTTTAGCTCATCTTCAAATGCATGTAAACCTCATATGTCATCTTTCGAGCTACTTGGAGTTGGTACCGATTCTTCTTCATGCGAACACAAAGGATAGGTTGGTTGAGAGAGTCTTTGAGGCTCTTCCTTCTCTTCTCTTCGACCTCTTGTAAAATCTTGCTCAACTGAAATCCAACCCTGTCTACGACTTCTTCTATGTTGAGCATTCTTTGTTCTGTCGATGAGAAGTTGTCATGGTTGCTCCATTGATGGTCTTGCCCTTCTTGTTCATAGCTTCCTTGATTATTGTACTCTTGATAAGGGTACATGGGAGGTATCTCTTCTTCATATTCCGGCAAATTCTCTCCTTATGGACCCAAGTCCATCATATGTTCATTCCACCCACAAACGAATAAACTATACAGGATGCTGCCCATATTGTTCCAAGAGAGCTCTTACTTCATTTGCCAAGTCGGCCAATTGCATGGCTAACATTGAGTTGCCCCTCTCCATGTCGATTTGGAATTCTGAAATAATCAAACAAACTAAACAAGAATCACGTCGAACAAGATTGAATATGAACAATGAAAAATAAAATAAGATAAAAATAAAATAACGAAAAATAACTTAAATAAAACAAAGACTAGACCTACAAAACGTACACTACCTCCTCCCCGGCAGCGGCGCCAAAAACTGATGCGCACGTAATTGTTCTAATAAATATCCCCAATGGCACCAATAACTTGATCGGTGCACGCAGGACACACGATAGTTCTATAACTATCGGTAAATGATGGTACGTGAGTGCGAGTGTATTTCTACCCTTTTCGCAAGTATACGAATTGTTGGCTACGTATAGTGATTACGAGTAAGGGTATCGTTCCCACGAGGGAGGGGTGGATGGTACACGTAAAGTTGGTTCTACGCCTTATGTTATAATTAAGCTAATTACAATATTTACAATAATTACAAATGCATGAAAATGTAAACGAGATGGTCGTAAGTAAGCGACAACTAATCTAATGCGATTACACTAATGCGGAGAATTAAAAGTGATGCGAATCCTACGATCAAGGATACGCAATCTCTACACTACAAAGACAATTCTAATTAACCTAAACTAATTAGATTGCAACTAAAGCAAATAAGTAAATTAACAACTAAAGCAATATAATTAAGTTACACTAATTAACTACAACTAACTAAATTATCATTAACTAACCTAACTAACTAATTCTTGCAAAGATCATGCAAGAGCAAAGATACAAATGAAGAGGAATATATCAATTGATCTCAATTAAGCATCTTTTGTTCTATGGAATATGCATATAATCCTACCACTCAATTACCATCAACTATGGACATAGAGTGACAATAATAGAGAGGTTTACAATCCTAGAACATGAGAACTAGCTAATATGCATGGACATGCAAATACTAACCAAATTCTTACCACTAGAGTTAATCAATGTTGGAAAACAAAGTTTACATGTTACTAGTGATCAATTAACAACATGTATACATTCAATCTAATTCAATTCAACATATGATACTCAAGATGGATATGGTAAAGATATGATCAATTAAATACAAGGAATAATCATATAAAATCCATTCCTCAACATTCAAAGTATATTACACATACATGTTCATGACATACAAATAAGAAGAAAGTAAAAGATTAAGAAGAAACCACAAGTTGGTAAGCTTCTTTTTCTTCAATAGAGCACGAAGCCTTCTTCTTCTAAGCTAGAAATCCACATGAACCATGTAGTATTAAGTGGTAGGATGTAAGCTAAACTAAGGTAATTCTAAGCTAATTTAGGCTATTTGGGTATTTAATTGGACATTAGGGATTATGCTAAGCTATTTGGGTGATAGTAGGGTTATTTGGATATTTGGGATTGTGTTTAAGGTTAGGAAAGATGAATTATATAGTAGGGAAGGTTTGGGCATGGTTTTGGACGAAATATCTCCAAGTCGGTTGCTCCGGCGTGCTTGTCTCCCCTGTCTCGCGGGTTTGTTCTCGCCGTCGGAAGTCACCAGGTCATTTACGAAGGTTGGCCGCGAGTTCTGACCTTCTGGACTGTGGGAATGTTCCCACGACATGAAACCGCTGAATCTTGGCGAGCTTGGACAAGTTTGGGTGTGCAAGAACCCGCTGGAATCAAGCTTGAAGGCTTGCATTTCCATGGAAGTTGGTGGACTTGGAGGTGAGGTAAATCACGTGCATGAAAGGCTCAAAATGGGTGCAATGGGACTGCCGGGACGTTGGCTTCCGATCCAGGCTGAAATCGGTCGAAAAAACCATCAAAAAATGGCTGGAACATGTCGAAGAAGATGCCGGGTCACGACCGGGTCAACCGAGTCTGAACCGGGTCATTGGAGGGTCGGGTCGACTCGACAGCAGTTGAAGACGACCTGACGTCAGGCGTGACGCGAGCGGCATCAAAACGGCGTCATCTAGCATGCTGATGTGGCGCTGACGCTGACTTTTGCTAGCAAATTACCATTTGTACCCCTGAGCTTTCCCTTATTCACAGAATCTGCAATTATAATTCGAATATTGCACTTTTGCCCCTGATTTGTCCAAAATTACACAATTGCCCCTGAACTTCCCTAATTTCCTGAAACACTTATTTAAATCATTAAAATCCCAGTTTTACCCGAGAAACAAGTACAAAAAGATAGGAAAATGGAGCGCTAAATGTGAACCTTTGGAGTGCGATCACTATATAATCGTACTCATTGATAACTCAAATGATACCACTTGCAACCATAAGTCCATCATTTATCTCTGGATTAAGATAGACTCTCCAATTGTCCTAATAATGAAAAGACTATTATCTATTGACGGTTCTAGATAAAGTATTTCATTGTGATCCAGTTCAATGCACCTAGTGCACTAGATTCTTTTACTCGAAGACCCTCCGATGATTTTAGACTCATCATAACACATTTGATCCCACTCAAATGCTAGTAAAAGAATTCTACAACTTTAACAAGATAAATGTGCACAACCTTTAACTTAAGTTGTGAACATTATTCAAGACTAACTAAAGAATTGTGTCTACCTCATACATATCCAAATGTACGAACAATTCTTCTTTTCTCATAGTCTTTGACCTTATGATTATTTACTTTTGACAATTATAATATTCAATCTATAAATGCTATAAGATTTGTTTAAATCAGAAATCATTTTATTAATATGAAAAGATTGTCAAAAACGAATATTACACTCTTGCTATTGAGCATAATCCTAACATCTCCCACTTGCGCTATAACAAATGTGTCATATCTCTCATTCCCATGTTCTCTAGGTGCCCATCAAAACTCTTCTATGGTAGAGCCTTTGTGAAGGGATCCGCTAGATTTTCTACTGACGCGATTTTGGTAATCGTCACATCACCCCTATGCACAATCTCCCTAAGAAGATGATACTTCCTTTCAATGTGTTTTCCTCTCTTATGACTTCTTGGTTCTCTCGAATTAGCCACTGCTCCACTGTTATCACAGTAGATAGTGATCTGCTTATTCGCACTGGGAACCACTTCCAAGTCAATCAAGAATTGGCGAAGCCAAACAACCTCTTTGGCAGCTTCGCATGCAGCAACATACTTAGCTTCCATGGTGGAATCAACAATACAATTTGCTTGATACTCCTTCATATGATTGTCCCTCTTCCAATAGTAAACACAGATCTTGATGTGGATTTTCTGGTAGTCAGAATCCGACTAGAAATCAGAATCTGTATACCCAATGGGAATCAAATCCCCTCCTGAGTATACAAGCATATTATCTCTTGTTCTCCTGAGATACTTGAAATATGCTTAACTGCCGTCCAGTGCTCAGGACCAGGTTTCGATTGAAACCTGCTAACTATGCCCACAGCAAAACAAATATATGGTCTAGTGTAGAGCATTGCATACATGATACTTCCAACTGCCGAGGCATTTGGAATCCTACTCATGAATTGCTCTTCATGCTCATTCTTAGGAACTTGTTCCTTAGAAAGTTTGATTCCATTTCTGAAAAGTAACATACCCTTCTTGGAATCTTGCATGGAAAATCTAGACAATTTTATCTATGTATGAAGCTTGGGATAGTGCAATCGTTCTATTCTTTCTATCCCTTATTACTTGGATAACAAGAATATAACTTGCTTCTCCTAAGTCCTTCATATCAAATTGTTTTGCTAACCATTCTTTTACTGATGTCAATACACCTACATCGTTTCCGATGAATAGTATATCATCACATAAAGAATTTAGGAAAACCAGCTTATTGCCATTAATCCTTTTGCATACACAAGGTTCGTCACAGCTTGATCAAACCTTATGTTCCGGATCAGGATGCTTGCTTTAATCCATTTTGGATTTTTGCAACTTGCATTGCCTTTTGCCAATGGCGACCATCACATGCTCCATTGCTTCCTTATATGTGTAGGGATTATCGTCGTCCGAGAGATTCTCCATTGATTCTCCCAAACCGATGTATCTCTCGGTTTTCTACTAACCCTCCCACTACGACGAGGAATGGTAGGTTGTTGATTTTGTGATGGTGCAGAACTTACAATTGGGCTAGGTTGAGTACCTCTTGTGGAATTGTATCTCCTGTATCTCATTCAGGACAATTATACTCTTAGGTACAAAATCATTCATATAGTCCTTTTCCAGAATTTTAACATTTGTTGAACAAATACTTTAAGATCTGAAGGACTATAGAAATAATACCCCTTAATTTCTTTTGGATACCCTACAAATATGCATGTTTCTGAACGGGACTCCATCTTTTCTGTCTTTCCTTTTAACACATGCTAGGACAACCAAATATCCTTAAGTGTTGTAAACTAGGCTTTCGCCCAGTCCATAACTCATGCGGTGTTTGAGGAGCTGACTTAGACGGTACATCATTTAGAATGTATTTGCAGTTTGTAAAGTATATCCCCAAAAGAAATGGGAAGCGTTGAATAACTCACATAGACCTAAGCATATTCAAAAGAGTTCTATTTCTCCTTTCTGCCACCCCATTTTGTTGAGGTGTACCTAGTGCAGAAACTGAAAAAGAATTCCATTATCAACAAGATATTGCTGAAACTCACCAGATAGATATTCTCCACCACGATCAGATCTCAAGATTTTTATATGTTTATGTAGCTGATTTTCCCACTTCAACTTTAAATGCTTTGAACATGTCAAAAGCATCCGACTTATGTCTTATGAGATACACATAACCAAATCTCGAATAATCATCTGTGAAAGTGATGAAGTACTCATATCCACCTCTAGCTTGAATGCTCATAAGACCACATACATCAGTATGCATTAATCCTAAACATTCAGTGGCTCGTTGTGCCTTTGATCCTGAACGACCTTTTAGTCATTTTACCTTCCAACCGGATTCACAAGTTGGTAGATCATCGACCTTTAAGTCACTTAAAGGTTCGTCACTAACCAATCTTTTATCCTATTAAGGTTTATACCTAGGCCAATGGCATAGATAGTTTCATCTAGATTTTTACTCTTTTATGTTTGGGTGGTTTGCGTTATTCTATGTCTATAACAAGTGAGTATTTCTATTAAATAGAATAGCCATTTCCAATGTACCTTTGTAATCAATTGTCATCCTTACTAAAATAAATATATATATATCTATTAAAAGTAACCGAATATTCAAATTTATTTAACAAGAAACTGAAATTAAATTTCTCTTGAATTGAGGTACATAATAATGTCTATCAAATCTAAATGCCTACTAGAATCTAGATTAACTCTAATACCTCCCACTGCACTAGCAAACACCAACGCTCCGTTGCCTAAACGCAAGTTGATTTCATTCTTATTCAGCCTTCTCCTTTCTTGAAACCCCCATAAGGAATAACAAAGATTATTGGCTACTGAGTCTACGATCCAAGAATCTGCCAGTAAACATGTTTCAAGATAATTCACATTACCTTGTTCCTTCTTATTCTAAGACTTTGGGCAATTACTTTTCCAATGTCTCTTTTCATCACAAAAGAGCACTTCCTTTTGATCTTGGTTACTTTCTTAGTCTCCTTCTTGGTAGGCCCAAGTTGTTTTTTTCTTCTGTTATTCCTTGACCTTCTAACAGGTCTTAACTATAGCAACTTTACCAACCATATGAACTCTTCTAGAGACATCATCATATCACAGCAGACCCCATTCCTTCATGCTGCTGTGCAACACGTTGGAGGGTAGCCATTTGGCCATCTCATTCGAGGTCTTCCACTACTCATACTTGTCTCTTTACATCACATTAGATTCATTTGTGGGAGCATGTGGTTTTTAGGAGTAGTCAGAACAAACTTTTTGTTTTTTCAGCTTGCAGCAATAACCCAATTTTCCTTTTCCATGTGAAATTATCACTAGTTAAAATATTTATCTTTTAAGATGATCATTAGGGACGGGGTCATGATTTCTTAATAAACAAAATATATATGAGTAAAATAATCATGTTTTAGCACTTTCGAATATTTCTTGAATTAAATATATAATTCAATCATAAAATTCACGTTTGATCCAACACCATAAATGTTACGCCTCCTTTGGAAGTTCGCACCATTTACTAGTTAGACTAGGTCCCACCTAATTGTTAACATAACAACCAACGTTTTCAATTTTAGCCTTGTGATTTTATTAACAGGAACTCTTGGGAGGATATCAATAAAACCATTAAGTGTATACCAAGATTTCAACCCTCAATATTTTTCCCTCACGAAAATCCCTCCTTGGGGAGTAGATCTCATTTGAGTCAATTGTCTAGTCTATCCTTGTAAGGAAGTATCTTGCTAAATTCCATTCATGGACGCCCCTTGGGGGGATTACCAATAATAATAAAGCTCAACTAACCTTGGAAGCCATAGGTGTTTGCAAGATACCTTCTCCCACTCAATTATTTAAGGCGTGTGATTAATCCCATAGAATGATTTACCAAGTTATCTAGATACCAATTAGATACCTAAATCATTCAATGCATGTTCGTACCAAAAAATATATGAGTACACTCCTATTCTATATGACATGTCTCAAACAATACAAATATTGTAATATTTACGCAAAATAAATAGCCACAATTTGATCCATCCTAGAAAACAAGTAATTACATTTGTTTGGAATACAAAAACTCCTTTCTTGGCGAACAAGTCTTCAAGCGCCACCGATCACTTGTGCTCCCACGGCTTCCCCTATGGGCGTGCACACTCCACGACCCCAACAAGGGCTGCCGTGCGCAGCCCACAGTCCAACATGCACAGCTGCGTGCAATCTTGCTGCATGTTTGCTATGGTGCGCACAGTCCCAAACTTGTTCAGTTGCTTTCCAATTCTTCAAGTCTTCGAATCTTCGATGCTGAACGTATTACAACATATTTAAACATAAAATGCTACAGTTTTTTTTTTTTTAATCCTGCAGTATTTAATACAAAAAAAAAACTGCTCTATATTTAATACAATAAAAAAAAAAAAAAAACAAAAAAAAAAAAAAAAAAAAAAAAAAAAAAACTTATGAAATTGTGACAATAATAGGCCACCCTTCTTGTTACAATTCCAAAACAAAAATACATTAAAATTCTAGGATCAAAATTGAGCAATAACAATTCATTTTATAACAACATATAACATATAAAATCCATACATTCCAATGTAATTATATATGAGAATACCTAGAGTGCCATCTCTTTCTAAACATGCATAATCACAATAAAAAAAAAAGATTCACATATATACATTAATTAATTAAAGGGTACAACCAAGGCTCTGATACCAATTGTAGGGAAAAACGATTGCACACAGCGGAAGCGAGACTAAAACGGTTTAGTATAGTTTAAAATTTTTCCATAATTGAACCTTAACCCTCTAATTAATTAACATATAATACTAAAGATATCATACCTTTGTCGCGTGATCCGATTGACATTGCATCGATGGTAATCCGCAAGATCTTCCAATCCAATCACGAACGTGAATCACCTAGGAGCGTGGTCTCCTTCTCTTTGAATTGTGTACCTAAGGATGGATTAACAAAACTTTTTCTTTTTTTTTAGTCACAACAAGTTCCAAGAGACAACAAAGAATGTTCCGGTCACTTTTGAATTCACAATCTTTAGATCGAAACTCGCGTGAACCTTATTCGAAATTGTGTACAAAATCTTTTGATGTAAAAGTAACTAGTGCACTATCGAAATAAGAACAGACTTTTCTCTCTATTCCTCTTGGCCGATTATCACACTAATCTATAGAGTTGGATTTTATTTTTCTCAAGCAAAAGAAAAATATTCTCAAACCAAAGACCTAGGGCAAGCCAAATTCCCTTTCACAAAAAAATATATATATATTAGGTCGCTCAATATAAATATTTTTTGCGCCGAATTCTTCTATGCCCTATATATATATATATATATATATATATATATATCTTCTTTATATCTCTGCTGCACCATCTATATTATATATGACCGTGCACAATATATATATATATCTTGTGCGATGATCTTGCACATATTATATATATCTGACCGTATGCTTTATAAATATACATATATATATATATATATGTATTCCGGCAATTAATTGCCATATATATTTCATATATATCTATATATTGAGGCCGAAACCTTTACCATGTAGGATTTGTGTCTTTTGACTTAAATCCTAACCCTAGGTAGATTTCCTTAGAATTCCAAACCCTAATCCAACTCTTTAGTGTATTTGTGACTATATCAAAGACTTCCTAATTTGATTAGATAAATAAATTCCCTTTATTTATCTACTTACCAAATAAAGTCTTTAATTTTATTAACTACCACAATAGTATACTACTAAGAAACATATTTCCTAGTCAGAAAAGATTTTGATTTTTAATTAAATAATTAATCAATTAATTAATTTCCATTTAATCAAATAATAAAAATAAAACAATATAATATCATATATATATCTCGACCATGTGCCATATATATTAATATATCTATATATTGTTTTTCTATTTTATTAAATCCATTGGACCTTAATAAAAGGCCCACATGTGAACTAGACCCATTCTTACTAAATAAACAAGTCCATATGCCTTAATACAATTTTAGATGGACCCATAAATTAGTCCGGTAGAATATATCAAGTGATTCATGCAAGTCCGTGTGGATTGGGGATCTTGGCAGGCCTATCTAAATTTAAGCTCCAATAGGTATAACCCAATCACAATCAACAAATGATTCACTTAGGTTCAATCTATTAATTTTAGTTCATTCCACTAAAGAACTAAAATTGCACTATTAAATAAAGATGGAATAAGTAAATGATTCTCATTCATACCCTAGACAATCTTATAGGAGATAGTGAATCATCGTGAAGAATATCAGTAATCGTCAAGAGCTCATAGACCGCCTATAGCTCTCCAAGTTACCATATTTACTCATATGACCACACTTTGAACTTGGATATATTTATGACTTGTCCAGAAGTCATCTTTCAATAGTTACTATTGAAAACTCAACGTTAAGATTTAAAATCCAAAACCTCAAAACCCATATAGATATTCTACTCACATTTAATAAATTGGAGCCACGATGTCCATATCTATAAATGAAGTCCTCTATCGATTAACAAATGAATATCACCAAACTATCGAGGATAGAATATGCTATATAATCGTACTCATTGATAACTCAAATGATACCACTTGCAACCATAAGTCCATCATTTATCTCTGGATTAAGATAGACTCTCCGATTGTCCTGATAATGAAAAGACTATTATCTATTGACAGTTCTAGATAAAGTATTTCATTGTGATCCAATTCAATGCACCCAGTGCACTAGATTCTTTTACTCGAAGACCCCAATGATTTTAGACTCATCATAACACATTTGATCCCACTCAAATACTAGTAAAGAATTCTACAACTTTAACAAGATAAAAGTGCACAACCTTTAACTTAAGTTGTGAACATTATTCAAGACTATCTAAAGAATTATGTCTACCTCATACATATCCAGATTACGAACAATTCTTCTTTTCTCATAGTCTTTTGACCTTATGATTATTTACTTTTGACAATTATAATATTCAATCTATAAATGCTATAAGATTTGTTTAAATCAAAAATCACTTTATTAATATGAAAAGATTGTCAAAAAACAATATTACACTCTTTCTATGAGCATAATCCTAACAATTGTAAGATGCCAATTCATCCCAGAATGCCTTCAGATTGGTAAAGTAAGCAGCAACAAACATCATGTCTTGATGATGTGAAGCATATCCCTTTCAATTTGGAATTTCTTGGAGCGTTGTTTTGCAAAAGTCTTTCCCTTCAAATCAAACCAAAATTCAGCAACAGATTCACCGTATGTAACGCTGTTGGCGAGATCAAGCTCGACAGAGTTGAGAAACCATGATAGGACCATATCGTTGCATCTTTTTCCAAGAAGAAAATTTTCAGCGGATTTTGATGGTTTCATGATTGTTCCATCAACAAATCTAGTTTTGTTCTTCACACTAAGAGCTATACTCATCAAACAACTCCACGTACCATAATTGTCTCCATTGAGTGGTTTCGTTACCAATATAATCCCAAAATGATCTGAGTGATGTAGGTGAAAAGGGTTTGAAAAATCTAAAGGATCATTGCCTTCGGCTTTGGTAGATTTTGATGAAGTTTCATCTTATATTTGGTTTAACAAATAGAACAAAGAGACACTTAAGAACGATGCTTTGATGCCATAAAAAAAAAGGGCAGAGAAAGAAAAAAAATGGGAAAGAAATAATTCTGTATATATTGCTTGATGATTTACACGGGTATTTAAATACAAATTACAAGAAAACATACAAGGAAAATAAATAATAGCATTGACCTATACTGCTATCGAACTTGTAGCTAAAGAAAAGGAGAAAAATAAGCAATCAAATCACAATAGAAATAGAAAGCAGAGAAAGGCTATGAGAATGACCGGCAATTAATTTTGTCAACTTTCCATAATTTAACAATGTGTAATTTTAGCAAAAGTTACAGCTGAGTGTAATATTAATTAAACTCATGGGATGTTTGTGCAATTTTCCCTATATAAAAATAACAATTTCATGGCATTCTTTTTCACACAAATGCTCAATTTTGTATGGCTTTATAAACACAAACAAGTGATTATAAAAATGAATTTCGAAGAGAATTTTCATGTTTTACAAAATCAAAAAAAAAAATTAAAGTAAAACAAATTCTTCGATTCATATTCAGGCCACACAAAAAAAAAAAAAAAAAAAAAAAAAAAAAAAAAACATGCATTTAAACAAATAAGTTTAAATATGCCATATTATACAAAACAAAAATCTTATAATATTCTACATGGAATACAGAGACAATGGAAACTATTTTGAACTAGAAAAAACATATTCAAGCTCTGATACCAATGTAAATTTGTAATTACATAAGAAAGAATTAGATGTGTACCTTTCTTCTAGGATCAATTAAACAAAGATTTTCACTTGGCCTGGTAAGACTTAAGAGTCACCAATTCTTGGAACACTTACTCTAATCACAGTATAAATATCACTACTCTATGATGTTTTTTTATCTTCTCTCTGTGTTTCACTCTTAAGCACACACTCACTGCTCTGATGTATTTTATTGCACATTCAAGCATAATATTGTACAGAGTTCTTATCTCTATCAATACTTGACATTTTAAATATACATAAACTGCTCAGGCAGTTTTCCCAGGATAACTGCCCATGCAGTTATCAACTGATAAATATGTGGGCTTGGTTGGGCTTCATGGACATGGACCATGGATTTAGGTTTGGACCCATCTTGGGTATACCAAATATAAATATGAGTGGCGATATTTGCACCCCTCAGAATTTGTATGTAAACCCCTTTTTGTATTTACACCCTTTAAAAGATTATTTTATGTGAGCACACCCCCAATTTTCCAAATATGCCCTTTCTTAAATTTTTTCTTAAATATTATAAAATACTTTTTTTTATTATTTTTTTAAAGAAGGAGCTGAGAGTGCCACACCTGCAACAATGGTGGCTGCTAGGAAATCCAGGAATACTCATTAGAGCATCAAAACAGGTAGGCCCTTGTGAATAAAAGTGGCAGCCTACTGGAACTCTAGCAGAGGTACACTTTGGGTAATTGGGTTACAAAACTGTCCTTAAATCCCTAAGAAATTCAATGGTCTATCATTCCACTATGATGTAATCTTGAATCCCAATAGGTTCAAAATTCTAATCGTTTATTTTTACCTTCTCTTCATATATACAATTTTTCAAAAAAAAAAAAAAAAGTTTTCTTTTTCTTGGTCGATTATGTTTTAGTGTTGGCAAGTGATGAATCTCATTTTAATGGGTAATTTGCATCTGAATATCTCCTTAGAGAATTGATGCCCTATTACTATATTCTTATTGCCTTTATTTTATTTTTTGGTGACAATGTGTAATTCTTGAACCAGAGAAACTGGGCAAGTGATTGTTTAATGGGATGAAGTTGTAGATTTGGGTGGAAACAATTTCTTAGTATTTTAATTAAAATGTTGATAAATATTTAAGGGTAATGTTGGAATTATGAAGATATGTAAATTTGGGGGTGTCGATACAGTTTTAAAGGGGTGCAAATATCGCCACTCTATAAATATATGCCAACAGTATCTTTTTTTTTTTTTTTTTTTTTTTTTAAATGAAGTATCTAATTTAGTTGCAAATTAGTGATTAATATTTTAATGCAATCCTTTCCCTCTAGAGTCTAGAGGCACACATCTTGCAATCAACATATATTATTCGTGACTATAATTTTAGTTGGGTAATGAGTTTTTTTACGGCTGAAGTTCTTAGTCGATAAAGAAGAAAAATCATTCTGGAGCCATTCTTTTTCTCCAAAACATTTTTTGAAACGAAAAATATTTAATCTGCAACTATAATTTAGTCAAGTAATGATTATTTTTTTAAAAATAAACGATTTTTTTATTTGTTTCTAATACTTTTAGTTGATAAATAGGAAAGAAAATCTTTACGACTATTTTATGTTTTATTAAATAAGTTAAAATTTTCTATCGGTTCTGTATCAGCATCACCATAACGACGGGCTCGATGAATTTGATCCTTCACCTACAACAATACAGCAAGAGAGGATCTGTTGAAACCTTTAAAACTAACTAGATAATTCCCATCAATAGAGAGTATTGCAACAAAAATAGCCTAGAATTTCAGAAACTCAACAGTGATGATCATCAAAGCATCCACACAAAACTCGTTGAAGAGAAATGAGCTTAAGCTACCTGCAGTGCATATGACTGGGATAATAATTGCTTGCTTGACGCGCGTCGCGGACTAAGCCACTTCCCTTTGTAATGCTCTAACAGTATAGCAACAATACGCTCAAAAGATCCCTATAAAGATCCCAATACATGTATCTCCTTCCTCTTTCCACCTTCTGCTAAGTACTCCAACTTTAAGCGTAGAGAAAGCTTGAAGTCAAGCTGTATCCACAAGCATCCATTAATTAAGCATCTAAAAACTGCAACTGAGCAACACAAAAGCATGAAAATAAATAATAATAACAATGAACATGTTCAGCCGGTAATGTTGCACACTGAAATTTCCTCTTCAGGGCATCTGGAATTCTGGATACACTGATATATCTTCGGTCCATATCCATCTCCTTCATTTATTTGCACAAATGCAAATAAATAAAACTACTCCAAAATCATGTGATCATCATAGATGAAATATACATCATGCTTATCTGATTAATTACATCAATATAGACTCAAACTGCCACTCAGATAAAATACACAAGCAACAAAGAAACTTAATTTACTGATCTCATCAATGCAGAATATAAATTAAGGCTGCATTTTCTTTCATTCTGTTAATAACGTCATATACAGTACGAAGAATGAAAGAGAACAAGAAAAGCTAGAGTTTTCTATTGCATAATGTTTAATATAAAGTTACATTATGAATACTAAGTTACAATAAAAATAACTTATAAGAAAGAGAGCTTTATATAGATAAGACAATAAATAACTTTTGATAGGAGCATAATCCTAATTAAACTAAAAATAGTTAAATTATTGACTGTCGGCTCAACGAGTCATCAAGTTTATGGAAAACAATCGGTTGATTGGCATATTTTTCTCATGATGACAAATGGGCTAATTGTGATGATCGAAAGAATTCCAATAGCAAAGGATATAGAATCTACCCTTGATATAAGTTGAACCAATTTATCTTCTAATGAAAAGTGCTTTTCTTCCTATTGACAAACAGTTGAGACTTGAGAGAAAAGTGTTTGTCTAAAATTGAAAGAGTAGTGCTAGTTGGTGGAACCATTAGTCAATTTTTTCATCGCCCAATTGCATCAAAATTGTTGGCTGAGTTCATTTCCGTTTGCCCCCAGGGACGTAACTCAGCTGGTAAGAGAGCTTGGGGCTTGAACAAACGACTCCCGAGTCAGTGACTCAAACCCTACCGATGGCAAAAGCTTCAAAAAAATACATGGCCTAGATAGGTGGATAGATAGATACTGTTTAAAAAAAAAAAGTTTATTTCCATTTTGCATATCATCTCTTAATAGAGATGGTAGTGCACCTCTCTTCAACAGTGGTGGCGAGGGGTTCGAGTTCCACCATACAAATTTTACAAGCATGTGTGGAGAGTTTTTCTCCCGGTTTGTCTCCCAATTTGTAGGAGTTGTTATCTAGGCCACACATATAATGTCTCATATCTTGATAGCCCGACAGGTCCAGATAGTTCTATTGTAATAGATGTAACTTATAATACTTTAAAAAAAAAAAAAAAAAATCATTGCCGTTTTAGCCAATCAATTAATAGATCTGCAGATTGAGATTAAATCAAGAGAGAGAGTAGATTAATGCTAATTAATTGTCAGTAAATCACTTTTCATATTAATATTCAACTATGGTTGATGCCAAAGACCGAAATCCCAACTTGTCAAAAGTCAAAACCATCATTCTTCTTTTCAGCTAGTAATTAGAAGTCTTTGCTTGGGATAAACAATGGCGGTCATGATTTTTTATAGTATAAAATTATGTATACTAGACGTAGTTAATTAAAAGAAATGTTATAAGTCCTACTTATTTTACATTGTGTACAAATATATAATAAAAATAGAAGACAAGAAAGAAAAAAATAAGAATTTCCTAACTTGTTGATGGTAAATATATCGATGATTAAAGTAATACTTTGATATTACTTGTGTGAGAACGATGGGAGAGCAAAAGAGATATACTAATAGAACGGGAGATCAAACAATTTAACCATCACTATTGGAAAGAGTTAAATTTGAATTCTGAAATTATTTTATTAGATTGTTTTGTGGTCATTGGATTTTTTTTTATATATATTTTTTAAAGTATTACAAGAATAATTATATAGAACTGTTGAGACTTGCCGAGATCAAAAATATATATAATATCCGGATATCTACTCTCATAATGGGAGATAACTACTCCCAGTAACCAGGAAAAAAACTTCACACATGAAGGCCCAACCATAGGGGGAGCTTGATACACATGTCATCAGTGTATATCAAAAGATTTATCTATTATAAACTACCTTGCGCCATGTACGGGTCAAACACTAGTATAGCAAGTAAGCAAGGTTACGCATTAAACAAGTTTTTTCCCATTCAATTGAGCTAATAGTCAAGGTTATGCCCAAAATGGTCCTCCAAGCACAACCCTAACTATCATTCAATCTAATAATTTCAAAATAGCATTTTGAATCATCTACCAACATACACACAAATGAGATATTTGATTACAATACTCCTACATTAAGTTATTCTATTCTTAATCTCATCCATGATACACATCAATTAATCACCATCCATACACATGAATATCACAATAAGAGAATTAATCATCATAGCAAAGAATAGAACAAAACCCAAATCAAATCAAAGAACAATCATACATAATATAACACAAATGTAGGTTTACAAATATTCCCAAATAGGGTTACACATCAAAGATAGAAATACAAAGAGAAGAGTAATAAGAGACAACCCTTAAAGAAGACTCCTCCAAAGCTCTCCATCTTCTTTGTTGTTCCATTGCTCGGTTTTGGTCACAAGAGCCCTCCTTTCTCCTTTGAATCCTCTCCAAAGACGGGTGGAAGAAGTGTAGAGTTGATGGTGGTGAGCTTCCCAAAAATGAGGACCTCCATGGGAGCTTTGGAGCTCCTCTCACTCTTCTTGAGATGGAAATCTAAAAGAAAGGGTCTCTTAGAGCTAGTTGGGGATTTTCTTCTTTTTTGAGAGAAGAGGCAAAGAGAGAGAATTCTTGTGGGAGAATGTACCTCATGTGTGGGAGGTACATGAGGTACATTCTCATGTGGGAAAATGTACCTCTTTGTGGAATATTGAAACTTCCTGTCTTAAGGGGGAGAATTCTTTTCTTAAGGGGGAAAAGAATTCTTATTTGTTGAGGTTAAGGAACTAAGGGAGAGCTTTAAGTGAACTTTTATATGAGATAGGGGGTCTTGTTACTTGTTTGTTTTTGTGAATATATCTCACCAATTTTCTTTGTAAAGATCTCTTGTTTGTTTGGTTATGCTTTTCTCACAGGTGCTTTGATGATTAAAGAGGAGGTTCTTTAAGACTCATGAAGACATGAAGATATTTTAGTCTAGGGATCTCTTTGTAATATGAGGATGTGAGAATGCAATCAACTATGAGAAAATTTGAGTGATCATTGTTTGGTGAGGTTGAGGTTTTACCATGGAATAGCCAAATTGAGGGAGATTGTTAGGTTTTAGATTTGTGTTGGCTTGATTCCATAAAAAACACTCTTTATTTGTATTGACTAGTTGCTTAGGTGATTTGTTTGATATGTTCTGCAAAGGAAAAAAGCAACTTCTCATGCAAAGTCCGTCTTCAAGAGGAAATGTGCTTACTTGAATGTTAAGGTATCAAGATTCTTCTTCCTCTTGCAAGGTGTAACACACACATTGTATAAATTTGTGTCCCTGCATCGCTGCGCTAAATTGGTATAACACATTCACACACTTTTTGAAGTATGCACGGCATTAGATTTAATTTGACAACTTTTGTAAAATTGCATGTTCTAGGACTAACTCTAAGAAATGGCATGCATGTGTGTTCTTGTATTTTTTTCATTTGTGTTTTATGGATATCGGACTTGAATATGTTCTCATATTATTCCTTATTGAGTTTCAAACATTTCGGTTACTCATTCATAAGTTTTCGAGTTTCGAGTTGGTTTTTACAAGACTTTATGTGTCTTTATTGTACATGGTTTTCATCCTTATGTATCAATTCAATTTCCAAGTTTTGATAAAAATTTTGTAAACGTCCATGTCCTTGAGGGAGTTATGGTTCATAATCCGAAAGCATATTGAAATTCGGAGTTAAGAGGCCGGAGAACGGTCGAAAAACGTGAGAGAAGCGCGAAAGGGAGTGAAGGGAAGAGGGATGGCAAACTGCGCCAAAACCACCCCTCTCTCGTGGAGACGCATGGCCTCCACAGAAAGGCCACCTCTCTGCCCCCGTTGAGGCCACGCACCTCTATGGGAAGCTACAGTGGCATGGTGGTAGTGGCTACCCGAGTTTGGTCCCTCTCCACATCTTCTTCCCTCCATTTATATTCAAATTTCGTGCAAAATTTTATAGAACTTTTCAAAAACAATTTGGTCATATCTATGTCAAATCAACTCCGATTTTAGATTTTCAAAAGCCAAAATTGTTGGTCTCGAAGAGATGAAAAAGCCCCAAGCATTTTTGAAGTGAAATGATGTCTATAGGTTTCGTAGTGATCTGATCTTCATTCGTGTGTTCATCATTTTGTAAGTGAATCATCTTCTCTACATTTCTTTTATGATCAACTTGTTGATCTTCTTATTTGATTAAGGAAAGATGTTTAGAATTATTTTGATTCAACTCTTAGGCTTGTTTGAGTGAAGTTTCAAAATTAACTTTTGTGCTCTTCTAATTGAATAATCATTTTAGTTAATTTTGATGAACATGAACTTGAATCTAAAATAACTTTGTGATTTGGTCTTGGTTGTTGATTTCTAGTTTTTTGTCACATATTCTAGAACTAGGATTATTTTGATTGTGATCTTTATCATTTAAATCTAGTTCATGCTTGATTGAATATGTTGTGGAATTCAAGTGTTTAACTTGTTCACTTGATTTCAAAGCTAGTTTTATGCTCTTTGTTGCAAACTTGTTGTTCTAGCTTTGATTGACATGTTTTAGATTTCTAGATATTTTTGTTAATTATTTTAAATGCCTAATCTAGATTTCTAATCACATGTTCATAAGAATTAGTTACATTTGTTTGTGAGCTTGATTTGTGCAAAACTAATTCTTCATAGAGTGTGTTTGATCTACTTGCTCTATTTGCTTGTGATTGCATCATGATTGCATGTTTGCACTCCACTTAGATCATTGTCTTGCAAAGGTGGAAGTCTCTTGTTGAAGTGAATGAAGCTTTAACTTTAGCAAGAAGACTTTGCTAGGATAGTGATCCGGATAGCCAAGCAAGAAATCTTAGCTATGATCGGGGTGATCCAGATAGCTAAGTAGAAGTCTTAGTTAGGATCGGGGTGATCCAGATATTAAGTAAGAAGTCTTGTCTAGGATCAGGGAGATCCGAATAGTCAGAGGCATATTTTTCATTAGAAGGCTTGAGGGTAGGTTACAGTGGGATGATCCAATAGGTAGATCTTGTGTTGACTGCTTGAAGGTGTACACTCTTTCATCTAGTGATCGATTGCTTGCCGGGTTGAGCTATCAACCCATGGATGTTTCCTCAATTTGAGATTTTCCCACGTAATAATCTCTTGTATTGATTTTAGTACTTTTAGTTTCTTTACATACTTTAACGTGTATTGTTTTTAACTCTTTCCTAATCGAATCCACTTTGACTTATTAAAATAATCTACTTGTTAAATACTGTAATGTGCATCTATTGGTTGTGCAAAAAAAAAAAGTGTGAGAATTTGAGCATGTACCTCATCACCACCCCCCCCCCCCCCCCCCCCCCCCCCCCCCCCCCCCCCCCAGTATATTTTATACTATAAATGGTTAAGGGAATTTTAGGGTTCCTCAGTGCGGCTTCATTCCTACATTTGCCATCTCGCACAAATCATTGAAGTTGGAGTGCAGCTTCATGGTACGGTTTCATACCCGCACATTTCTCTGGAATGTAGTGCGGCTTCATGGTGCGACTTCAATCCCACACTTGTCTTCTCATGGATATTTTGCACCTTCCTATTTCCTTCACTTTAGGTACAAACACCTTCTCTGGGGAATATGTGCCTGCACTTGGCTAAAATACACATTACATACACAAAAATACTTGAAAACGAGAACCAAAAGATAGAAAAGGAGCTTAAAATGTGAACATTTGTAGAGCGATATAACCCCCAAACCTAACTTTTGCTCGTCCTCAAGCAAAACTAAAAATGAAAAATATCAAAATAAAACACACTAAAACAAGAACTAGGCTAGTCCACTTTCGTGGAAATACGATGGCACTTAGCATATGTCACAAGCCTTTAAACCTCTAGGTGACCCTAGTATGAGTAGTTATAGTCTCCTAAGGGTTTATAGCTATGATACCCACAAATTCAACTCTGTAGTACAAAAGTTGAGATGCAAGAACTTCTCACATACCAACAAAGACTACATGCATGCCAAAATTGTTATGATTTATGCCCTAAAGCTTGTAATTTGTAAATGTTATAAATTCAATAATTAAGAAGTAGTTATTTCATTCAAAAAATTGATTCATACGTTTATATTATAATGCTAACATCCAAGATCGCTAGATGTAATCTCAAACTGAGTATATGAATGTCATATACAGAGGAATTCAGTTTAAGACATGCAATCTAAAGAGTCTGTAGAAAGCAAATAAAGCTAAGTACCTTATTTGTGGTTAATCTACAGTTGTGGTCCATTCTGTATTATATGGTAGTCTTATCCTAGACTACTCATATGGTGTTATGAGAATGGAGGCACCTTATATGATATGATCATATAGGACTGAGCCACGATCTATATAAATCTATCACTAAGATCCGTTAGTTGAAAAGATTCATATATATCGACAAATTATGGCTATATATGGGTGATCTAAATCCTGAGTGTCATATGACTCCTTCAGATTAGACCGTGGTTTTTGATTTACCATGGGTGAGATCAGACTAGCATTCTTGGTCAATATCTATGTATCTTGGAATCACGGTTTGACTTGTGGCTGGGAAGGTATGCACACAATAGTGAAATCCACTCTCTCTTGCGAGAAGTAGATAAGTAGTTCCCTTAAGGGTTGATTTGGAGCTTGAACGATTAAGAGCGCTCTCCTTCTTCGTAAAGGAATGAAGGATATAATCATTCAAGAGAATCAATGGCATTTAAAGGAAAAGATATAATTAGAGAGGTATTAACGGACTTTATGATCTAGCTCTAATTATGAACTATATGTGGAAGATCATACCATATGTTAGCTATATCGATGGACACTGAAAAATTTGTTGTGTAAAACATCTGCAGTTACGAGAGTACAACCTTAGGTTTTTAGTGGAATAACTCTAAGGTTAATAATTGTAATATATTAATTAAAGAGTTTAATTAATTTTTCTAAGTATTATGGAGCTCAAAACTGTGGGTCAATTAGGTCCTCTTGCTAACCCTTTACGATTGATAGTAACAAGACTCACAGAGAATTGGATGGTCCAATTAATTGTGTTACGAAAGTAACTTAAATATTTTGGGAATTAATTAAATGATGTGATTATTTAATTAATATATTATTTAATTGATGAATTAAATATTATTAAACAATATGATTATTTAATTGGCATATTAAGAATATTAATTGTTATATGGAGGTTTCAAGTTCGAACATTGACAAAAGCAAAAGAATAATAAGTGATTATTTTATTTACTCTAAATAGGTCAAAGGTTCAAACCCTAGTGGAGTAAGAATTGAAAAAGGATTTGGAATCCTATTTTAACTTGGATTACTAAACCCTAGGATCCTAGTATATAAGATATACTTATCAGGAAAAAGAAACTATTCAGAACCTTAAGGAGAACAAGGTGGACAGCAACTAAAGAGGAAAGAAAAAAGAAATATATTTTTTCTCTCAAAGGGTTGGCTAAATTCACAAGAGGAAGCAAGGTGTTGTGTTCCGATTCTCTCAAACCTCCATTCAGCTGCTCCCTGAATCCGTGACGTGCCCCACACACAGTTGCTAGATCACAGGACATAGCTCGGAAGGCTTAGTGGTAAAGGATCAAAAGAAAACGAATGAGTGTTCTTCAAAGGTATGAAAACAAATATCTTCCTCAATTCGTGTATATAAAAAAAGGTCCCAAGAAGACGATAGAAAATTTTTGAAACCTGTCGTTCTTAAATCTATTGATTTTATTCCCTAATATTTTTTCCACTGCACAACTTACAATTGGTATCAGAGTAAAATAGTGGAAACTATCGATCCCTGGGAACTCTCACGCGTGATCGTGTGACAAAGCATGACTCTTCGCCCGGGGGCTCCTTAGAGGATGCTCTAATAGGTATCTATGGACGTCACCCCAAAGAGTTGGGACCGAGCCCATAGCCAATGAGATTGGGAATTATAATTACAATCGGTACCAATGAGATTGGTAATTGTAACTTACAATTGGTATTAGAGCCAATTTTTTGTTATACACGAATATGTTATATTTGTTTTTAAAGTCTTTTCAATATGTATGATATGTGTAGGCACAATCTAGGGTTGTATGATGTTTATATTTTTTTTATAAACATGGTTGATCGTTAATTTTATGGTATGATGAGTTTAGTTAAATTTGTTTCCAGGTTGTAATAATTAGTTATTAAATTATTATTTTTTTGGGATGTAATCATTCTATGTAAATAATATTTTGTAATATGATTATGTAATCTTGTACGAAGAAGAAGATTTGAGAACACGCGAAGAAAGATGGAAATGCCCGGCAACCGCGCACGATGCGCAAGGGCTGCTGTGCGCAAAGCAAGTGTTGCTATGCGCAAAGCAAGTGTTGCTGCGCGCAAAGGCAACCATGCACAACAGGTGCTACATGCTAAGGGTTAGCAATGCACACAGCTGGGAGCTAGCATTGCATAGCTGTAGCGCGCATGCATGGTGCTGCACCAAGCTGATGTGTATAAGGCATGCACGCAAGCATGGCTTGGCAGCGCACGCTGTGTGCACGAACCTGATGTGTTAGGTTTATAGTTTGTGTTGGCATGTATTCCATATCAAAACGTGTTTCTTTTGTAATGTTTAGTGGTCCATATTTTGAAGATTTATGAAGACGAAGAAAGTCTTGGCCACAATTCATGCAAAATGCCGGCTTCAAAGAGTGCTTCATTGATCATCAAAGGAAATATAAGACCTCATATCTCTTACAAAGCTAGGCACACACACACACACATGGCATCCTTGTGTGTTCCTTCATGGTTAAACATCATTTATATCACTTTCACACTTGATAATATATGCTCATGCATTTATACTATCTTGACAAACTTGCTTATTGCATGTCCTAGGACTATGTCTAGGAAATAGCATATGTGTGTCTTTGTGTTTGTATGTTTCCGTATTTTTGTATTTGGACTTGAATATGCTCTATTATGATTCCTTATTGAGTTCCGGTCGTTTCGGTTACTCATTCATTTAATTTCGAGTCCAAACGATGTAGCTACGCTACTTTTCGTTCTCATTCGTTGAGTTGACTTCATCATCGTTTTCCGAGATGATTTCTCAACCATTTTTCAAAGTTGTGTAGTCGTTGTCGTGCGTGAGGGAGTCATGGTTTGTAATCCAAAAACGGATTCAAAATCGGAGTTCGGATGCCCAAGATACGGCTGAAGAACGTGAGGGAGCACGCGAGGGTGAAAGTGGCCCCTTGTGATTGGCCAAAAATTGCCTTCTCTCTCCTCCTTTTTATTTCCCTTCATTCCCTCCATTTCTTTTCAAGAAGAAATTGAAATTCCCGTCAGATTTTTTCTTCCAAATTTTCTCATCTTCCAAACATCATAACTTCTTCATACGAAGTTGGATTTGAGTGATTCAAGTTGGAGAACATTTGTAATCGAGTCATCTACCTTTTCTAAGTGGTTTGGTGGCTGTTTGATCGAGTTTTCTGGTGGTTCCACACAGAAATCCGAACCAGCTCGTGAATCCAAGGTATTGGTCTTATCTATGGGGTTTCTTTCTTTTAACCTTCAATTTGCTTGGGGTTTCTTCTTCTATATGTATGTTTATGTTTGGTGAAAGCTATTGAGAAAGGTAGCTTCATAATCATTCTAATCAAAAGTCTATTTAGAGACAAATGTGGACTAGTTTCTATGATTCTAGGTTTTTCACATGTTTGTGAGTTGTATTGTGATTAGAATGGCATCTTAGGTTGTTTGTGACTTAATTGAATCAATTTTGTGATAAATGACCTTGAGATTGGTTTGATCCTTTGATTGATGAAATCTAGGATTATTGTATTTGTATGTGTTTAGAGCAATCTAGGATTTGATTGATTTATATCTTGAATCCTTGCTCTATTTTTGGCTAGAATATTGATTGATTTAATCTCAAGTATCTAGCAATTTATTGTATGTTGATAGCATCTTGAACTTGTACTTCATGATATATTTTGTTCAAGTGTTGTATGTGTGAATGAGACTTTAACTTATATGTTTTGGTGTTTACACATGCTTTAGATTTTATTCTTATATTTTGCATCTAGACTTTTATTACTTGTGATATCACATGTTTAGGTCTATTTGTACCATGGAATGTATTGATCACATGTTCTATGTTGAATTGATTGTTTGCATCATTTGCATTCACATGATCACACTAGGAAGTCCTTGTAAAAGGTATGAAGTCTTGGTTAGAGTCGAGATGACTCGGATATCCAAGTAAGAAGACTTGCCTAAAGTCGGGATGACTCGGATAGGTAAGCAAGAAGTCATGGCTAGAGTCGGGAGGACTCGGATAGTCATGCATGGGAGGCTCCCTAGAGGCAAGAGTGCCTTGGATAGGGAGTTAGCTATTATATTGAAAGGCCTAGGCGTATGGTTAGACATAGACTCCAAAAGAGCGGGGTACACGGGAGGTGTATGCACTCTTGAGGAATTTCTAATCTTCCATTGATGTTGGTTTTGTGTGTTGTCCAATATATGGTCGTTTCGCATCATTGAGGGATCTCATACTTTCCAATAGGGTTGGGTAGACTTAGACTCCACTAGGTTGGGTGAGCTAAAGATTGGTCACTTTGTGGATTCTCTATTTTTATCATCCAATATATATAGTACCCTAATGGTTGTATTTCAACCCGTGGATGTTTCCTCCTTGGAGGTTTTACCAGGTTAAAAAATCTCTTGTGTTAATTCTTCTTATCTCTATCTTTTATATTTTTTTGTGTATGTTATTATCTTGTTTCATATTACTCACTTGTGATGTATGAAGCAAGTATTTATAAAGTGTGATTTGTGGATTCATTCTTTTGATCATTTTTGTATATTTGATTCTTTTGTATATTGTAATTTTGTATAGTGATATTTGATTACTCTTGTAACTCATTGAACATCTATTGGAATATGTAAGGTTCTCATTTGTTGATTGGCTCATTTCTTAGACAAACCACTTGTTGGGGATTCTTTGTAAGGGTAGTTTAGATGTTGTTGTTATTGTTCGAAGCCCTTTGAAGACCTCGTCTTGATAAGCACCGAAGGTAAATCTCTATGTGCTTACTTGTCTTGAAGAGATAGTTGCACACACTCACAACTCATGCATATGTTCAATCCTTGTATGTTGGTGTCTTATTTGTGTGCTTTAATGTTCATTAACATCTCTTCTTGCATGTTAGTTTGATTGCATCTTGCATATCCAATTGCCTTGTCATGCTTAGACTTAGGATTGCATTTTTGCATTGGGCGCTCCCAAAAGCGCTCTACAGAAGCGATGTACAAACAGCGCCCATTGAGCGCTGTTCAGACCTGATCGATTTAATCGGTCGCTGTTGAGTCGCTGTTGGAGCGCTGTACAAAGCGCTCTACGTACAGCGCCCCTCTGTTTTCCCGTGAGAACAGAGCAGGGGCACTGTACAGGCGCTGTACAGAAGCGCCCTACGTACAGCGCCCAAGGTAAAATTGAGGCAAACTTATCAAACGACCACACTTTGATTTGGCCTCCTATATATATGCCACTTTGACTTTAGGTCAATTAAGAGAGTTCATATTCAGATTTCATACTTAGGATATTTTTCAAAGAGAAGAAAAATTCCAAGAACTCATTTTTAATTACTCAAACACTTTTTCATCATCATCAATCATCATCTAGCATCATCTTTGATCTTCTAGATGTCATCTTGCATGGATTCTTCATCTTACTTTGCTTGGTAAGCTTTTCACTGATATCTTACATATTTTGTATGTTATTATATATTTTGGATACAAGTTTGAGATTAGTGTGATGTATGTTTGAGAAGTTGTTTTGTGATAGCTAATTAGGTTTGTGTTTAATCTTGATTAGCTTAACTATTTGACATGTCATTTAGTTTTGATATCTAGGATTGTTCTAATTGCATATTAATCATCTTAGATAAGCATATAGTTTTCCCTTGCTCTATGTTGCATTTGGATATTCATATATTCACTTAGGGTGTTATTCTCTTCATTGAAAAGTAAGTCTTGTGTGTAGCTTCCGGGATTAGGTTGCTTAGATCGCAAGCAAATTGGACTAGGTTCACTCATACCGGGATTAGGTAGGTGTGTGATTACTTCCGGATTAGGTTGTAATCGTTTTAACACATTTAGTGGATTCGAGGTTCGAGTGTGGCTTACTTACTAGCCCGTGGTTTTTTCCCGTGAGGGTTTCCACGTAAAAATCAAGTGTTTTTAATTTCCGCATTTTATACTTGATTTATTGCTTTATCTAGGTAGGGGTAATTTCGTATTTTGACTTAATACGAAAAATTGGGTAATAAGCTTAAAATCTATTCACTCCCCCCCCCCCCCCCCCCCCCCCCCCCCCCCCTCTAGATAGTATTATACATACCGTGCTATAATTTGTTTCAAAATACAAGCTTTCTTTGTTGTTGTGTTTATTTGTTATTATACCTCACACAACTAGGTGATATACTTAGACCTTGTTCACATTATTATTTCTCATAGGGTTCAAAATTAAATAGCACTATTTGGGGCGGTTTTTTGGTAACTATCACCACTTTACTAATCTAATTTAAAAGGCACCTATTTGAGTGACCAGACAAAAATACCCTCATTTGCTGTTTGTGCATTTCAAACGGTGAGAGAAAGTGAAGAAAAAGTGAAAAGTGAAAGTGAACAGCCCTAAAGTCACCGGACGGTCCAACAGCCCTAAAGTCGACGGAAAGTGGACGTGAACTCCCGACGACGGCGCTACAGTAAACCCAACAAGAATGGCATCGCGAGAAGTCCCCGAGATCTCAAAAGACCGGTTAAGTTCTTGTTCTTGACCGCGTTTTTCCGGTTGATAATTTCATGTGTTTTGATGTTTGATGCCATACTCATGATGTAGATTTGGTTGGATTTGTGATTGTGGTTGATTGTGGTTGACTGTGTTTGTACAATGAGGTTAGGTTAGGTTTTAGTTTCAGAAAAGAGTTTGTTTGAGGACGATGAAGAGTTGTTTTGAGGACGATGAATTTCTGGGTTTTCGTGACTTTTGTTTAGTGTGTCGTGACTTTTGTTTAGTGTCATGACTTTTGTATAGTGTGTCGTGACTTTTGTTTAGTGTCGTGACTTTTATAGTCCCGTGAGTTTTGTATAGTGTGTCGTGACTTTTGTATGGTGTCGTGACTTTTTGTATAGTCCCGTGCCTTTGTATGTGTCCCGTGACTTTTGGCTTTTGATAAGTGTCACGTGATAGCTATAGTTTCCCATGACTTTTGATAAGTGTCCCGTGACTTTTGATAAGTGTCCCGTGACTTTTGATAAGTGTCTCGTGACTTTTGATATGTTCCGTGACTTTTGATAAGTGTCTCGTGACTTTTGTATAGTGTCCCGTGACTTTTGATAAGTTCCCGTGACTTTTGTATAGTTCCCGTGACTTTTGATAAGTGTCCCGTGACTTTTGTATAGTGTCCCGTGACTTTTGTATAGTGTCCGTGACTTTTGTATAGTGTCTCGTGACTTTTAATAATTTCCCGTGACTTTTGTATAGTGTCCGTGACTTTTAATACACTTCCCATGACTTTTAATTCAGTGGTCCAATCATGAACTTATATGCTTTTTTTCTGTGAATATGCAATGAGGAATGACCCAAAGGATTTTCTGAAGACTCCAGAGGAAGATTGGTTCAACGGAAAAATTAATCGCCATGACCATTTCGATGACCTGGAATATGTTGACACTGCACTTAACAGTGTACCTGAAGATCTGAAGATCGAAGACGTACGTCGGTTTACTGAGTCATGTTTCGGTCATTTCCTTCAGATGCATCGTCAGAATAATTTTTCGGGTGGGATTGTCCATCGGTTACTTCTACGCGAGTTGCATCATGATGGGCCGGCTGATGAGATGAGATTTTTGTTAGGGAAGCATATTGTCCGGTTCTCGAAGACTGAGTTTTGTCTAATCACCGGTTTGAAGTTTGGAGTCGAACCCGACACGACGAGGTATGAAGTGGTTGAGAATGGCATACACGATCGGTACTTTCGGGGTCAAGAAGAAGTCGAGATTGAAAAGTTGAGAGCGGTGCTGCGGATTGGTATTTTTGAACAGCAGTACGATGCGGTGAAGCTTGCCTTATTGTTTATGCTGAACCGGATACTGATGGGGTTCGATGGGAGAGATAAAGTTCCAGTATGGCAGTTTCGCCTAGTTGAGGACCTGGACGCTTTTGATGTGTTCCCGTGGGGCACACACGTGTATAGGCGGTCTATTTACGGTTTCAAGCGGGCGTTTGATGGTCCACGACAGCGGTTGGCTGAAAAACGGCGACAAGAGGGCGAGGACCTTGACGTACAGAACCTCGAGTTGACGTACAACATATACGGTCTACCGCATGCACTATTGGTGAGAATTTCAAGTTTGAATCCGTACTTTAATAGTAGTTTATTTTATATGACTGTTGTATTTACGTGTATCGTACTTTTCTATTACGCAGGTATTTGCCTTTGAGGTTATCCCAGAGCTTGGCATCAGTAAATGTGGGATTCGCCGGACAATCGAGCTACCCCCCCCCCCACACGTATTCTGAAATGGGAATTGAGTCAGCGACCTAGGGGGAAAAAGCTGGATGCTGTTTTTACAAAAAGGGTAAGTGCTGATGTTGTTAATGTTGATAGTTATACTATATATACAATGACAACTATTTAACTTCAATTTCAGATGGTCGCATGGCCTGAATTGGTGCCGACGGTTGCGGAGAGGGCTAACGGTACATCGAAGGCATAAACCTAGAAGCAATCTGTATGATTCCGATCACATCCCAGATCCGGAACGACATAGGCCTGCAGGACCCAATGATATGGAGGGTCCGTTTTCCGACCCAGTGATACTGAGGCTATGTTTTCCCGACGCGATGATAGGGAGGCTTCGTATTCTGAAGGCACTGGTACGGAGGGTTCAGAACTTGAGGGTGGCAATAGGCGTAGGCGGGTACGATTCACGGCCCAGACAGCCTAGACGTGAAGGTGATGTAGACCTAGAGGCTCGCACTGAGAGTCTCCGGACGCTAGACAGCCTCAACCTGGAGGTGATTCACGTAGAGGTGATCCAGAGGTACGTAAAAAAAATAAAACCCTATTATTTAATTCCACTCGATTGAACATTTTAAGTTCTAACAGAGTGTGAAATCCTTTCAGGGTTGGGACCAAAAATCGATGAAGTGATGGCTGAAGTTCGATCTGTACGGGATGAGGTCATGGCTGCTATCAAAAAAGTGATGAGGCGCGAGATAAGCAGTATGGAGAGTTGCTGGATATGATCAGGGCTCTACAGGGTACGACGCCGCAGTCCCGTATGGATGGTCCACCATTTGATGACCCACCATTCGATGACGGCACGGAGACTTTAGTCCCGGCAGGACAGGTGCTGGTCAGGATAGGACAGAGCCAGGGAGCAGACATGGGCAGCCACCAACTACGGAGGGTCAATCTATGGACACAGTATCCGTCAGCGGGGTCAAGGTGCGACAGAACGAGAGGAGGTACCCGGTGATACAGAGATAGCAGAGGCAGCACAAGTACGTACCTCCGTTTTACCTGACAGCACTACCCGGTACAGAGACAGCACTGGTTTTCATGGGTGGCACTGTGGATCAGAGCTACCACTGGGACAGAGTCCTCCTTAGAGAGCACCCCACCTCCGGTCTCGACCCCAGTGAAGTGCGACCCCTGAA
>CM059866.1:42657140-42938544 GCA_030490815.1 Acer saccharum
AAGTAAATTAACAACTAAAGCAATATATTAAGTTACACTAATTAACTACAACTAACTAAATTATCATTAACTAACCTAACTAACTAATTCTTGCAAAGATCATGCAAGAGCAAAGATACAAATGAAGAGGAATATATCAATTGATCTCAATTAAGCATCTTTTGTTCTATGGAATATGCAATATAATCCTACCACTCAATTACCATCAACTATGGACATAGAGTGACAATAATAGAGAGGTTTACAATCCTAGAACATGAGAACTAGCTAATATGCATGGACATGCAAATACTAACCAAATTCTTACCACTAGAGTTAATCAATGTTGGAAAACAAGTTTACATGTTACTATGATCAATTAACAACATGTATACATTCAATCTAATTCAATTCAACATATGATACTCAAGATGGATATGGTAAAGATATGATCAATTAAATACAAGGAATAATCATATAAAATCCATTCCTCAACATTCAAAGTATATTACACATACATGTTCATGACATACAAATAAGAAGAGAAGTAAAAGATTAAGAAGAAACCACAAGTTGGTAAGCTTCTTGTTCTTCAATAGAGCACCAAGCCTTCTTCTTCTAAGCTAGAAATCCACATGAACCATGTAGTGTTGAGGTGGTGGGATGTAAGCTAAACTAAGGTAATTCTAAGCTAATTTAGGCTATTTGGGTATTTAATTGGACATTAGGGACTATGCTAAGCTATTTGGGTGATAGTAGGGTTATTTGGATATTTGGGGATTGTGTTTAAGGTTGGGAAAGATGAATTATATAGTAGGGAAGGTTTGGGCATGGTTTTGGATGAAATATCTCCAAGTCGGTTGCTCCGGCATGCTTGTCTCCCCTGTCTCTGCGGGTTTGTTCCCACTGTCGGAAGTCACCGGGTCATTTACGAAGGTTGGCCGCGAGTTCTGACCTTCTGGACTGTGGGAATGTTCCCGCGGCATGAAACCGTTGAATCTTGGTGAGCTTGGACAAGTTTGGGCGTGCAAGAACCCGCTGGAATCAAGCTTGAAGGCTTGCATTTCCATGGAAGTTGGTGGACTTGGAGGTGAGGTAAATCAAGTGCATGAGAGGCTCAAAATGGGTGCAATGGGACCGCCGGGACATGGGCTTCCAATCTAAGCTAAAATCGGCCAGAAAAACCGTCGAAAAATGGCCGAAACACGTCAGAGAAGATGCCGGGTCAACGAGTCTAATCGGGTCATTGGCGGGTCGGGTCGACTCGGCAGCAGGTTGAAGACGACCTGACGTCAGGCGTGACGTGAGCGGCATCAAAACGGTGTCGTCTAGCATGCTGACGTGGCGCTGACGCTAACTTTTGCTGGCAAATTACCATTTGTACCACTGAGCTTTCCCTTATTCACAGAATCTGCAATTATAATTCGAATATTGCACATTTGCCCCCTGATTTGTCCAAAATTACACAATTGCCCCTGAACTTCTCTAATTTCCTGAAACACTTATTTAAATCATTAAAATCCCGGTTTTACCCGAGAAAGAAGTACAAAAGATAGGAAAATGGAGCGCTAAATGTGAACATTTGGAGCGCGATCAGACCCCCAAATCTAACTTTTGCTCGTCCTCGAGCAAAACAAAACAAAAACTAACAATTAACAAACACTAAAGCATAATAAAACATAAACTAGGTTAGTCCACTGTCGTGGGAGAAACGATGGCACTTAGCACGTGCCACAAGCCGTTTAAAACCCTAGGTGTCCTTAGTAGGGGAGTGTAGTCCCCTGAGGGTTTACCGTTACAATACCCATAAACGTAAAGCTAACAATTAAAAACTAAAATTAAAAGCAATTTGCGAAGCTGTACAAAAATGAGATATCAAAGAGTTGTGCATATGAGGAATTACACATGTGAAAAATGCTGAGTGGAGGGCAACCTAAAATCATTCAAATGACTGAAACGTACAATGCAAATCCCACACTCTAAATTGCATAGCATCAATACAACACACTCAAATGCTCGAGTGTAATTCGCCTCGACTCTAATTCTCACTGGATTTCACTCTGTTTTTTTCTCTCAGAGTCCTAGGCACACTCTCTATCAAACATGCGATTTGGAAGTTATGTAAATGGAAATCAAATATTAACGCATGTGAGTATTCGAAATGAAGCACATTTTATGTGAATTGATCTCATGAAGGAATTGAATGCCATGAACGTGGTAGAGCATATTAAATTCGCATTCCCGAAATAGACTTCCTAAAAGATCAATTAAGTTCTTCCCTACTTATGTTGGCCAAGGTTGATATATGGTGAATGATATATGGAATGTATATGGAAGATACTAATCATGCCAAGATGTTTTGCATTACAATTTTCAACTCGAAGCTCATTTTAGATTACTCATTTACACAAGCGTCTAGGCTATAATTTTGAACTTTGATTTGTGCTAGTTTGTTACTCTCATTGGAGTAGTCATTGCTTTGAAGATTGAAGGCTTTAAGTGCTTAATTTTCAACACTTAATTTTTGAAAGCTCTTTCTTAGCACAAGTTACAAAATATGCCTCAGTACATGCTATTACAATTAGAGCTTAACGGTTGAATTCTCTACTTTAGTAGAATTTGACAAGATTAGTAGCTATGTAGCTATGTAAGATGAAGTGTTTAGGTCTATGGATTAGGGTGTTGTGTGATAGGTTTATGTGTTTGCCCATATTTACATTGAATCATGCATAAAGGGAAATGGACGTGTTTAGACAATATGATCGTGGGTACTAACAAAGTCCTAATATCATTTCTAGAAGTCCATCTATCAAGGGAATACAAATTCAACATGTTATCCACATTTATGAATGTTCTATGGCAAACTGTAAGGTTCCCATTTGTTGATTGGCTCATTTCGTGGACAAACCACATGTTGGGGTTCTTTGCAAGGGTATCCTAGGTGTTGGTAGGTTTGTTCGAAGCCGTTTGAAGACCTCGTCTTGATAAGCACCGAAGGTAAATCTCTATGTGTGCTTACTTGTCTTGAAGAGATAGTTGCACACACTCACAACTCATGCATATGTTTAATCCTTGTATGTTGTGTCTCATTTGTGTGCTTTAATGTTCTTTAACATCTCTTCTTGCATGTTATGTTGATTGCATCTTGCATATCCAATTGCCTTGTCTTGCTTAGCCTTAGGATTGCATGTTTGCATTGGGCGCTCCCAAAAGCGCTCTACAGAAGCGCTGTACGAACAGCGCCCATTGAGCGCTGTTCAGACCTGATTGATTTAATCGGTCGCTGTACAAAGCGCTCTACGTACAGCGCCCCTTTGTTTTCCCATGAGAACAGAGCAGGGGCGCTGTACAGAAGCACCCTACATACAGCGCCCAAGGCAAAATATGAGGGAAACTTATCAAAACGACCACACTTTGGTTTGGCCTCCTATATATATGCCACTTTGACTTTAGGTCAATTAAGAGAGTTCATATTCAGATTTCATACTTAGGATATTTTTCAAAGAGAAGAAAAATTCCAAGAACTCATTTTTAATTACTCAAACACTTTTTCATGATCATCAATCATCTAGCATCATCTTTGATCTTCTAGATGTCATCTTGCATGGATTCTTCATCATACTTTGCTTGGTAAGCTTTTCACTAATCTTACATATTTTGTGTTTTTCTTAACAAACAATCTCATTTTATTACTTGTATGATTTTCATATATCTTTTGATACAAGATTAAGATTAGTGTGATGTATGTTTGAGAAGTTGTATTGTGATAGCTAATTAGGTTTTCTGCTTAATCTTGATTAGCTAAACTATTTGACATGTCATTTAGTTTTTAATATCTATGATTGCTTTAATTGAAAATTCATCATCTTAGATAAGCATATAGGGTTTCCCTTGCTCTATGTTGCATTTGGATATTCATATATTCACTTAGGGTGTTATTCTCTTCATTGAGAAAGTAAGTCTTGTGTGTAGCTTCCGGGATTAGGTTGCTTAGATCGCAAGCAAATTGGACTAGGTTCACTCATACCGGGATTAGGTAGGTGTGATTACTTTCGGGATTAGGTTGTAATCATTTTACACATTTAGTGGATTCGAGGTTCGAGTGTAGCTTACTTACTAGCCCGTGGTTTTTCCCGTGAGGGTTTCCACGTAAAAATCAAGTGTTATTTAATTTCCGCATTATTACTTGATTTATTGCTCTATCTTGTTAGGGGTAATTTCGTAATTTTGACTTAATACGAAAATTGGGTAATAAGCTTAAAATCTATTCACCCCCTTCTAGATAGTATTTTACACACCATGCTATAATTTGTTTCAATTGGTATCAGAGCGGGTTCTTAGACATACATAGGTGATCCTTGCTTATTTTGGTGTGTTTTGCATTTTGTGTGATTTTTGATCATTCATACATTTGCATTCATTTCATTCATTCATAAACACTATGAGTGGAAACGGTGGAAATGGTGGTGGCAACGAAGGTGCTTCTAGCACAAGGCCTCCACTTCTTACTGGATTGAACTATTCCCAATGGAAAGGGAAGATGGAATCCTACATATGCCAAATTCATGACCGTGCATGGATGGCGGTGGAAGACGGATATGATCTACCCGATGACTCCCAGTGGTAGAGGAGAAGAAGTATTGAAGCCTAAGGCGCAATGAACGCGCAAGAGTTTGAGGCCTCAAAGTGGAATAGGAAGGCGATGCATGCCATCTTATGTGCTATGGACGAAAATCAATACAAATTGATTCAAAATACTAGGATAGCTAAGGAGGCATGGGACATCCTAGAGATTGCACATGAGAGAACCGAAGTGGTGAAGGACTCTAAGTTTCAAGTCCTCCAAACTCAATTCGAGATGCTTAAGATGGAGGAGAATGAGTGCTTCAATGACTTCGAGATCAAGTTGATGGACATAGTCAACCAAAGTCATCAACTTGGTGATCCATATTCGGATAGGAGAATCAAGCAAAAGATTATGAGATCTCTCCCCGATAGGTTCGAATCGAAGGTGACGGCTTTAGAAGAAAAGTGGTTATAAGGATATGAAGCTGAGTGAGGTGATTGGGAGACTTCTAGCTTATGAGTCTAGGAAGGGTCCTATCTCCACACCTCCTAAAAAGCAAAAAGGAATTGCTTTGAAGACCTCCAAGGATGAAAAGGAGGCAAAGAAGATTGACTCGGATGAAGACCTTGCCTTGTTTGTAAAAAGGTTCAACAAGGTTATGAAGTTTAGAAGAAAGGGCTTTGGATCAAAAGGTCAAGATTTGAAGAAAAAGGGTTCTTTCAAGAAGTTTGAACCTAGGCAAGAAAGGACCGAAAGGAAAGGGGTCCAATGTTTTGAGTGTGGTGGCATAGGTCACTTTGCCCCTGAATGTGCAATCACAATGAGAAGAAAAAGGGAAAGTGATGGCCGCCACTTGGAGTGGAAGTAGTGATGACTCCTATAGGGAGATGAGTCTTTGGATGATGAAGAGCTCATGGCTAATCTCCTAGCTTTTGCCTCCTCCCATAAAAGCAAAAGTGCTAGTGAGAGAGAGGAAATGAGTCAAGAGGAAAATGACTCAAGTGGAAGAAAGTGATTCCTCTTCTAACTCTATAAATGGATTTGTGGAGAAAAAGGTGCTTGCTAAATATCATGCCGAGTTTAATGATTTAGCAATCAAGAGCACAAGAAAGATCAAGATGTTGAGAGAAGAAAATCTTGAGCTTGCATCTCATAATGACCACTTAAGTGAACAAGTGGAAAAATTCAAGAAGATGGAAGATAAGCTAAGAGAGGAGTTAGTCTTATCTAGGAGGAACGAAGATAGTCTAAAGAGGGAGCTTGAAGAAGTTAGAGAATCTATGACTAGGATGGATTCTAGCACCAAGAAGCTTGACCATATGCTTGGTGTTGGAAAGAGTCCATGTGACAAAGGGGTCTTGGGTATGAAGATGGCAAGAAGATCTCAACATTAACAAGACCGTGTTTGTCAAGAGTTTGAGGAACGAAGAAACTTCATTTGTGCAAATTCCTAGGAAGAAGTTAGAAATAGGACAAAGTTCAAATGCACAAGTGAAGATGGGGCTAAGAAGGCAATCTCAAGTCAACCCCCTAGGGTCCCTCAAGCCAACATTCCTCCACAATTGGCTCACAAAGGAAAGAGACCTATCATGCAACCTCATGCTAGGAAGCAATCAGACCGGTTCAACAACGAAGACGATTGAACCCATTCATCCACAAAGACAAGGACAAGGTATGATTCCTTATTTTCTCCTATATGTCACTTTTGGATTTGATGGTCATACTAGACCACATTGCTTTCGATATATTAAAATGTGCAAAACTAGAAGCATGATAAGAAGAAAAAGAAAAGAGCCATGATGCATATTCCTAGGAATAATGATATTGCTATCCATGATCCTAGAACATCTAGAGCCCATGTACCAAAGACCACTAAGAAAGCTAAGATTGTTTCTAGGTGGATTAGAAAGAATGAAAATGTTTGCCATGTTGCTTAAATAGCCTTGAAGGCAAATTCTTCTAATTTTTGGTATCTAGATAGTGGGTGCTCTAGGCACATGACGGGAAACAAGAGTTTCTTCGAGACTCTTGTTATGGAGGAAGGAGGATATGTCACTTTTGGTGATGGATCCAAAAAGAAAGTTGTAGGGAAAGGAACCATTTCCGTTCCTGGATTACCCTCTTTATCCGATGCTTTATTTGTTGATGGCTTGAAAGCTAATTTAATAAGTATTTCACATCTAAGTGATAAGGATATTCCGTCTTGTTTAGCAAAGATGATTGCTCAATCATAAAGCCCGATGGACAAACCTTGTTGAAAGGTATGAGATCTAGTGACAATTGTTATTGTCTTGAAGCTAGAATTAGTCTTACATCATGTGTCCATGGATGAGCAAATAGAGTTGTGGCATGAAAGACTTGGCCACATGAACTTTAGGGATCTACGACCCTTGGAAAGTTCAATTGTGTGCGTGGCCTCCCTAAGCTTGGGAAGAAAGCCAATGGTATTTGTGGACCTTGCCAACAAGGAAAGCAAACCAAAAGCATGCACAAAAAGGGTAAGTATCTCACCACCAAGGAGCCCCTAGAGCTTCTCCACATGGACCTCATGGGTCCATGCAAACTGAAAGTTTAGGGTGGAAAGAGATACATTTTTGTTTGTGTTGATGATTTCTCTAGATTTACATGGACATATTTTCTTAGAGAAAAATCCGAAACTTTTGATAAGTTTAAAATGCTTTGTACTAAATTGCAAAATGAAATGAATTCTAATATTAAAAGCATTAAGCGGATTAGAAGTGACCATGGGAGAGAATTTGAGAATGCCACCTTTGAAACCTTTTGTAATGGTTTAGGCATCTCCCATGACTTTTCGGCTCCTAGGACACCTCAACAAAATGGAGTTGTTGAGAGGAAGAATAGAGTCCTCCAAGAGATGGCTCAAGTGATATTGCTTAGTAACAATGTCCCTAGGAACCTATGGGCCGAAGCCGTCAATACAGGCTTGCTATATAGGGAATAAAGTTTTCCTAAGGCCCGGATCTAGAAACACCTCCTATGAGTTATGGAAAGGTAGGAAGCCAAACGTTAGCTACTTCCACACATTTGGAAGCAAATGCTACATTTTAAATGACTGTGATCAACTTGGCAAGTTTGATGCTAAGAGTGATGAAGGTATCTTTATTGGCTATGCCTTGAATAGTAGAGCCTATAGAGTTTTCAACTTGAAGACTCGAACCGTCATGGAATCATCCAATGTTGTCATTGATGATACTAGGCTCAAGTCTAATGACCATGAGGAGGAGGAGGTTTTAGAGGATGACTCTCCTTTGAAGAGGGTTGTGGTGACTCCCAATGTTGGGACGTCCAATGACAATAATGAGGTCACACAACCTATTACTAGAGTCCCTCTCTTAGACTCTAATGAACCCGCTCCATGGGTTAGAAGACTCCATAACAAAGAGGATGTTATTGGAGATGTAAATGAGGGTGTTAGGATTAGGCGTCAAATAGCTAATCTCATTAGCTTTACATGCTACACCTCTCAAATAGAACCCAAAAAGGTTGATGAAGCCTTGAATGATGAATTTTGGGTTCTTGCCATGCAAGAAGAGCTAAACCAATTCGAAAGGAATGAGGTTTGGACTTTAGTTCCTAGGCCTAAAAGCTCACATATAATAGGAACTAAGTGGATTTATAGGAATAAATCCGATGAGAATGGCAACATAGTGCGGAACAAGGCTAGACTTATAGCACAAGGGTACTCTCAAATTGAGGGTATCGACTTTGAGGAGACCTTTGCTCCCGTTGCCCGTTTAGAGTCCATTAGGCTTCTCTTGTCCATCTCTTGTGTGCACAAGTTCAAATTTGTAAGGTCAATAGTTAGTGTTGGCATTAATTCCATATCAAAACGTGTTTATCTTGTAATGTTTAGTGGTTAGTAATTGAAGAATTTTGAAGACGAAGGACGTCTCAACCACAATTCATTCAAGAAGCCGGCTTTTAAGAGATTCGTGCATTATTGGTCGACAAAGGTATTAAAGGTCCTCTTATCTCTTACAAGGCTAGGCACACACTCACACGTATCATTCTTGTGTGTTCCTTCATTATTTAATTTCGTTTACATATCACTTTCACACACTTGGCAAAATATGCTCATGCATTCATATTAAGTTGATAACTTTGTGTTTTGCATTTTCTAGGACTATGTCCGAAAACTAGCATATGTGTGTGTCTTTGTGTTTGTATATTTCCGTATTTTTGTATTTTGACTTGTATATGCTCTATTATGATTCCTTATTGAGTTCCGGTCATTTCGGTTACTCATTCATGTAGTTTCGAGTCCAAATGTAGATACGCTACTTTTCGTTCTCATTCGTTGAGTTGACTTCATCGATGATTTCTGAGATGATTTCTCAATCGTTTTTCAAAGTTGTGTAGTCGTAGTCGTGCGTCAGAGAGTCATGGTTTGTAATCCAAAAACGGATTTGAAATCGGAGTTCAGACGCGCAAGATAAGGGCTGAAGAACCGAGGGAGTGCGCGAGAGGACAGCCCAAGCCGTGAGGCCACTTGGGCTGGCCGTTGGTGAGGCCGTGGGCCCCACGGCCTGGAGGAGCCTCTGATCCCATGTGGGCCACACGCCCCCCACGACCAGGGGTGACATGGCCTCACTTGATTGGTTGCCTTGGCCCTTCTCTCTCCTCCTATTTCTTCCCTCTCTCTCTCCATTTGAAAAATTAAGAAGAAAGTTTCAGTTTTCCCGTAAGCAAATCCTCTCCAATTTTTAGATTTTCAAACACCATATCTTCCTCATCCGGTCGGATTTTAGTGATTCAAGTTGGAGATGTTCATATTTGAGTCCTCTATCATCCACAAGTGGTTTGGTGGCTGTTTGATCATGATTTCTAGTGGTGGAACACTAATTTCCGAACCACTGCAGAATCCGAGGCAATGGTCTCAACTTTGGGATTTCTTTCTTTTTCACCTTCCATTTGCTTGGGTTTCTTCTTCTATATCTATGTTTATGTTTGGTAAAAGCTATTGAGAAAGATAGCTTGATTATCATTCTAATTGAAAGTCAATTTGTGGACTAATGTTGACTAGATTCTATGATTCTAGGTTTTACATATGTTTGTGAGTTGTATTGTGATTAGAATGGCATCTTAGGTTGTTTGGAACTTAATTGAATTAATTTTGTGATAAATGACCTTGAGATATGGTTTGATCCTTTGATTGATAAAACCTAGGATTTGTGTATTTGTTTGTGATTTATAGAATATAGGTTTTGATTGATGTAAATCTCAATCCTTGCTCTATATCTTTGACTAGTATATTGATTGATTTTAATCTCATATATCTAGCATTTAATTGTATATTGATAGCATCTTGAATTTGTACTTCATGAACATATTGTGATTCAAGTGTTGTATATGTGAATGAGACTTTGAGTGTATGTGTTAGGTGTTTCACATGCTTAGGTTTCTATTCTCGTATTTTGCATCTAGACTTGATTACTTGTGATATCACATGTTTAGGTCTATTTGTGCCATAGAATGTATTGATCACATGTTCTATGTTATAGTAATTGTTTGCATCATTTGCATTCACATGATCACACTAGGAAGTCCTTGTAAAAGGCATGAAGTCTTGGTTAGAGTCGGGGTGACTCGGATAGCCAAGCAAGAAGTCTTGCCTAGAGTCGGGATGACTCGGATAGGTAAGCAAGGAGTCATGGCTAGAGTCGGGAGGACTTGGATAGTCATGCATGGGAGGCTCCCTAGAGGCAAAAGTGCCTTGGATAGGGAGTTGGCTATTGTATTGGTAGGCCTAGACGTATGGTTAGACATAGACTCCGATAGAGCGGGGTACACGGGAGGTGTATGCACTCTTGAGGAATTTCTAATCTACCATCGATGTTGGTTGTGTGTGGTGTCCAATATATGGTGGTTTCGCATCATTGAGGGATTTCACACTTTCCAATAGGGTTGGGTAGGCTTAGACTTCACTAGTTGGGTGAGCTAAAGATTGGTCACTTTGTGAATGTTCTATATTTACTTTCCAATAATATAGTACCCAATGGTTGTAGTTCAACCCGTGGATGTTTCCTCCTTAGAGGTTTTACCATGTTAAAAAATCTCTTGTGTTAATTCTTCCTATCTCTTTCTCTTATATTTTAATTGTATATTTTATTATCTTGATTCATAATATTCACATGTGATGTATTGTGAAGCAAGACTTTGTATAGTGTGATTAATGAATTCATTCTATAGATCAATTTTGTATCTTTGATTCTTTTATATATTGTAATTTTTGTATAGTGACATTTTGATCACTCTTGTAACTCATTGAACACTTATTGAAATACAAGCTTACTTTGTTGTTGTGTTTATTTGTTCTTATACCTCACATAACTTGTTGATATACTTAGACTTTGCTCTTATGATTGTATTATCGTATTGTCTATGTATGTCTTCCTTGGCTTATTGTGTTGTGTGTAAGGCTACCTTGAGGGACAAACGAATGTTTGTTCAAGGGTTTGAAAAAGGTGTAAAAACCTATTCACTCCCCCCCCCCCCCCCCCCCCTCTCTAGGTATGCTTTAAGCAATTTAACTTCGTTTGTATACTTTCAAAATTGCACCAAATGGACGTCAAGAGTGCCTTCCTCAATGGCTTCTTGCAAGAGGAAGTGTTTGTTGAACAACCCTAAGGGGTTTGTGGATGCACACCACCCCAATCATGTCTATCGCCTCAAGAAGGCACTTATGGGTTGAAACAAGCACCGAGGGCTTGGTATGAGCGCCTCACTCAATTTCTTGTTGACAACAACTATACAAGAGGTAGTGTTGACAAGACACTATTCATCAAGAGAGACAATGATGAGCTTTTCATAGCTCAAATATATGTTGATGATATAGCTTTTGGCTCCACCAACAACACCAAGTCCAACAATTTGTTGATGTCATGTCTCATGAATTTGAGATGAGTCTTGTTGGTGAGCTTAGTTACTTCCTAGGTTTGCAAATTAGGCAAATGAATGATGGGATTTTTCATAACCCAAGCCAAATATGCTAAGAACCTAGTGAAGAAGTTTGGTTTAGAGAAAGCCAAACATTGTGATACACCCATGAGTACCACTTTGAAGCTAAGCAAGGATGCTAGTGGTAAAAGTGTGGAACAAACTCTATATCGTGGCATGATAGGTAGCTTGCTTTATTTGACCGCAAGTAGGCCCGATATATCCTTTAGTGATGGGTGTGTGTGCTAGGTACCAAGCGGATCCTAAGGAGTCCCACTCTCTCTTCCGTGAAGAGGATCATTCGCTATGTGAATGGGACATCCAACTATGGGATTTGGTACTCTTTTGACACTAATGCTAGTCTTGTAGGCTTTAGTGATGCGGATTGGGCAGGAAATTGTGATGATAGGAAGAGCACATCGGGCAGGTTGCTTCTTTCTAGGCAACAACTTGGTGTCTTGGTTTTGCAAGAAGCAAAACTCGATTTCCTTGTCCACGGCCGAGGCCGAGTACATAGCCGCGGGGAGTGGATGCACACAACTCCTATGGATGAAGCAAATGCTAGTAGACTACAGATTCAACCAAGGTACTCTCACTCTCTTTTGTGATAACATGAGTGCTATTAATATTTCCAAGAATCCGGTTCCAACATTCTAGAACTAAGCATATTGACATCCGCCATCACTTCATTAGAGAGCTTGTTGAAAATAAATGCATAGTACTTGAACATGTAGGTACTAATGATCAACTTGCGGACCTATTTACTAAACCCTTAGATGCTACTTGATTTAAAACTCTTAGTAGATCTATTGGGATATGTCTTGTGGAGTGATGTGATTTATGATTGACCCCATATGGGGAACTCAAGCAAAGAGAGCTATTTTGCATTCATTGTCACTTGCAAAAAATTTGAAATAATCTTATGCCTCTTCTTTTGAATTGCTTGAGTAAGCTTGGTTGTACATATGTATATATGCTTTCAATTAATAAGTGTGAACCTTGCTTGTTTACAATCCATGTCATATTTATGTTCAAACATGCATTTTTGGACTAGGAGATGTTACATAGGAAGTATGATGTGAATGACCTATAGTTATCTCCATGACATGATGATTCTTTAATAACATGCTATGTCAAATGAAAAAGCATGAAATTCATATAACATGCTCACATGAAAAGCATGAATTGATGATTGCATATTCTTAAAATGCAAAACTTGTGTGAAAGCTTAATGAGACTCAAAATGAATAAAGGATCTTGTATCCGTTCAAAGGAATTATATTCCAAATGTCTCTCTTTCTTTATTAGTTGAACATGGCTACTATCATACGGATATCTTATCCGGAAAAATCTAAATAGGGTGCAAAGTCGCTCATGCCATGTTTCGCTTATAAAGTTGGATATAGTTGCTCTTAAATTGAAATCAATAATCTCTATATCCTTGCTTTTCTCATGACATTGGTGAAATTGGTTTGAATTCTTATTAGAAACCTTTGTCATTTGCTTTGCCAAATACCATTGTATTTTGGACTTGAATGCTATATGTCTTGTATGCAAAGCATGTTGGATTCACACATTTTCTACAAATAAATCTCCTTGTTTCTTTCCAATTAATTGAGGTGCATAAAGTGACTTATATGTATATGCAAATATCTTACATGCTTCTATCTCTCGTTGCTATGAGTGACCCGGTTGGGGACTACTCCTTTGCCTATATCATGACAAAAAGGGGGAGTAGGATATGGTAAGGGGAGTTGAAAAATATAAAAGCAATTGTGCATATTGGGGAGAACATTCATTGAGAGGGAGTAACCCGTTGAGGGGGAGCATTGCATACACATACATTGCATAATGTTGTGCCTATTTTTTTAATGCAAATGCTTGTTATTGTTCTCACTTGATTAATCTCACACTTTACTTGTATTGGAAATGTTAGAAACTTTAATTTCAAGGGTTGATTGTTCTACAAGAGATTGAAGACTTGAAGTTTTATTTTCTTATCTCTTTGTATTGTAGAAAATCTTTGTTGTCCCGTAGTTTCTATTTTTTTTGTGAGGATTCAATGTGAGTGGTGGTTTTGTCACGAAATAGCCAAAAGGGGAGATTGTAAGGTTCCCATTTGTTGATTGGCTCATTTCGTGGACAAACCACATGTTGGGGTTCTTTGTAAGGGTAGCCTAGGTGTTGGTAGGTTTGTTCGAAGCCCTTTGAAGACCTCGTCTTAATAAGCACCGAAGGTAAATCTCTATGTGCTTACTTGTCTTGAAGAGATAGTTGCACACACTCACAACTCATGCATATGTTTAATCCTTGTATGTTATGTGTCTTATTTGTGTGCTTTAATGTTCTTTAACATCTCTTCTTGCATGTTATGTTGATTGCATCTTGCATATCCAATTGCCTTGTCATGCTTAGCCTTAGGATTGCATGTTTGCATTGGGCACTCCTAAAAGCACTCTACAGAAGCGCTGTACGAACAGAGCCCATTGAGCGCTGTTCAGACCTGATCGATTTAATCGGTCACTGTTGGGTCGCTGTACAAAGCGCTCTACGTACAGCGCCCCTCTGTTTTCCTGTGAGAACAGAGCAGGGGCGTTGTACAGGCACTGTACAGAAGCGCCCTACATACAGCACCCAAGGCAAAATATGAGGGAAACTTATCAAAACGACCACACTTTGGTTTGGCCTCCTATATATATGCCACTTTGACTTTAGGTCAATTAAGAGAGTTCATATTCAGATTTCATACTTAGGATATTTTTCAAAGAGAAGAAAAATTCCAAGAACTCATTTTTAATTACTCAAACATTTTTCATGATCATCAATCATCATCTAGCATCATCTTGATCTTCTAGATGTCATCTTGCATGGATTCTTCATCATACTTTGCTTGGTAAGCTTTTCACTAATATCTTACATATTTTGTGTTTTTCTTAACAAGCAATCTCATTTATTACTTGTATGATTTTCATATATCTTTGATACAAGATTGAGATTAGTGTGATGTATGTTTGAGAAGTTATATTGTGATAGCTAATTAGGTTTTGTGCTTAATCTTGATTAGCTAAACTATTTTACATGTCATTTAGTTTTTAATATCTAGGATTGCTTTAATTGAAAATTCATCATCTTAGATAAGCATATAGGGTTTCCCTTGCTCTATGTTGCATTTGGATATTCATATATTCACTTAGGGTGTTATTCTCTTCATTGAGAAAGTAAGTCTTGTGTGTAGCTTCCGGGATTAGGTTGCTTAAGTCGCAAGCAAATTGGACTAGGTTCACTCATACCGGGATTAGGTAGGTGTGTGATTACTTCCGGGATTAGGTTGTAATCGTTTTACACATTTAGTGGATTCAAGGTTCGAGTGTGGCTTACTTACTAGCCCGTGGTTTTTCCCAGTGAGGGTTTCCACGTAAAAAATCAAGTGTTATTTAATTTCCGCATTATATACTTGATTTATTGCTCTATGTTGTTAGGGGTAATTTCGTAATTTTGACTTAATACGAAAAATTGGGTAATAAGCTTAAAATCTATTCATCCCCCCCCCCCCCCCCCCCCCCCCCCCCCCCCTAGATAGTATTTTACACACCGTGCTATAATTTGTTTCACAAACAATGCAATTGATGCAATGAGATCACAATGAAAAACATGTCGAAGAGTGTATAAGAGTAGAAACAGAATTTACCCTCAAATTGAATGCTAAGGTACAAAACTCACGGGTAATCTCCACTATTAATCCTAACAATTGAGTACGGAGTCTCGTCCACTTAGACACTAAGAGAAAGGGACTAATTTCACATTATGTAAAGCAATCCTAGACTGACAAAAGTTATCCAGGACTCAACAACTAACACATGCAAAAAATTCCTCAACGGCACTACTAAAAACATCTCATTCAAACAATTTGTTCAAAATGGCTTATTCGCAAAAATTTCAAAATTTTGAGAAAAACACAAAAACACAATATATACAACACAAAATCACAAAAAATGACACATGTGTCCACACCCCCAAACCTAAACTCGAGGAGTTCATGATTTAGAAATGTGAGCACAAAACATACTAACACATATATACAACTAAACACACACTCTAAAAACAAAATAACAAAATAACAAAATACCATGTGAAAGGTGCTTCTAAATATGGAGGAAAACATTTCAACAAAAACTGTCAACTTTCGAATCCGAACAATGTCTGCTTTTCAATGCATATTTTCAAAGATGCTCAATAAAACATGCTCAAATTTCGAGACAAGAATATAGACATACAAATGAACACTTTTCATGAAGAAAATATTTTAAAATTCAATTCGAAAAAGTGTGAAAACAGACGTTGAAAACAGGTCACGTGCAGAAATTTGAAAACAGGGCATGTCTATGACCTTCGGCCGAAGAAACACTCATAACTTTTAAACCACCGCCCAGAACTTTACATTCTTTATATCGTTGGAACCGTATCAAAAAAAAGAAGAACACAGCATGAGCAGAAAAATTTATTTCTTCACCAATTAGTACAGTTTTAAAGAAATGTTCGCCTTAAAATTTTCGAAACAGGACATCTTCACAAGGTTTGAATAAAAACTCAAAAACAAAAAACAAAAATATATAATAACATAATATACAATCCTAATATCTACAACTAACATATAAACACATATTTACAATCCTAGATATCCACCACTAATCACATCACAACAACCAATCCTAATCACTAGGCAACACAATCAATTCACACTCTTAAGCTAAGCATAGTATATCAACTTTGAAATAAAAGCTCAAGGGTAAGAGATTAGACCTTCGTAGGATGGTGTGGCTTCGTGGTATGGTGTGTTGGTGCATGGTGCATGGTTGGGTTGGGTTCATTCTCACGGATCTTCTCGCGGAGATTTCTCAGGATTCCCGGCGGGCTCACACGTTCTGTGCAACGGGATCTTTCCCACGGATCTAAAGTCGCAGTGAACTCTGCGGCTTCTTATCTTCTGGTCTGCGGCTTTTCCCGCGGAGTCATCTCACGCAAGGTTCCAAGAGAACCCCGCGGCTTTGTTGAACGGGCATATTCCCGTGGACTCTTTCCGCGGTGGGCATTTCTTCTTGATTCCAGCCCCTGCACATAGAAAATTACACCAAAACCTACCATAAGCACATGCTAAATAAATAAGGAGTATGAACCCCCAAACCTATCTATTTCCATGCATCTCATCAAGATATGTGGATAAATAAGAGACTCTAGACTCTTAACACTACATTAATAAAATGTACAAAATAATTACAAATTAAAAAGTCCTTAAATATAAATAAAAACGAATGTCCATTATGTGCATCCTTTCCTTAAAGCTTGAAATTCCTGCACACTAACAAACATATCAAAAAGTTCATATGTTCAAAGATATTCGCAAATCATTCAAAAAATCATCATGCAATTCATGGAAGTCTGAAGGTGTTTCTAATGGAATAAGAGATTTATGGCTTTTAACCACCCACACCATATCACTTGGTGTGTTTGTTCCATTAACACAAGGAGTCTTTTTCTTTTGTACAAGTTGATCCTTTCGAACCCAAACTTGTCTAGCTTCTCCTACAACTCTCCTAGGTGTGACATTCCTAGTTTTGCAAAATTCATTATATTTTGAGCACTCGGCCATCTTGTGACCTCTAATTGAGCAAAAATGGCATCTAGGAGAATAAGTTGGTGGAGTACCTTTGTTCTTGTTCTTACTCATTTTTCCTTCTTCTTGGGGGCCCTTTGGATGGCATGCATCACCATGGGAAGTGCAAGGCTTCCTTGGTTCCTCTTGCTTGGTCCCCGTCTTGGTCAAGGTTTGGAGAGTGTTGTTGACATTGTCTATCTCCACAATCATTGCATTTTCCTTGACCTTTGAGATCTCTAAGGCATTGTTTCTCATGTTGAGCTCTTCTTGCAACTCTACTAATGCCTTGTCCCTCTTCACTACTTCCAATTGCATTCCATGCAATTTCCTAGCGAACTCTTCCTCTTGTTCTTCCATCAATTTGGATAGAGCTTGTGATTTTTGAATTTCCGAGTCTCTCTCTCCCTTAAGTGAGTCAACCATATGCATCAAGCTCATATTTTTACTTGTCAAGTCCATGTTCTCCTTGATCACATAGGTTACATCTATCCTTTTTTCTTCCTCCTCCTTCTTTAGCTCATCTTCAAAATGCATGTAAACCTCATATATGTCATCTTTCGAGCTACTTGGAGTTGGTACCGATTCTTCTTCATGCGAACACAAAGGATAGGTTGGTTGAGAGAGTCTTTGAGGCTCTTCCTTCTCTTCTTCGACCTCTTGTAAAATCTTGCTCAACTGAAATCCAACCCTGTCTACGACTTCTTCTATGTTGAGCATTCTTTGTTCTGTCGATGAGAAGTTGTCATGGTTGCTCCATTGATGGTCTTGCCCTTCTTGTTCATAGCTTCCTTGATTATTGTACTCTTGATAAGGGTACATGGGAGGTATCTCTTCTTCATATTCCGGCAAATTCTCTCCTTATGGACCCAAGTCCATCATATGTTCATTCCACCCACAAGGCGAATAAACTATAACAGGATGCTGCCCATATTGTTCCAAGAGAGCTCTTACTTCATTTGCCAAGTCGGCCAATTGCATGGCTAACATTGAGTTGCCCCTCTCCATGTCGATTTGGAATTCTGAAATAATCAAACAAACTAAACAAGAATCACGTCGAACAAGATTGAATATGAACAATGAAAAATAAAATAAGATAAAAATAAAAATAACGAAAAATAACTTAAATAAAACAAAGACTAGACCTACAAAACGTACACTACCTCCTCCCCGGCAGCGGCGCCAAAAACTTGATGCGCACGTAATTGTTCTAATAAAATATCCCCAATGGCACCAATAACTTGATCGGTGCACGCAGGACACACGATAGTTCTATAACTATCGGTAAATGATGGTACGTGAGTGCGAGTGTATTTCTACCCTTTTCGCAAGTATACGAATTGTTGGCTACGTATAGTGATTACGAGTAAGGGTATCGTTCCCACGAGGGAGGGGTGGATGGTACACGTAAAGTTGGTTCTACGCCTTATGTTATAATTAAGCTAATTACAATATTTACAATAATTACAAATGCATGAAAATGTAAACGAGATGGTCGTAAGTAAGCGACAACTAATCTAATGCGATTACACTAATGCGGAGAATTAAAAGTGATGCGAATCCTACGATCAAGGATACGCAATCTCTACACTACAAAGACAATTCTAATTAACCTAAACTAATTAGATTGCAACTAAAGCAAATAAGTAAATTAACAACTAAAGCAATATAATTAAGTTACACTAATTAACTACAACTAACTAAATTATCATTAACTAACCTAACTAACTAATTCTTGCAAAGATCATGCAAGAGCAAAGATACAAATGAAGAGGAATATATCAATTGATCTCAATTAAGCATCTTTTGTTCTATGGAATATGCAATATAATCCTACCACTCAATTACCATCAACTATGGACATAGAGTGACAATAATAGAGAGGTTTACAATCCTAGAACATGAGAACTAGCTAATATGCATGGACATGCAAATACTAACCAAATTCTTACCACTAGAGTTAATCAATGTTGGAAAACAAAGTTTACATGTTACTAGTGATCAATTAACAACATGTATACATTCAATCTAATTCAATTCAACATATGATACTCAAGATGGATATGGTAAAGATATGATCAATTAAATACAAGGAATAATCATATAAAATCCATTCCTCAACATTCAAAGTATATTACACATACATGTTCATGACATACAAATAAGAAGAGAAGTAAAAGATTAAGAAGAAACCACAAGTTGGTAAGCTTCTTTTTCTTCAATAGAGCACGAAGCCTTCTTCTTCTAAGCTAGAAATCCACATGAACCATGTAGTATTAAGGTGGTAGGATGTAAGCTAAACTAAGGTAATTCTAAGCTAATTTAGGCTATTTGGGTATTTAATTGGACATTAGGGATTATGCTAAGCTATTTGGGTGATAGTAGGGTTATTTGGATATTTGGGATTGTGTTTAAGGTTAGGAAAGATGAATATATATAGTAGGGAAGGTTTGGGCATGGTTTTGGACGAAATATCTCCAAGTCGGTTGCTCCGGCGTGCTTGTCTCCCCTGTCTCGCGGGTTTGTTCTCGCCGTCGGAAGTCACCAGGTCATTTACGAAGGTTGGCCGCGAGTTCTGACCTTCTGGACTGTGGGAATGTTCCCACGACATGAAACCGCTGAATCTTGGCGAGCTTGGACAAGTTTGGGTGTGCAAGAACCCGCTGGAATCAAGCTTGAAGGCTTGCATTTCCATGGAAGTTGGTGGACTTGGAGGTGAGGTAAATCACGTGCATGAAAGGCTCAAAATGGGTGCAATGGGACTGCCGGGACGTTGGCTTCCGATCCAGGCTGAAATCGGTCGAAAAAAACCATCAAAAAATGGCTGGAACATGTCGAAGAAGATGCCGGGTCACGACCGGGTCAACCGAGTCTGAACCGGGTCATTGGAGGGTCGGGTCGACTCGACAGCAGGTTGAAGACGACCTGACGTCAGGCGTGACGCGAGCGGCATCAAAACGGCGTCATCTAGCATGCTGATGTGGCGCTGACGCTGACTTTTGCTAGCAAATTACCATTTGTACCCCTGAGCTTTCCCTTATTCACAGAATCTGCAATTATAATTCGAATATTGCACTTTTGCCCCTGATTTGTCCAAAATTACACAATTGCCCTTGAACTTCCCTAATTTCCTGAAACACTTATTTAAATCATTAAAATCCCAGTTTTACCCGAGAAACAAGTACAAAAAGATAGGAAAATGGAGCGCTAAATGTGAACCTTTGGAGTGCGATCACTATATAATCGTACTCATTGATAACTCAAATGATACCACTTGCAACCATAAGTCCATCATTTATCTCTGGATTAAGATAGACTCTCCAATTGTCCTAATAATGAAAAGACTATTATCTATTGACGGTTCTAGATAAAGTATTTCATTGTGATCCAGTTCAATGCACCTAGTGCACTAGATTCTTTTACTCGAAGACCCTCCGATGATTTTAGACTCATCATAACACATTTGATCCCACTCAAATGCTAGTAAAAGAATTCTACAACTTTAACAAGATAAATGTGCACAACCTTTAACTTAAGTTGTGAACATTATTCAAGACTAACTAAAGAATTGTGTCTACCTCATACATATCCAAATGTACGAACAATTCTTCTTTTCTCATAGTCTTTTGACCTTATGATTATTTACTTTTGACAATTATAATATTCAATCTATAAATGCTATAAGATTTGTTTAAATCAGAAATCATTTTATTAATATGAAAAGATTGTCAAAAACGAATATTACACTCTTGCTATTGAGCATAATCCTAATAATCTCCCACTTGCGCTATAACAAATGTGTCATATCTCTCATTCCCATGTTCTCTAGGTGCCCATCAAAACTCTTCTATGGTAGAGCCTTTGTGAAGGGATCCGCTAGATTTTCTACTGACGCGATTTTGGTAATCGTCACATCACCCCTATGCACAATCTCCCTAAGAAGATGATACTTCCTTTCAATGTGTTTTCCTCTCTTATGACTTCTTGGTTCTCTCGAATTAGCCACTACTCCACTGTTATCACAGTAGATAGTGATCTGCTTATTCGCACTGGGAACCACTTCCAAGTCAATCAAGAATTGGCGGAGCCAAACAACCTCTTTGGCAGCTTCGCATGCAGCAACATACTTAGCTTCCATGGTGGAATCAACAATACAAGATTGCTTGATACTCCTTCATATGATTGTCCCTCTTCCAATAGTAAACACAGATCTTGATGTGGATTTTCTGGTAGTCAGAATCCGACTAGAAATCAGAATCTGTATACCCAATGGGAATCAAATCCCCTCCTGAGTATACAAGCATATTATCTCTTGTTCTCCTGAGATACTTGAAAATATGCTTAACTGCCGTCCAGTGCTCAGGACCAGGTTTCGATTGAAACCTGCTAACTATGCCCACAGCAAAACAAATATATGGTCTAGTGTAGAGCATTGCATACATGAGACTTCCAACTGCCGAGGCATTTGGAATCCTACTCATGAATTGCTCTTCATGCTCATTCTTAGGAACTTGTTCCTTAGAAAGTTTGATTCCATTTCTGAAAAGTAACATACCCTTCTTGGAATCTTGCATGGAAAATCTAGACAAGATTTTATCTATGTATGAAGCTTGGGATAGTGCAATCGTTCTATTCTTTCTATCCCTTATTACTTGGATAACAAGAATATAACTTGCTTCTCCTAAGTCCTTCATATCAAATTGTTTTGCTAACCATTCTTTTACTGATGTCAATACACCTACATCGTTTCCGATGAATAGTATATCATCAACATAAAGAATTTAGGAAAACCAGCTTATCGCCATTAATCCTTTTGCATACACAAGGTTCGTCACAGCTTGATCAAACCTTATGTTCCAGGATCAGGATGCTTGCTTTAATCCATATTTGGATTTTTGCAACTTGCATTGCCTTTTGCCAATGGCGACCATCAACATGCTCCATTGCTTCCTTATATGTGTAGGGATTATCGTCGTCCGAGAGATTCTCCATTGATTCTCCCAAACCGATGTATCTCTCGGGTTTTCTACTAACCCTCCCACTACGACGAGGAATGGTAGGTTGTTGATTTTGTGATGGTGCAGAACTTACAATTGGGCTAGGTTGAGTAACCTCTTGTGGAATTGTATCTCCTGGTATCTCATTCAGGACAATTATACTCTTAGGTACAAAATCATTCATATAGTCCTTTTCCAGAATTTTAACATTTGTTGAAACAAATACTTTAAGATCTGAAGGACTATAGAAATAATACCCCTTAATTTCTTTTGGATACCCTACAAATATGCATGTTTCTGAACGGGACTCCATCTTTTCTGTCTTTCCTTTTAACACATGCGTAGGACAACCAAATATCCTTAAGTGTTGTAAACTAGGCTTTCGCCCAGTCCATAACTCATGCGGTGTTTGAGGAGCTGACTTAGACGGTACATCATTTAGAATGTATATTGCAGTTTGTAAAGTATATCCCCAAAAAGAAATGGGAAGCGTTGAATAACTCAACATAGACCTAAGCATATTCAAAAGAGTTCTATTTCTCCTTTCTGCCACCCCATTTTGTTGAGGTGTACCTAGTGCAGAAAACTGAAAAAGAATTCCATTATCAACAAGATATTGCTGAAACTCACCAGATAGATATTCTCCACCACGATCAGATCTCAAGATTTTTATATGTTTATGTAGCTGATTTTCCACTTCAACTTTAAATGCTTTGAACATGTCAAAAGCATCCGACTTATGTCTTATGAGATACACATAACCAAATCTCGAATAATCATCTGTGAAAGTGATGAAGTACTCATATCCACCTCTAGCTTGAATGCTCATAAGACCACATACATCAGTATGCATTAATCCTAAACATTCAGTGGCTCTTGTGCCTTTGATCCTGAACGACCTTTTAGTCATTTTACCTTCCAAACCGGATTCACAAGTTGGTAGATCATCGACCTTTAAGTCACTTAAAGGTTCGTCACTAACCAATCTTTTAATCCTATTAAGGTTATTATGACCTAGGCGCAAATGGCATAGATAGGTTTCATCTTATGATAATTTTACTCTTTTATTGTTAGGTTGCGTTAATTCTATGTCTAACAAGTGAGAGATATTTCTATGTAAATAGAATAGACCATTTTCCAATGTACCTTTGTAATCAAATTTGTCATCCTTACTAATAATAAAATATATATATATATATTAAAAGTAATCGAATATTCAAATTTATTTAAACAAGAAACTGAAATTAAATTTCTCTTGAATTGAGGTACATAATAAATGTCTATCAAATCTAAATGCCTACTAGAATCTAGATTAACTCTAATATCTCCCACTGCACTAGCAAACACCAACGCTCCGTTGCCTAAACGCAAGTTGATTTCATTCTTATTCAGCCTTCTCCTTTCTTGAAACCCCCATAAGGAATAACAAACATGATTATTGGCTACTGAGTCTACGATCCAAGAATCTGCCAGTAAACATGTTTCAAGATAATTCACATTACCTTGTTCCTTCTTATTCTAAGACTTTGGGCAATTACTTTTCCAATGTCTCTTTTCATCACAAAAGAAGCACTTCCTTTTGATCTTGGTTACTTTCTTAGTCTCCTTCTTGGTAGGCCCAAGTTGTTTTTTCTTCTGTTATTCCTTGACCTTCTAACAGGTCTTAACTATAGCAACTTTACCAACCATATGAATCTCTTCTAGAGACATCATCATATCAGCAGCAGACCCCATTCCTTCATGCTGCTGTTGCAACACGTTGGAGATGGTAGCCATTTGGCCATCTCATTCGAGGTCTTCCACTACTCATACTTGTCTCTTTACATCACATTAGATTCATTTGTGGGAGCATGTGGTTTTTAGGAGTAGTCAGAACAAACTTTTGTTTTTCAGCTTGCAGCAATAACCCAATTTTCCTTTTCCATGTGACATAATTATCACTAGTTAAAATATTTATCTTTTAAGATGATCATTAGGGACGGGGTCATGATTTCTTAATAAAACAAAATTATATATGAGTAAATAATCATGTTTTAGCACTTTCGAATATTTATCTTGAATTAAATATATAATTCAATCATAAAATTCAACGTTTGATCCAACACCCATAAATGTTACGCCTCCTTTGGAAGTTCGCACCATTTACTAGTTAGACTAGGTCCCACCTAATTGTTAACATAACAACCAACGTTTTCAATTTTAGCCTTGTGATTTTATTAACAGGAACTCTTGGGAGGATATCAATAAAACCACATTAAGTGTATTACCAAGATTTCAACCCTCAATATTTTCCCTCACGAAAATCCCTCCTTGGGGAGTAGATCTCATTTGAGTCAATTGTCTAGTCTATCCTTGTAAGGAAGTATCTTGCTAAATTCCATTCATGGACGCCCCTTGGGGGGATTACCAATAAATAATAAAGCTCAACTAACCTTGGAAGCCATAGGTGTTTGCAAGATACCTTCTCCCACTCAATTATTTAAGGCGTGTGATTAAATCCCATAGAATGATTTACCAAGTTATCTAGATACCAATTAGATACCTAAATCATTCAATGCATGTTCGTACCAAAAAAGATATATGAGTAGCACTCCTATTCTATATGACATGTCATCAAACAATAACAAATATTGTAATATTTACGCAAAATAAATAGCCACAATTTTGATCCATCCTAGAAAAACAAGTAAATTACATTTGTTTGGAATACAAAAAACTCCTTTCTTGGCGAACAAGTCTTCAAGCGGCCACCGATCACTTGTGCATCCCACGGCTTCCCCTATGGGCGTGCACACTCCACGACCCCAACAAGGGCTGCCGTGCGCAGCCCACAGTCCAACATGCACAGCTGCGTGCAATCTTGCGTGCATGCATGTTGCTATGGTGCGCACAGTCCCAAACTTGTTCCAGTTGCTTCCAATTCTTCAAGTCTTCGAATCTTCGATGCTTGAACGTATTACAACAATATTTAAACAATAAAATGCTACAGTTTTTTTTTTTTTTAATCACTGCAGTATTTAATACAAAAAAAAACTGCTCTATATTTTAATACAATAAAAAAAACTGCACTTAATTTTAATACAAAAAAAAAAAAAAAAAAAAAAAAAAAAAACTTATGAAATTGTGACAATAATAGGCCACCCTTCTTGTTACAATTCCAAAACAAAAATACATTAAAATTCTAGGATCAAAATTGAGCAATAACAATTCATTTTATAACAACATATAACATATATAAATCCATACATTCCAATGTAATTATATATGAGAATACCTAGAGTGCCATCTCTTTCTAAACATGCATAATCACAATAAAAAAAAATAGATTCACATATATATACATTAATTAATTAAAGGGTACAACCAAGGCTCTGATACCAATTGTAGGGAAAAACGATTGCACACAGCGGAAGCGAGACTAAAAACGGTTTAGTATAGTTTAAAATTTTTCCATAATTTGAACCTTAACCCTCTAATTAATTAACATATAATACTAAAGATATCATACCTTTGTCGCGTGATCCGATTGACATTGCATCGATGGTAATCCGCAAGATCTTCCAATCCAATCACGAACGTGAATCACCTAGGAGCGTGGTCTCCCTTCTCTTTGAATTGTGTACCTAAGGATGGATTAACAAAACTTTTTCTTTTTTTTTAGTCACAACAAGTTCCAAGAGACAACAAAGAATGTTCCGGTCACTTTTGAATTCACAATCTTTAGATCGAAACTCGCGTGAACCTTATTCGAAATTGTGTACAAAATCTTTTGATGTAAAAGTAACTAGTGCACTATCGAAATAAGAACAGACTTTTCTCTCTATTCCTCTTGGCCGATTATCACACTAATCTATAGAGTTGGATTTTATTTTTCTCAAGCAAAAGAAAAATATTCTCAAACCAAAGACCTAGGGCAAGCCAAATTCCCTTTTCACAAAAAAATATATATATATATTAGGTCGCTCAATATAATATATATTTTTGCGCCGAATTCTTCTATGCCCTATATATATATATATATATATATATATATATCTTCTTTATATCTCTGCTGCACCATCTATATTATATATATGACCGTGCACAATATATTATATATATCTTGTGCGATGATCTTGCACAATATATTATATATATCTGACCGTATGCTTTATAAATATACATATATATATATATATATATATGTATTCCGGCAATTAATTGCCATATATATTTCATATATATCTATATATTGAGGCCGAAATCCTTTACCATGTAGGATTTGTGTCTTTTGACTTAAATCCTAACCCTAGGTAGATTTCCTTAGAATTCCAAACCCTAATCCAACTCTTTAGTGTATTTGTGACTATATCAAAGACTTCCTAATTTGATTAGATAAATAAATTCCCTTTATTTATCTACTTACCAAATAAAGTCTTTAATATTTATTATACTACCACAATAGTATACTACTAAGAAACATATTTCCTAGTCAGAAAAGATTTTGATTTTTAATTAAATAATTAATCAATTAATTAATTTCCATTTAATCAAATAATAAAAATAAAACAATATAATATCATATATATATCTCGACCATGTGCCATATATATTAATATATCTATATATTGTTTTTCTATTTTATTAAATCCATTGGACCTTAATAAAAGGCCCACATGTGAACTAGACCCATTCTTACTAAAATAAACAAGTCCATATGCCTTAATACAATTTTAGATGGACCCATAAATTAGTCCGGTAGAATATATCAAGTGATTCATGCAAGTCCGTGTGGATTGGGGATCTTGGCAGGCCTATCTAAATTTAAGCTCCAATAGGCATAACCCAATCACAATCAACAAATGATTCACTTAGGTTCAATCTATTAATTTTAGTTCATTCCACTAAAGAACTAAAATTGCACTATTAAATAAAGATGGAATAAGTAAATGATTCTCATTCATACCCTAGACAATCTTATAGGAGATAGTGAATCATCGTGAAGAATATCAGTAATCGTCAAGAGCTCATAGACCGCCTATAGCTCTCCAAGTTACCATATTTACTCATATGACCACACTTTGAACTTGGATATATATTATGACTTGTCCAGAAGTCATCTTTCAATAGTTACTATTGAAAACTCAACGTTAAGATTTAAAATCCAAAACCTCAAAACATCCATATAATGATATTCTACTCACATTTAATAAATTGAGCCACGATGTCCATATCTATAAATGAAGTCCTCTATCGATTAACAAATGAATATCACCAAACTATCGAGGATAGAATATGCTATATAATCGTACTCATTGATAACTCAAATGATACCACTTGCAACCATAAGTCCATCATTTATCTCTGGATTAAGATAGACTCTCCGATTGTCCTGATAATGAAAAGACTATTATCTATTGACAGTTCTAGATAAAGTATTTCATTGTGATCCAATTCAATGCACCCAGTGCACTAGATTCTTTTACTCGAAGACCCTTCAATGATTTTAGACTCATCATAACACATTTGATCCCACTCAAATACTAGTAAAAGAATTCTACAACTTTAACAAGATAAAAGTGCACAACCTTTAACTTAAGTTGTGAACATTATTCAAGACTATCTAAAGAATTATGTCTACCTCATACATATCCAGATGTACGAACAATTCTTCTTTTCTCATAGTCTTTTGACCTTATGATTATTTACTTTTGACAATTATAATATTCAATCTATAAATGCTATAAGATTTGTTTAAATCAAAAATCACTTTATTAATATGAAAAGATTGTCAAAAAACAATATTACACTCTTTCTATTGAGCATAATCCTAACAATTGTAAGATGCCAATTCATCCCAGAATGCCTTCAGATTGGTAAAGTAAGCAGCAACAAACATCATGTCTTGATGATGTGAAGCAATATCCCTTTCAATTTGGAATATTCTTGGAGCGTTGTTTTGCAAAAGTCTTTCCCTTCAAATCAAACCAAAATTCAGCAACAGATTCACCGTATGTAACGCTGTTGGCGAGATCAAGCTCGACAGAGTTGAGAAACCATGATAGGACCATATCGTTGCATCTTTTCCAAGAAGAAAAATTTTCAGCGGATTTTGATGGTTTCATGATTGTTCCATCAACAAATCTAGTTTTGTTCTTCACACTAAGAGCTATACTCATCAAACAACTCCACGTACCATAATTGTCTCCATTGAGTGGTTTCGTTACCAATATAATCCCAAAATGATCTGAGTGATGTAGGTGAAAAGGGTTTGAAAAATCTAAAGGATCATTGCCTTCGGCTTTGGTAGATTTTGATGAAGTTTCATCTTATATTTGGTTTAACAAATAGAACAAAGAGACACTTAAGAACGATGCTTTGATGCCATAAAAAAAAAAGGGCAGAGAAAGAAAAAAAATGGGAAAGAAATAATTCTTGTATATATTGCTTGATGATTTACACGGGTATTTAAATACAAATTACAAGAGAAAACATACAAGGAAAATAAATAATAGCATTGACCTATACTGCTATCGAACTTGTAGCTAAAGAAAAGGAGAAAAATAAGCAATCAAATCACAATAGAAATAGAAAGCAGAGAAAGGCTATGAGAATGACCGGCAATTAATTTTGTCAACTTTCCATAATTTAACAATGTGTAATTTTAGCAAAAGTTACAGCTGAGTGTAATATTAATTAAACTCATGGGATGTTTGTGCAATTTTCCCTATATAAAATAACAATTTCATGGCATTCTTTTTCACACAAATGCTCAATTTTGTATGGCTTTATAAACACAAACAAGTGATTATAAAAATGAATTTCGAAGAGAGAATTTTCATGTTTTACAAAATCAAAAAAAAAAAATTAAAGTAAAAACAAATTCTTCGATTCATATTTCAGGCCACACAAAAAAAAAAAAAAAAAAAAAAAAAAAAAAAAAAAAAACATGCATTTAAACAAATAAGTTTAAATATGCCATATTATACAAAACAAAAATCTTTATAATATTCTACATGGAATACAGAGACAATGGAAACTATTTTGAACTAGAAAAAACATATTCAAGCTCTGATACCAATGTAAATTTGTAATTACATAAGAAAGAATTAGATGTGTACCTTTCTTCTAGGATCAATTAAACAAAGATTTTCACTTGGCCTGGTAAGACTTAAGAGTCACCAATTCTTGGAACACTTACTCTAATCACAGTATAAATATCACTACTCTATGATGTTTTTTTATCTTCTCTCTGTGTTTCACTCTTAAGCACACACTCACTGCTCTGATGTATTTTATTGCACATTCAAGCATAATATTGTACAGAGTTCTTATCTCTATCAAATACTTGACATTTTAAATATACATAAACTGCTCAGGCAGTTTTCCCAGGATAACTGCCCATGCAGTTATCAACTGATAAATATGTGGGCTTGGTTGGGCTTCATGGACATGGACCATGGATTTAGGTTTGGACCCATCTTGGGTATACCAAATATAAATATGAGTGGCGATATTTGCACCCCTCAGAATTTGTATGTAAACCCCTTTTTGTATTTACACCCTTTAAAAGATTATTTTATGTGAGCACACCCCACAATTTTCCAAATATGCCCTTTCTTAAATTTTTTCTTAAAATATTATAAAATACTTTTATTTTTATTATTATTTTTAAAGAAGGAGCTGAGAGTGCCACACCTGCAACAATGGTGGCTGCTAGGAAATCCAGGAATACTCATTAGAGCATCAAAACAGGTAGGCCCTTGTGAATAAAAGTGGCAGCCTACTGGAACTCTAGCAGAGGTACACTTTGGGTAATTGGGTTACAAAACTGTCCTTAAATCCCTAAGAAATTCAATGGTCTATCATTCCACTATGATGTAATCTTGAATCCCAATAGGTTCAAAATTCTAATCGTTTATTTTACCTTCTCTTCATATATAACAATTTTTCAAAAAAAAAAAAAAAAAGTTTTCTTTTTCTTGGTCGATTATGTTTTAGTGTTGGCAAGTGATGAATCTCATTTTTAATGGGTAATTTGCATCTGAATATCTCCTTAGAGAATTGATGCCCTATTACTATATTCTTATTGCCTTTATTTTATTTTTTTGGTGACAATGTGTAATTCTTGAACCAGAGAAACTGGGCAAGTGATTGTTTAATGGGATGAAGTTGTAGATTTGGGTGGAAACAATTTCTTAGTATTTTAATTAAAATGTTGATAAATATTTAAGGGTAATGTTGGAATTATGAAGATATGTAAATTTGGGGGTGTCGATACAGTTTTAAAGGGGTGCAAATATCGCCACTCTATAAATATATGCCAACAGTATCTTTTTTTTTTTTTTTTTTTTTTTTAAATGAAGTATCTAATTTAGTTGCAAATTAGTGATTAATATTTTAATGCAATCCTTTCCCTCTAGAGTCTAGAGGCACACATCTTGCAATCAACATATATTATTCGTGACTATAATTTTAGTTGGGTAATGAGTTTTTTTACGGCTGAAGTTCTTAGTCGATAAAGAAGAAAAATCATTCTGGAGCCATTCTTTTTCTCCAAAAACATATTTTTTGAAACGAAAAATATTTAATCTGCAACTATAATTTAGTCAAGTAATGATTATTTTTTTAAAAATAAACGATTTTTTTATTTGTTTCTAATACTTTTAGTTGATAAATAGGAAAGAAAATCTTTACGACTATTTTATGTTTTATTAAATAAGTTAAAATTTTCTATCGGTTCTGTATCAGCATCACCATAACGACGGGCTCGATGAATTTGATCCTTCACCTACAACAATACAGCAAGAGAGGATCTGTTGAAACCTTTAAAACTAACATAGATAATTCCCATCAAATAGAGAGTATTGCAACAAAAATAGCCTAGAATTTCAGAAACTCAACAGTGATGATCATCAAAGCATCCACACAAAACTCGTTGAAGAGAAATGAGCTTAAGCTACCTGCAGTGCATATGACTGGGATAATAATTGCTTGCTTGACGCGCGTCGCGGACTAAGCCACTTCCCTTTGTAATGCTCTAACAGTATAGCAACAATACGCTCAAAAGATCCCTATAAAGATCCCAATACATGTATCTCCTTCCTCTTTCCACCTTCTGCTAAGTACTCCAACTTTAAGCGTAGAGAAAGCTTGAAGTCAAGCTGTATCCACAAGCATCCATTAATTAAGCATCTAAAAACTGCAACTGAGCAACACAAAAAGCATGAAAATAAATAATAATAACAATGAACATGTTCAGCCGGTAATGTTGCACACTGAAATTTCCTCTTCAGGGCATCTGGAATTCTGGATACACTGATATATCTTCGGTCCATATCCATCTCCTTCATTTATTTGCACAAATGCAAATAAATAAAAACTACTCCAAAATCAATGTGATCATCATAGATGAAATATACATCATGCTTATCTGATTAATTACATCAATATAGACTCAAACTGCCACTCAGATAAAATACACAAGCAACAAAGAAACTTAATTTACTGATCTCATCAATGCAGAATATAAATTAAGGCTGCATTTTCTTTCATTCTGTTAAATAACGTCATATACAGTACGAAGAATGAAAGAGAACAAGAAAAGCTAGAGTTTCTTATTGCATAATGTTTAATATAAAGTTACATTATGAATACTAAGTTACAATAAAAATAACTTATAAGAAAGAGAGCTTTATATAGATAAGACAATAAATAACTTTTGATAGGAGCATAATCCTAATTAAACTAAAAATAGTTAAATTATTGACTGTCGGCTCAACGAGTCATCAAGTTTATGGAAAACAATCGGTTGATTGGCATATTTTTCTCATGATGACAAATGGGCTAATTGTGATGATCGAAAGAATTCCAATAGCAAAGGATATAGAATCTACCCTTGATATAAAGTTGAACCAATTTATCTTCTAATGAAAAGTGCTTTTCTTCCTATTGACAAACAGTTGAGACTTGAGAGAAAAGTGTTTGTCTAAAATTGAAAGAGTAGTGCTAGTTGGTGGAACCATTAGTCAATTTTTTCATCGCCCAATTGCATCAAAATTGTTGGCTGAGTTCATTTCCGTTTGCCCCCAGGGACGTAACTCAGCTGGTAATAGATGAGCTTGGGGCTTGAACAAACGACTCCCGAGTCAGTGACTCAAACCCTACCGATGGCAAAAGCTTCAAAAAAATACATGGCCTAGATAGGTGGATAGATAGATACTGTTTAAAAAAAAAAAGTTTATTTCCATTTTGCATATCATCTCTTAATAGAGATGGTAGTGCACCTCTCTTCAACAGTGGTGGCGAGGGGTTCGAGTTCCACCATACAAATTTTACAAGCATGTGTGGAGAGTTTTCTCCCGGTTTGTCTCCCAATTTGTAGGAGTTGTTATCTAGGCCACACATATAATGTCTCATATCTTGATAGCCCGACAGGTCCAGATAGTTCTATTGTAATAGATGTAACTTATAATACTTTAAAAAAAAAAAAAAAAAAATCATTGCCGTTTTAGCCAATCAATTAATAGATCTGCAGATTGAGATTAAATCAAGAGAGAGAGTAGATTAATGCTAATTAATTGTCAGTAAATCACTTTTCATATTAATATTCAACTATGGTTGATGCCAAAGACCGAAATCCCAAACTTGTCAAAAGTCAAAACCATCATTCTTCTTTTCAGCTAGTAATTAGAAGTCTTTGCTTGGGATAAACAATGGCGTGGTCATGATTTTTTATAGTATAAAATTATGTATACTAGACGTAGTTAATTAAAAGAAATGTTATAAGTCCTACTTATTTTACATTGTGTACAAAATATATAATAAAAATAGAAGACAAGAAAGAAAAAAAATAAGAATTTCCTAACTTGTTGATGGTAAATATATCGATGATTAAAGTAATACTTTGATATTACTTGTGTGAGAACGATGGGAGAGCAAAAGAGATATACTAATAGAACGGGAGATCAAACAATTTAACCATCACTATTGGAAAGAGTTAAATTTGAATTCTGAAATTATTTTATTAGATTGTTTTGTGGTCATTGGATTTTTTTTTATATATATATTTTTAAAGTATTACAAGAATAATTATAATAGAACTGTTGAGACTTGCCGAGATCAAAAAATATATATAATATCCGGATATCTACTCTCATAATGGGAGATAACTACTCCCAGTAACCAGGAAAAAAACTTCACACATGAAGGCCCAACCATAGGGGGAGCTTGATACACATGTCATCAGTGTATATCAAAAGATTTATCTATTATAAACTACCTTGCGCACATGTACGGGTCAAAACACTAGTATAGCAAGTAAGCAAGGTTACGCATTAAACAAGTTTTTCCCATTCAATTGAGCTAATAGTCAAGGTTATGCCCAAAATGGTCCTCCAAGCACAACCCTAACTATCATTCAATCTAATAATTTCAAAATAGCATTTTGAATCATCTACCAACATACATACACAAATGAGATATTTGATTACAATACTCCTACATTAAGTTATTCTATTCTTAATCTCATCCATGAATACACATCAATTAATCACCATCCATACACATGAATATCACAATAAGAGAATTAATCATCAATAGCAAAGAATAGAACAAAACCCAAATCAAATCAAAGAACAATCATACATAATATAACACAAATGTAGGTTTACAAATATTCCCAAATAGGGTTACACATCAAAGATAGAAAATACAAAGAGAAGAGTAATAAGAGACAACCCTTAAAGAAGACTCCTCCAAAGCTCTCCATCTTCTTTGTTGTTCCATTGCTCGGTTTTGGTCACAAGAGCCCTCCTTTCTCCTTTGAATCCTCTCCAAAGACGGGTGGAAGAAGTGTAGAGTTGATGGTGGTGAGCTTCCCAAAAATGAGGACCTCCATGGGAGCTTTGGAGCTCCTCTCACTCTTCTTGAGATGGAAATCTAAAAGAAAGGGTCTCTTAGAGCTAGTTGGGGATTTTCTTCTTTTTTGAGAGAAGAGGCAAAGAGAGAGAATTCTTGTGGGAGAATGTACCTCATGTGTGGGAGGTACATGAGGTACATTCTCATGTGGGAAAATGTACCTCTTTGTGGAATATTGAAACTTCCTGTCTTAAGGGGGAGAATTCTTTTCTTAAGGGGGAGAAAAGAATTCTTATTTGTTGAGGTTAAGGAACTAAGGGAGAGCTTTAAGTGAACTTTTATATGAGATAGGGGGAGTCTTGTTACTTGTTTGTTTTTGTGAATATATCTCACCAATTTTCTTTGTAAAAGATCTCTTGTTTGTTTGGTTATGCTTTTCTCACAGGTGCTTTGATGATTAAAGAGGAGGTTCTTTAAGACTCATGAAGACATGAAGATATTTTAGTCTAGGGATCTCTTTGTAATATGAGGATGTGAGAATGCAATCAACTATGAGAAAATTTGAGTGATCATTGTTTGGTGAGGTTGAGGTTTTACCATGGAATAGCCAAATTGAGGGAGATTGTTAGGTTTTAGATTTGTGTTGGCTTGATTCCATAACAAAACACTCTTTATTTGTATTGACTAGTTGCTTAGGTGATTTGTGGTTGATATGTTCTGCAAAGGAAAAAAGCAACTTCTCATGCAAAGTCCGTCTTCAAGAGGAAATGTGCTTACTTGAATGTTAAGGTATCAAGATTCTTCTTCCTCTTGCAAGGTGTAGCACACACACATTGTATAAATTTGTGTCCCTGCATCGCTGCGCTAAATTGGTATAACACATTCACACACTTTTTGAAGTATGCACGTGCATTAGATTTAATTTGACAACTTTTGTAAAATTGCATGTTCTAGGACTAACTCTAAGAAATGGCATGCATGTGTGTTCTTGTATTTTTTTCATTTGTGTTTTATGGATATCGGACTTGAATATGTTCTCATATTATTCCTTATTGAGTTTCAAACATTTCGGTTACTCATTCATAAGTTTTCGAGTTTCGAGTTGGTTTTTACAAGACTTTATGTGTCTTTATTGTACATGGTTTTCATCCTTATGTATCAATTCAATTTCCAAGTTTTGATAAAAATTTTGTAAACGTCCATGTCCTTGAGGGAGTTATGGTTCATAATCCGAAAGCATATTGAAATTCGGAGTTAAGAGGCCGGAGAACGGTCGAAAAAACGTGAGAGAAGCGCGAAAGGGAGTGAAGGGAAGAGGGATGGCAAACTGCGCCAAAACCACCCCTCTCTCGTGGAGACGCATGGCCTCCACAGAAAGGCCACCTCTCTGCCCCCGTTGAGGCCACGCACCTCTATGGGAAGCTACAGTGGCATGGTGGTAGTGGCTACCCGAGTTTGGTCCCTCTCCACATCTTCTTCCCTCCATTTATATTCAAATTTCGTGCAAAATTTTATAGAACTTTTCAAAAACAATTTGGTCATATCTATGTCAAATCAACTCCGATTTTAGATTTTCAAAAGCCAAAATTGTTGGTCTCGAAGAGATGAAAAAGCCCCAAGCATTTTTGAAGTGAAATGATGTCTATAGGTTTCGTAGTGATCTGATCTTCATTCGTGTGTTCATCATTTTGTAAGTGAATCATCTTCTCTACATTTCTTTTATGATCAACTTGTTGGATCTTCTTATTTGATTAAGGAAAGATGTTTAGAATTATTTTGATTCAACTCTTAGGCTTGTTTGAGTGAAGTTTCAAAATTAACTTTTGTGCTCTTCTAATTGAATAATCATTTTAGTTAATTTTGATGAACATGAACTTGAATCTAAAATAACTTTGTGATTTGGTCTTGGTTGTTGATTTCTAGTTTTTTGTCACATATTCTAGAACTAGGATTATTTTGATTGTGATCTTTATCATTTAAATCTAGTTCATGCTTGATTGAATATGTTGTGGAATTCAAGTGTTAACTTGTTCACTTGATTTCAAAGCTAGTTTTATGCTCTTTGTTGCAAACTTGTTGTTCTAGCTTTGATTGACATGTTTAGATTTCTAGATATTTTTGTTAATTATTTTAAATGCCTAATCTAGATTTCTAATCACATGTTCATAAGAATTAGTTACATTTGTTTGTGAGCTTGATTTGTGCAAAACTAATTCTTCATAGAGTGTGTTTGATCTACTTGCTCTATTTGCTTGTGATTGCATCATGATTGCATGTTTGCACTCCACTTAGATCATTGTCTTGCAAAAGGTGGAAGTCTCTTGTTGAAGTGAATGAAGCTTTAACTTTAGCAAGAAGACTTTGCTAGGATAGTGATCCGGATAGCCAAGCAAGAAATCTTAGCTATGATCGGGGTGATCCAGATAGCTAAGTAAGAAGTCTTAGTTAGGATCGGGGTGATCCAGATATTAAGTAAGAAGTCTTGTCTAGGATCAGGGAGATCCGAATAGTCAATAGGCATATTTTTCATTAGAAGGCTTGAGGGTAGGTTACAGTGGGATGATCCAATAGGGTAGATCTTGTGTTGACTGCTTGAAGGTGTACACTCTTTCATCTAGTGATCGATTGCTTGCCGGTGGTTGAGCTATCAACCCATGGATGTTTCCTCAATTTGAGATTTTCCCACGTAATAATCTCTTGTATTGATTTTAGTACTTTTAGTTTCTTTACATACTTTAACGTGTATTGTTTTTAACTCTTTCCTAATCGAATCCACTTTGACTTATTAAAATAATCTACTTGTTAAATACTGTAAGTGTGCATCTATTGGTTGTGCAAAAAAAAAAAAGTGTGAGAATTTGAGCATGTACCTCATCACCACCCCCCCCCCCCCCCCCCCCCCCCCCCCCCCAAGTATATTTTATACTATAAATGGTTAAGGGAATTTTAGGGTTCCTCAGTGCGGCTTCATTCCTACATTTGCCATCTCGCACAAATCATTGAAGTTGGAGTGCAGCTTCATGGTACGGTTTCATACCCGCACATTTCTCTGGAATGTAGTGCGGCTTCATGGTGCGACTTCAATCCCACACTTGTCTTCTCATGGATATTTTGCACCTTCCTATTTCCTTCACTTTAGGTACAAACACCTTCTCTGGGGAATATGTGCCTGCACTTGGCTAAAATACACATTACATACACAAAAATACTTGAAAACGAGAACCAAAAGATAGGAAAAGGGAGCTTAAAATGTGAACATTTGTAGAGCGATATAACCCCCAAACCTAACTTTTGCTCGTCCTCAAGCAAAACTAAAAATGAAAAATAATCAAAATAAAACAAAACACACTAAAACAAGAACTAGGCTAGTCCACTTTCGTGGGAAATACGATGGCACTTAGCATATGTCACAAGCCTTTAAACCTCTAGGTGACCCTAGTATGAGTAGTTATAGTCTCCTAAGGGTTTATAGCTATGATACCCACAAATTCAACTCTGTAGTACAAAAGTTGAGATGCAAGAACTTCTCACATACCAACAAAGACTACATGCATGCCAAAATTGTTATGATTTATGCCCTAAAGCTTGTAATTTGTAAATGTTATAAATTCAATAATTAAAGAAGTAGTTATTTCATTCAAATAAATTGATTCATACGTTTATATTATATATGCTAACATCCAAGATCGCTAGATGTAATCTCAAACTGAGTATATGAATGTCATATACAGAGGAATTCAGTTTAAGACATGCAATCTAAAGAGTCTGTAGAAAGCAAATAAAGCTAAGTACCTTATTTGTGGTTAATCTACAGTTGTGGTCCATTCTGTATTATATGGTAGTCTTATCCTAGACTACTCATATGGTGTTATGAGAATGGAGGCACCTTATATGATATGATCATATAGGACTGAGCCACGATCTATATAAATCTATCACTAAGATCCGTTAGTTGAAAAGATTCATATATATCGACAAATTATGGCTATATATGGGTGATCTAAATCCTGAGTGTCATATGACTCCTTCAGATTAGACCGTGGTTTTTGATTTACCATGGGTGAGATCAGACTAGCATTCTTGGTCAATATCTATGTATCTTGGAATCACGGTTTGACTTGTGGCTGGGAAGGTATGCACACAATAGTGAAATCCACTCTCTCTTGCGAGAAGTAGATAAGTAGTTCCCTTAAGGGTTGATTTGGAGCTTGAACGATTAAGAGCGCTCTCCTTCTTCTGTAAAGGAATGAAGGATATAATCATTCAAGAGAATCAATGGCATTTAAAGGAAAAGATATAATTAGAGAGGTATTAACGGACTTTATGATCTAGCTCTAATTATGAACTATATGTGGAAGATCATACCATATGTAATAGCTATATCGATGGACACTGAAAAATTTGTTGTGTAAAACATCTGCAGTTACGAGAGTACAACCTTAGGTTTTTAGTGGAATAACTCTAAGGTTAATAATTGTAATATATTAATTAAAGAGTTTAATTAATTTTTCTAAGTATTATTGGAGCTCAAAACTGTGGGTCAATTAGGTCCTCTTGCTAACCCTTTACGATTGATAGTAACAAGACTCACAGAGAATTGGATGGTCCAATTAATTGTGTTACGAAAGTAACTTAAATATATTTTGGGAATTAATTAAATGATGTGATTATTTAATTAATATATATTATTTAATTGATGAATTAAATATTATTAAACAATATGATTATTTAATTGGCATATTAAGAATTATTAATTGTTATATGGAGGTTTCAAGTTCGAACATTGACAAAAGCAAAAGAATAATAAGTGATTATTTTATTTACTCTAAATAGGTCAAAGGTTCAAACCCTAGTGGAGTAAGAATTGAAAAAGGATTTGGAATCCTATTTTAACTTGGATTACTAAACCCTAGGATCCTAGTATATAAGATATACTTATCAGGAAAAAGAAACTATTCAGAACCTTAAGGAGAACAAGGTGGACAGCAACTAAAGAGGAAAAGAAAAAAGAAATATATTTTTTCTCTCAAAGGGTTGGCTAAATTCACAAGAGGAAGCAAGGTGTTGTGTTCCGATTCTCTCAAACCTCCATTCAGCTGCTCCCTGAATCCGTGACGTGCCCACACACACAGTTGCTAGATCACAGGACATAGCTCGGAAGGCTTAGTGGTAAAGGATCAAAAAGAAAACGAATGAGTGTTCTTCAAAGGTATGAAAACAAATATCTTCCTCATATTCGTGTATATAAAAAAAGGTCCCAAGAAGACGATAGAAAATTTTTGAAACCTGTCGTTCTTAAATCTATTGATTTTATTCCCTAATATTTTTTCCACTGCACAACTTACAATTGGTATCAGAGTAAAAATAGTGGAAACTATCGATCCCTGGGAACTCTCACGCGTGATCGTGTGACAAAGCATGACTCTTCGCCCGGGGGCTCCTTAGAGGAGTGCTCTAATAGGTATCTATGGACGTCACCCCAAAGAGTTGGGACCGAGCCCATAGCCAATGAGATTGGGAATTATAATTACAATCGGTACCAATGAGATTGGTAATTGTAACTTACAATTGGTATTAGAGCCAATTTTTTGTTATACACGAATATGTTATATTTGTTTTTAAAGTCTTTTCAATATGTATGATATGTGTAGGCACAATCTAGGGTTGTATGATGTTTATATTTTTTTTATAAACATGGTTGATCGTTAATTTTATGGTATGATGAGTTTAGTTAAATTTGTTTCCAGGTTGTAATAATTAGTTATTAAATTATTATTTTTTTGGGATGTAATCATTCTATGTAAATAATATTTTGTAATATGATTATGTAATCTTGTACGAAGAAGAAGATTTGAGAACACGCGAAGAAAGATGGAAATGCCCGGCAACCGCGCACGATGCGCAAGGGCTGCTGTGCGCAAAGCAAGTGTTGCTATGCGCAAAGCAAGTGTTGCTGCGCGCAAAGGCAACCATGCACAACAGGTGCTACATGCTAAGGGTTAGCAATGCACACAGCTGGGAGCTAGCATTGCATAGCTGTAGCGCGCATGCATGGTGCTGCACCAAGCTGATGTGTATAAGGCATGCACGCAAGCATGGCTTGGCAGCGCACGCTGTGTGCACGAACCTGATGTGTTAGGTTTATAGTTTGTGTTGGCATGTATTCCATATCAAAACGTGTTTCTTTTGTAATGTTTAGTGGTCCATATTTTGAAGATTTATGAAGACGAAGAAAGTCTTGGCCACAATTCATGCAAAATGCCGGCTTCAAAGAGTGCTTCATTGATCATCAAAGGAAATATAAGACCTCATATCTCTTACAAAGCTAGGCACACACACACACATGGCATCCTTGTGTGTTCCTTCATGGTTAAACATCATTTATATATCACTTTCACACACTTGATAATATATGCTCATGCATTTATACTATCTTGACAAACTTTGCTTATTGCATGTCCTAGGACTATGTCTAGGAAATAGCATATGTGTGTGTCTTTGTGTTTGTATGTTTCCGTATTTTTGTATTTGGACTTGAATATGCTCTATTATGATTCCTTATTGAGTTCCGGTCGTTTCGGTTACTCATTCATTTAATTTCGAGTCCAAACGATGTAGCTACGCTACTTTTCGTTCTCATTCGTTGAGTTGACTTCATCATCGTTTTCCGAGATGATTTCTCAACCATTTTTCAAAGTTGTGTAGTCGTTGTCGTGCGTGAGGGAGTCATGGTTTGTAATCCAAAAACGGATTCAAAATCGGAGTTCGGATGCCCAAGATACGGCTGAAGAACGTGAGGGAGCACGCGAGGGTGAAAGTGGCCCCTTGTGATTGGCCAAAAATTGCCTTCTCTCTCCTCCTTTTTATTTCCCTTCATTCCCTCCATTTCTTTTCAAGAAAAGAAATTGAAAATTCCCGTCAGATTTTTTCTTCCAAATTTTCTCATCTTCCAAACATCATAACTTCTTCATACGAAGTTGGATTTGAGTGATTCAAGTTGGAGAACATTTGTAATCGAGTCATCTACCTTTTCTAAGTGGTTTGGTGGCTGTTTGATCGAGTTTTCTGGTGGTTCCACACAGAAATCCGAACCAGCTCGTGAATCCAAGGTATTGGTCTTATCTATGGGGTTTCTTTCTTTTTAACCTTCAATTTGCTTGGGGTTTCTTCTTCTATATGTATGTTTATGTTTGGTGAAAGCTATTGAGAAAGGTAGCTTCATAATCATTCTAATCAAAAGTCTATTTAGAGACAAATGTGGACTAGTTTCTATGATTCTAGGTTTTTCACATGTTTGTGAGTTGTATTGTGATTAGAATGGCATCTTAGGTTGTTTGTGACTTAATTGAATCAATTTTGTGATAAATGACCTTGAGATTTGGTTTGATCCTTTGATTGATGAAATCTAGGATTATTGTATTTGTATGTGTTTAGAGCAATCTAGGATTTGATTGATTTATATCTTGAATCCTTGCTCTATATTTTTGGCTAGAATATTGATTGATTTAATCTCAAGTATCTAGCAATTTATTGTATGTTGATAGCATCTTGAACTTGTACTTCATGAATATATTTTGTTCAAGTGTTGTATGTGTGAATGAGACTTTAAGCTTATATGTTTGGTGTTTACACATGCTTTAGATTTTATTCTTATATTTTGCATCTAGACTTTTATTACTTGTGATATCACATGTTTAGGTCTATTTGTACCATGGAATGTATTGATCACATGTTCTATGTTGAATTGATTGTTTGCATCATTTGCATTCACATGATCACACTAGGAAGTCCTTGTAAAAGGTATGAAGTCTTGGTTAGAGTCGAGATGACTCGGATATCCAAGTAAGAAGACTTGCCTAAAGTCGGGATGACTCGGATAGGTAAGCAAGAAGTCATGGCTAGAGTCGGGAGGACTCGGATAGTCATGCATGGGAGGCTCCCTAGAGGCAAGAGTGCCTTGGATAGGGAGTTAGCTATTATATTGAAAGGCCTAGGCGTATGGTTAGACATAGACTCCAAAAGAGCGGGGTACACGGGAGGTGTATGCACTCTTGAGGAATTTCTAATCTTCCATTGATGTTGGTTTTGTGTGTTGTCCAATATATGGTCGTTTCGCATCATTGAGGGATCTCATACTTTCCAATAGGGTTGGGTAGACTTAGACTCCACTAGGTTGGGTGAGCTAAAGATTGGTCACTTTGTGGATTCTCTATTTTTATCATCCAATATATATAGTACCCTAATGGTTGTATTTCAACCCGTGGATGTTTCCTCCTTGGAGGTTTTACCAGGTTAAAAAATCTCTTGTGTTAATTCTTCTTATCTCTATCTTTTATATTTTATTTGTGTATGTTATTATCTTGTTTCATATTACTCACTTGTGATGTATAGTGAAGCAAGTATTTATAAAGTGTGATTTGTGGATTCATTCTTTTGATCATTTTTGTATATTTGATTCTTTTGTATATTGTAATTTTTGTATAGTGATATTTGATCACTCTTGTAACTCATTGAACATCTATTGGAATATGTAAGGTTCTCATTTGTTGATTGGCTCATTTCTTAGACAAACCACTTGTTGGGGATTCTTTGTAAGGGTAGTTTAGATGTTGTTGTTATTGTTCGAAGCCCTTTGAAGACCTCGTCTTGATAAGCACCGAAGGTAAATCTCTATGTGCTTACTTGTCTTGAAGAGATAGTTGCACACACTCACAACTCATGCATATGTTCAATCCTTGTATGTTGTGTGTCTTATTTGTGTGCTTTAATGTTCATTAACATCTCTTCTTGCATGTTAGTTTGATTGCATCTTGCATATCCAATTGCCTTGTCATGCTTAGACTTAGGATTGCATTTTTGCATTGGGCGCTCCCAAAAGCGCTCTACAGAAGCGATGTACAAACAGCGCCCATTGAGCGCTGTTCAGACCTGATCGATTTAATCGGTCGCTGTTGAGTCGCTGTTGGAGCGCTGTACAAAGCGCTCTACGTACAGCGCCCCTCTGTTTTCCCCGTGAGAACAGAGCAGGGGCACTGTACAGGCGCTGTACAGAAGCGCCCTACGTACAGCGCCCAAGGTAAAATTGAGGCAAACTTATCAAAACGACCACACTTTGATTTGGCCTCCTATATATATGCCACTTTGACTTTAGGTCAATTAAGAGAGTTCATATTCAGATTTCATACTTAGGATATTTTTCAAAGAGAAGAAAAAATTCCAAGAACTCATTTTTAATTACTCAAACACTTTTTCATCATCATCAATCATCATCTAGCATCATCTTTGATCTTCTAGATGTCATCTTGCATGGATTCTTCATCTTACTTTGCTTGGTAAGCTTTTCACTGATATCTTACATATTTTGGATACAAGTTTGAGATTAGTGTGATGTATGTTTGAGAAGTTGTTTTGTGATAGCTAATTAGGTTTTGTGTTTAATCTTGATTAGCTTAACTATTTGACATGTCATTTAGTTTTGATATCTAGGATTGTTCTAATTGCATATTAATCATCTTAGATAAGCATATAGGTTTTCCCTTGCTCTATGTTGCATTTGGATATTCATATATTCACTTAGGGTGTTATTCTCTTCATTGAGAAAGTAAGTCTTGTGTGTAGCTTCCGGGATTAGGTTGCTTAGATCGCAAGCAAATTGGACTAGGTTCACTCATACCGGGATTAGGTAGGTGTGTGATTACTTCCGGGATTAGGTTGTAATCGTTTTACACATTTAGTGGATTCGAGGTTCGAGTGTGGCTTACTTACTAGCCCGTGGTTTTTCCCGTGAGGGTTTCCACGTAAAAATCAAGTGTTATTTAATTTCCGCATTTTATACTTGATTTATTGCTTTATCTAGGTAGGGGTAATTTCGTAATTTTGACTTAATACGAAAAATTGGGTAATAAGCTTAAAATCTATTCACCCCCCCCCCCCCCCCCCCCCTCCCTCTAGATAGTATTATACATACCGTGCTATAATTTGTTTCAAAATACAAGCTTTCTTTGTTGTTGTGTTTATTTGTTATTATACCTCACACAACTAGGTGATATACTTAGACCTTGTTCACATGATTATATTCTCATAGGGTTCAAAAATTAAATAGCACTATTTGGGGCGGTTTTTTGGTAACTATCACCACTTTACTAATCTAAGTTTAAAAGGCACCTATTTGAGTGACCAGACAAAAATACCCTCATTTGTCTGTTTGTGCAATTTCAAACGGTGAGAGAAAGTGAGAGAAAAAGTGAAAAGTGAAAAGTGAACAGCCCTAAAGTCACCGGACGGTCCAACAGCCCTAAAGTCGACGGAAAGTGGACGGTGAACTCCCGACGACGGCGCTACAGTAAACCCAACAGGAATGGCATCGACGAGAAGTCACCGGAGATCTCAAAAGACTCGGTTAAGTTCTTGTTCTTGACGCGTTTTTCCGGTTGATAATTTCATGTGTTTTGATGTTTGATGCCATACTCATGATGTAGATTAGGTTGGATTTGTGATTGTGGTTGATTGTGGTTGACTGTGTTTGTACAATGAGGTTAGGTTAGGGTTTTAGTTTCAGAAAAGAGTTGTTTTGAGGACGATGAAGAGTTGTTTTGAGGACGATGAATTTCTGGGTTTTCGTGACTTTTGTTTAGTGTGTCGTGACTTTTGTTTAGTGTGTCATGACTTTTGTATAGTGTGTCGTGACTTTTGTTTAGTGTGTCGTGACTTTTATATAGTGTCCCGTGAGTTTTGTATAGTGTGTCGTGACTTTTGTATGGTGTGTCGTGACTTTTGTATAGTATCCCGTGCCTTTTGTATTGTGTCCCGTGACTTTTGGCTTTTGATAAGTGTCACGTGATAGCAGTATAGTTTCCCATGACTTTTGATAAGTGTCCCGTGACTTGTGATAAGTGTTCTGTGACTTTTGATAAGTGTCTCGTGACTTTTGATAAGTGTTCCGTGACTTTTGATAAGTGTCTCGTGACTTTTGTATAGTGTCCCGTGACTTTTGATAAGTTTCCCGTGACTTTTGTATAGTATCCCGTGACTTTTGATAAGTGTCCCGTGACTTTTGTATAGTGTCTCGTGACTTTTGTATAGTGTCTCGTGACTTTTAATACATTTCCCATGACTTTTGTATAGTGTCTCGTGACTTTTAATACACTTCCCATGACTTTTAATTCAGTGGTCCAATCATGAACTTATATGCTTTTTTTCTATGAATATGCAAATGAGGAATGACCCAAAGGATTTTCTGAAGACTCCAGAGGAAGATTGGTTCAACGGAAAAATTAATCGCCATGACCATTTCGATGACCTGGAATATGTTGACACTGCACTTAACAGTGTACCTGAAGATCTGAAGATCGAAGACGTACATCGGTTTACTGAGTCGTGTTTTGGTCATTTCCTTCAGATGCATCGTCAGAATAATTTTTCGGGTGGGATTGTCCATCGGTTACTTCTACGCGAGTTGCATCATGATGGGCCGGCTGATGAGATGAGATTTTTGTTAGGGAAGCATATTGTTCGGTTCTCGAAGACTGAGTTCTGTCTAATCACCGGTTTGAAGTTTGGAGTCGAACCCGACACGACGAGGTATGAAGTGGTTGAGAATGGCATACACGATCGGTACTTTCGGGGTCAAGAAGAAGTCGAGATTGAAAAGTTGAGAGCGGTGCTGCGGATTGGTATTTTTGAACAGCAGTACGATGCGGTGAAGCTTGCCTTATTGTTTATGCTGAATCGGATACTGATGGGGTTCGACGGGAGAGATAAAGTTCCAGTATGGCAGTTTCGCCTAGTTGAGGACCTGGACGCTTTTGATGTGTTCCCGTGGGGCACACACGTGTATAAGCGGTCTATTTATGGTTTCAAGCGGGCGTTTGATGGTCCACGACAGCAGTTGGCTGAAAAACGGCGACAAGAGGGCGAGGACCTTGACGTACAGAACCTCGAGTTGACGTACAACATATACGGTCTACCGCATGCACTATTGGTGAGAATTTCGAGTTTGAATCCGTACTTTAATAGTAGTTTATTTTATATGACTGTTGTATTTACGTCGTAACGTACTTTTCTATTACGCAGGTATTTGCCTTTGAGGTTATCCCGGAGCTTGGCATTAGTAAATGTGGGATTCGCCGGACAATCGAGCTACCCCCCCCCCCACCCACGTATTCTGAAATGGGAATTGAGTCAGCGACCTAGGGGGAAAAAGCTGGATGGTGTTTTTACAAAAAGGGTAAGTGTTGATGTTGTTAATGTTGATAGTTATTACTATATATACAATGACAACTATTTAACTTCAATTTCAGATGGTCGCATGGCCTGAATTGGTGCCGACGATTGCGGAGAGGGCTCAACGGTACATCGAAGGCATAAACCTAGAAGCCAATCTGTATGATTCCGATCACATCCCGGATCCGGAACAACATAGGCCTACAGGACCCAATGATATGGAGGGTCTGTTTTCTCGACCCAGTGATACTGAGGCTATGTTTTCCCGACGCGATGATATGGAGGCTTCGTATTCTGAAGGCACTGGTACGGAGGGTTCAGAACTTGAGGGTGGCAATAGGCGTAGGCGGGTACGATTCACGGTTCCCAGACAGCCTAGACGTGAAGGTGATGTAGACCTAGAGGCTCGCACTGAGAGTCTCCGGACGCGTAGACAGCCTCAACCTGGAGATGATTCACGTGGAGGTGATCCAGAGGTACGTAAAAAAAATAAAACCCTATTATTTAATTCCACTCGATTGAACATTTTAAGTTCTAACAGAGTGTGAAATCCTTTCAGGGTTGGGACCATAAAATCAATGAAGTGATGGCTGAAGTTCGATCTGTACGGGATGATGTCATGGCTGCTATCAAAAAAAGTGATGAGGCGCGAGATAAGCAGCATGGAGAGTTGCTGGATATGATCAGGGCTCTACAGGGTACGACGCCGTAGTCCCGTATGGATGGTCCACCATTTGATGACCTACCATTCGATGACGGTCACGGAGACTTTAGTCCCGGCAGGACAGGTACTGGTCAGGATAGGACAGAGCCAGGGAGTAGACATGGGCAGCCACCAACTACGGAGGGTCAGTCTATGGACACAGTATCCGATCATCGGGGTCAAGGTGCGACAGAACGAGAGGAGGTACCCGGTGATACAGAGATAGCAAAGGCAGCACAAGTACCACCTCCAGTTTTACCTGACAGCACTACCGGTACAGAGACAGCACTGGTTTCATGGGTGGCACCTGGTGGATCAGAGCTACCACTGGGACAGAGTCCGTCCTTAGAGAGCACCCCACCTCCGGTCGTCGACCCCAGTGAAGTGCGACCCCTGAAGCGAATCCGGTGTGGCCTTCCCATTCCCCAAAGCGATACACGGAGGGAGAATGTATCCTCACACCGCAGCCATCCTCCTCAGAGCGATACACGGAGGGAGAGTTCCTCCAGACAGCGCACCCCTCCTCATAGTGATACACGAAGGGAGAGTTCCTCCAGACAGCGCACCCCTCCTCATAGTGATACACGGAGGGAGAGTGTATCCAGACAGCGCACCCCTTCTCATAGCGATACACGGAGGGATAGTGTATCCTTACATCGCAGCCATTCTCAGAGTGATGCACGGAGGGTGAGTTCATCCAGACAGCAGACCCCTCCTGAGTGCACCCCTCCTCATACGGATCCCAGTGGTCAGTACCGTACTCCACCTATGGTACCGCGTGTTCACAAGCCAGGTTGGATGTTGCTGTCCCCATACACAAACCTATATCTGCCGAAGAAGCCGAGGACCATGCCACCTACATCAGCTGCATTGGCGCATGTATTCAATCCCCATGACTTGATAGATCCCTACTACATTGCAGCGTACAAAGCCTACAAGAGGAACACGACGGGGGAAACGTAAGTATACGTGTTCATTTTGCAATATTTTATTATTATTACTTGGTTCTCTAACTTGTTCAACAATTATGCAGACGTGATGTGGATCTACCTTTACCAGTTGGCGTAACTTGGTTCCAACGGTTGCAGACCAACTTCATGGACTTGGAGGAATCGGTATGTTAATTAGTTAACATACTGTGTATAAGTTTGTATGAGTAATAGTTCATTTGTAATAATATAAAATGTTTACATTGTCAGCATATGGACGCGTACATGAATATTCTACGGAAGCGTTAGTGAGCATACCCCGACGTGTACACTCAGAGGGTCAACTTACTCCATACACAGTTCTTTGTAAGTGTATGTACTGATAGGTTTTCATTTGTGCATTGATGTGTTAATTAATGCTGCGATTATGTAATTGGTGTACAATCATACTTAGAGATTCAGTAGCGGCAAATATTCGGTCCTTAGGGTTGTGGGCAAACCCCCAACTAGATGGAAGATGCTGGAACACAGGTGGCCTAATGAAGACCTGAAGATGGTCCGAGGAATTATCCCATACGGATCCCGGCCATGGCACGAGGTTGATTATGTAAGGGTTCCAATTATTTTTGTTTCCATAATGTAATATATTATGTTTAAAATTCCGTCAAATAAGACTATGTTAAAACACGTACAGGTTCTGATTCCTTGCAACCTTGGACGGGATCATTGGGTACTGGCGAGCGTAAATCTCAGGGAGGGGAAGATCTACCTGTTAGACTCATTCAGACAGCTGGTTCCGTGGAAGCACAGGCTTAAGCAGGTCGCATGCCTACGTTGGTTTATTCCGTCGATGTTGCATCAGATCCGGTTTCACGATAGCAGAAAGCCGGATGATGCGACGTACAAATTGTCGAAGAGTGCCTTTCGGATGAGCATCCTGGACGGAAGACATGGGGTGCCCCAACAACAGCAGAGGTATGTTATTTTTAAGATTTTATTCTATCCCATTAGGTTTTAATAAAATTACAGTCTAATAGTTATTTAATTGGTGATTTTGCAACAGTAACTGTGGTGCCCATACTTTGAGATTGGCAGAGTACTTGCTAGCAAACAGGAAGGAGTTCGACTGGACAGAAGATGATATGGGCACCATCAGGGAGAAGATGGCTGTGGAGGTTTTTTACAACTCGCTACACAACAGTGTTGTGTAGCTGATGTATATATGTGTTGTTCTCTATTATACAGTTGATGTACATAACATATGTATTTTTTGTTTAAATTATTCGATTAAATTTATTCAATTCCAGCACACATGATTTTGCCTATTTAAGTGAATAAGAATAATAAAAGAAAACCATTAATAAAAGAAAACACATGAAAAGTCACGGGTAAGGCAACATAAGTCACGGCTAAGGCATGAAAAGTCACGGGTAAAGCAACAAAAGTCACGGGTAAGGCATGAAAAGTCACGGGTAAGGCATGAAATGTCACGGGTAAGGCAACAAAAGTCATGGGTAAGGCATGAAAAGTCACGGGTAAGGCAACAAAAGTCACGGGTAAGGCATGAAAAGTCACGGGTAAGGCATGAAAAGTCACGGGTAAGACAACAAAAGTCACGGGTAAGGCATGAAAAGTCACGGGTAAGGCAACAAAAGTCACGGGTAAGGCACACATCAAACATTAAAAGGCTCGGGAAGAAACTACACATTGCAAGAAACTACACCATGTTGTTTTCATTTCTAAAATATTGACATATATCAAAGCATACACAAAGTTAAAAAGTATCAAAGCATGAAAAGTCCTAAGATGATTGCATCATTCACTCAGATAAACATCACTAACTCTGGCTGAAACTCGTTGCACTCAGATAAACATCACTAACTCTGGCCCACTGTATATGTTATTATGCTCGTCGTCTAGTGTCGGATAAGCAGCCACGAAAGCATCTTAAGCGCCAATATATAAGGAGTTGTAAATCTTCCAGTACACTTCCCTAACCTTCCGAGCAGGATGGAAAAGCCCCTACAGACAGTAGTTTAGCACAACAGCAGCACCCAATGCAACTCTCATCCCTTCAATCGCTTCCATGACAACATTTATGACGTGGGGTCAAGTCTCCTCTTGTAAGGCTCCATTCATTCCACGGTAGAGTCCTTCTGAGGGCATGTTTGTTTGTTTGTTGTGTCCAATTGAATGACAGATGCTGCACTTGCGATGGTATTCTTCGGGAACAATTCTACTGGGACCTTCATTAACCATAGGCGGGTTGGAACACCTCCTGCTGTTATGTCCTGCTTGTCCACATCTTCTACACGACTGTGAGGTTGTCCTCTCAGAAGACGAGACATGTCGACCCTCCATCGGGCGACTGAATTGTCTCTTCGTCTTTGGATTTAAAACCACCCGCGCTGCGATGTCGGATGGCACTACCCATGAAGAAGCATGACCAACAGGCATAATAGGAACCGAGTATGCATCAATAAGTGTCTCCTTCTTGTAGTAGTCCGCACATAGAGATGTGAAATCCACGTTCCGCTCCCTGCAACAATGGAAACAGTTAGATTCACGTTTGGGTAATATAAAGCGTTAACTGGACAAAGTCCGCATGTACCTTGCCGCTGCGAGTGCGTGTGAACATGGTAAAAAGTCCATTTGGAATTTGTTGCATGTGCATGTCTTCCAGGCTAAGTCAACCGTCCACTGTTTTCCCTTGTGTCTGACGGAGAATATGTTCCAGTCAACTGGATTTACGGTCATATAACCGCACTTATCGACACGTTTCAGTATCACAAGATGTGCTGCGTCAGTCAATCGATGCCGCATGGACTGTGCATTTGCATGTCGATCGTGGAACCACTTTTGTAGCATATTCCGAATGAACTCTGCCAGTGTCATCAGTGGCAGTTGGCGTGCGAATCTTAGGCATGAGTTTATGCACTCTGCAACATTTGTGGTAATCAACCTGTACCTTCTTTGAGGACAGTGAACGCGGGACCACTTGTGTGGACCGGCATCAATGGCATAATCGTATGCACCCTTATGCAGCTTACATAACTCCTCCATGTGGCGATCATGCTGGATTTGCCTGTACAACCTGGCAGCGTTATCCATTATGTCGGCAACATCCTTTCTGTGGAATCGCTTCTTCATATTTTCACCAAAATGCCAGCAACATATGGTATGGGTTGCATAAGGGAACACTTTAGAAATCCCTGCTTCAATGCTTGCATGACGATCGGAAATGAAAACCAGATCATCTATATGACCAAGGGCACCTCTCAAGCATTCCAAAAACCACTCCCATGAAAGGTTGTTTTCTGAGTCACCGTACCCAAAAGCAATTGGATACACCTGTTCGTTTCCATCTTGTGCAGTTGCCACAAACATTATACCACCGAATCTTCCCTTCAAATGGGTACCATCAACTGCAATCACAGGACGCATACACCTCCGGAAACCTCTAATTAAGGACCCTAACGACATGAAAAAGTAAAGGAATTTATCATCGTCTGCACACTGTAAGTCTGTGATTGTGCCAGGATTTTGCTGTTCCAGAACGTATGCAAAAGATGGCAGCAGTTGGAAACTTTCTTCATGGGTTCCATAGGTCAATGACAATGCGTATTGCAGGGCATCATGTGCCTTACTGTACATGATTTGGATGCCATACATTGTTTTCATATCGGCAATTACGTCCTTCGGACGCATGAGACGACCATCATGTTGTTGAAGTCTAGGTGCAATGAGTTCTCCGATTGTGACTGCACTGGCTTGTCTGTGGCGACGGTGAACCTCCTCCAAAGGACAACTGTGTTCATTGACAAAACTTCTGACTTGAAAGTAAATCCCTTCATCTCTCCTCACCGCTCTTAATTTCCACGAACAGTCATCAACGATGCAAACCAGATGTAATGTTGTCTTATTGGACTTTTTCACCTTCCATTCAAAGTTCTGCCGCATCGCAAAATCGCCAACTAGCCTCTTCAAATCCTTTTTACTCGGAAAAAATTGACCTATATAAATCATGGTTGTCGGTTCTGGCGCTGCCAAGGTGCTGCTTCTACCAGTACCAAACGAGTATGAATCTGCTCCCGGAATAACCCAAGTTGTAGCATTAACAGAATCAGATGTTGTCACATTATAACGGACCTCGGACGTCCCTGGCATATCTGGTGCAGTGCCACTACCTCCTTGTACACGTCTACCACGTGTTTGCATTTGTGCAGGCTCTTCATCCACATTTTGCAGATCATCAACCTGTTGATTATTTGCCTCATTATCCACCTCATTGTTCAGCGCATCGTACTGCGCATCATACTGCACATTGTACTGCTCAATTCGACAACCAAACACATCACCAAATTGAGGTTCAACTGCAGCTGCATGGTTGACTGCAACCTGTGGGACACCACACATGTTTCCCACACCTTCGCTGCCACTCCTTTGGGTGAACTCTTGGTTTCTATCGCTAAAGGATCCTAATTGTTGGGCATTTTCAAGAGGAGGAATATCATTCCCTACCATATCGCTAGCTGTCCGCTCAGTTAGACTGACACATACTTGAGGGATCACTCGATCTTCCCCTAGCATAAACTGAACATCGTCGTCATTCCTTATAAATGTGCGACACGTACTGCCGGGAACGATTGATATTGATGACAAATCAACATTGTATTTGTTTACATCATAGTTCACAATAGTATGTACGATCGCCACCAACTCTTCGTAAGTCATATTCTTTGACACATACATTCCCCGGTTATCGGATCCAACAAACCTCTGACTTCCATCAAGTAACTACTCCCATCGACCGTTGTAAGATATTACTATTCTAACCCGATTCATGACGCTGTCAAATTAATAATCACAAACCATTAATAAAAGAAAACACATCAAAGTGGGGTGAAAAGTCACGGGTAAGGCAACAAAAGTCACGGGTAAGGCATGAAAAGTCACGGGGTAAGGCAACAAAAGTCACGGGTAAGGGATGAAAAGTCACGGGTAGGGCAACAAAAGTCACAGGTAAGGCATGAAAAGTCACGGGTAAGGCAACAAAAGTCACGGGTAAGGCATGAAAAGTCACGGGTAAGGCAACAAAAGTCACGGGTAAGGCACACATCAAACATGAAAAGGCTTGGGAACAGATCTATGGAAAACTCTCAGAGATCCGAAAATGGCTTACGGCTTAAAAAATAATCAAAAAATACTCGGAAAACATATGAAAAGGAACAAATAAAAATGTTAACAAATTAAAACAAGAAAGTTCAAGAAATTTTACCTTATTTTACTGAACCACGTCACGTCTGGAAGAAATTCCAGAGAGAGAGAGAGAGCTAACACGAAGAACAAATTCCAGAGAGAGAGAGAGAGAGAGCTACTGTCAGTTTTTTTTCTCGAGTGTGGAGGACAGAGAAAAGTACAAAGAAAGGGAATAACATAAATCATTTAAGTGAGGGCAATTTTGGTAGTTCACCATAATAGGTGCCTTTTAAACTTAACTTATTAAAGTACTGACAAAGTCACCAACTCTCTTTAAAAAGGTGACATTTCTCACCAATTCCACTATTCTCATATTGTCTATGTATGTCTTTCTTGGTTTATTTTGTTGTGTGTAAGGCTACCTTAAGGGACAAACGAAAGTTTGTTTAAGGGATTGGAAAAATGTGTAAAAACCTATTCACCACCCCCCCCCCCCCCCCCCCCCTCTCTACGTATGCCTTAAGCAATTTAACTACGTTTGTATACTTTCATGATGCAACACCAAGCTGCTGCACGCCACTGTTGCGCAAGCACATGGTGCTACTCATAGCAAGGTTGCTGCACAAACCTCCTTCGTGCAGACGACGGCTGCACACGAAAGTGCAAGGCCGATTGTTTGTGATGCTATGGTTTGCGTATTCGAATGCGTGAATGGGCCGAAATTTATTTATTTTTTTCAACTTGGGCCTCCAACAAATGTTAGTGTAACATATGGGCCTTAGTTTATGATTCATGAGATGGATCACCATAATAATAATAATAATAATAATAAATAAATAAATAAATAAATAAATACGGTTAATCAAGTTGGACTTGGTTAAAAGCCCATTAGATGCAAAAGATGGACATGAAGAAAAAGGAATTACAAGAAGACCAACGAATGCCTTGGATTAATTTTTTGTAATTATATTATATTTTAAGTTAAATAGCTCATCGTACTTGGTCAACTCATATAAGTTTTATTTATGAGATGATTAAAGCATTGTCATGCATACTTATGCCATATAGATTAGAAGTGCCTACACTTGCATTATAATATATCATACATGATTAATAGCCCATTTATTTTATATGTTTTTTATTATTTTTAATATGATTAAAATTGAATAATCACATAAATGGCTATTAATAATGAGACTAGTTTTTAGAAGTAATAACTTGGTAATTCTCATTAATTACTAATCTTTCATTAAAGAGTTTAATTAAATAGATTAGTAAAGCCCAATCCATTATTAAGATTAATATGATTAAGGCCTTAATAATAATTGGACAAAATAATGTAGTTTAGTTTTTATAGTTAAAACTTGGTAATTCTCACATTAAATTCTAGTATATTTAAAGTAGTTTACATAGATTAGAATTCAAATAATAAATTAGTTTTTAATAGTTAAAAAAATCGGTTTATTATTTAATGTTAATAGGATGAGATTCTAGTAACATAACCTAAAAGATTTAGATTTTTCTTAGCCGTTTAATCTAGGTTCATCTAGAAGCACTAGAAAACCCAAACAGCAAATAGTGAATGGGAGAGGGATATATAACATTATATCCCGCAGTCTTCATCATTAGTTAAAACACCGTGAGATTCAAGTGGGCCCTAGAGACGGCTTTGTTTTCGTCATCCATAAGGAAGGTCTCCATAAGAGTCAATACCAAGTAGGGTTGCACATTTCCCCCAGGTCCCCATTTCCCCGTGTCACCATCCCCATTTAGGGAAACTTTTTTGGGGGAAAATGGGGAATGGGGAATGGATGGGGATGGGGATGATTTTCTTCCTCAAATTGAAATAGGGATGGGGATGGGGAGACCCTCCCCCATCTCCATTTCCCCATTTTGCCCACTAATATATTGAAATGGGGAACTGGGGTTGGGGATGGAGGAACTTCCCCCCAAAATTCCCCATCCCTATTTTCCCCAAATAGGGAAATGGGGGGATGGGGAAGGATCTAGGAAGTAGGTATGGGGATGGGGATGGGGATGGGGATGGGATGGGGGGACCTATATCCATCCCCATTTCCCCAATGTGCAACCCTAATACCAAGGTTAACTTCCTAACATATAGGATTTCTAGATGTATTTTTGGATTGACTGACCCTAAGGCAACAACTCTCAAGTTAAGTTCAAGAGATCTGAAATGATGGGTTACACTCACAAGGTTTTAATTAAGTAGTTAATTAAAATCATGACTAAAATAAACGATGATTAAATTATACAAGAACAAAGAGTTATTCTGAAGTATCATTTAATTGACAATGTCTCAATCCTACATACAAGTACTTGACTTACCCTAAGGCGGCACTTACTTGTGGTATGTTGGATTATCGTGGCATAGTAACTTTTTTAGGGATTTTTATTGTTCATTAAACATGTTTCATGCATGGTATGTTGGATTATCGTGGCATAGTAACTTTTTTAGGGATTTTTATTGTTCATTAAACATGTTTCACGCATCATGTTTAATTATATGCCAAATAATTTTATATATGATTTAAATGTATAAATGAATGAATAAGTTTTTATTTATGTTTATTTCAGCAATGTCTTCTGCTTTACTTCAAATACTTGCCAATGACAAATTAGCCGAGGATAACTATACAAAATGGAAAAACAACATTAATGCAATCCTGGTCACCAATGATATAAAATTTGTGCTTACGGAGGAATGTCCTCCACAGCCTACAGCTAACGCAGCACGAACTATTCGTAAGGCCCACAAAAAATGGATTTCAGATAATGAAAAGGCCCGCATTTATTTGATAGCTAGCATGACCGTGGTGCTTTATTCAAAGCATGAAGCAATGACTACAACATATGAGATGATAAAGTCATTGTGGGCCATGTTTGGGCAACCTTCTGAGCAAAAGCGGCACGAAGCTGTTCATTCCACAATAACTGCTCATATGAAGGAAGGATCATTAGTCCGGGAACATGTCCTAGGTATGATGTCCCATTTCAATACTAATGAAGTCAATGGTGGGACCATATATGAGGCTTGCCAAGTAAGCATCATACTGACAACTCTTCTAAACAGCTTTGATCAATTCAAAAGCAACTATGGGATGAACAAGTCGAAGTTCAGTCTGACTCAGTTGCTTAATGAGCTCACAACTTTTGAGTCCATGTTTAAGGACAACAAAAGTAAGACCGGTGAGGCAAATGTTACTGAACCATCTTCCTCTGGATTAAAGAAAAGGAAGAGGTCTGCTGGCAAGGCAAAGGCTAAGCCTAAGAATAAACAAGTTCAAAGTAAGAAGAAGAGCACCACGACTAACAAAGCAAAAGGGAAGTGTTTCCATTGCGGCACCACAACTGACAAAGCAAGAGGGAAGTGTTTCCATTGCGACAAGGTTGGTCATTAGAAGAGGAACTGTCCGCAGTACCTCGAGGAGCTCTCTAAAAAGAAGAAAGTGAAAGGTAAATCTGATTTACTTGTCATTGAATCATGTTTAATGGAAGATGAGTCTTCACCTTGGATAGTAGATTCAAGGACAACTAACCATGTTTATTCTTCTTTACAGCGGACTGATTCTTGGAAAGAGCTAAAGGAGGGGGCTTTCTCAATGCATGTTGGAACATGGAATGTCGTTTCAGCAAGAGCAGTGTGAGCAGTTAGACTAGCTTTGAATAATTGTTTTCTTTCATTGGACAATGTTTATTACATTCTTGGGTTTACCAGAAATTTGATTTTGTTATCCAGATTATTAGAACAATTGTATTCAGTTTCTTTTAGTAATAAATCAGTTATTATTTCTAGAAACAGATTGAATATTTGTTCTGGTTTAATTGAAAACAATTTGTATATTTTGAGACCATCTTTACATACATCACTGCTTAATACTGAATTGTTTAAAGTTGAAAAACCTAAAACAATATGACAAAAGATTTCTCCAAATAATGAAATGTATCTATGGCATCTAAGACTTGGCCACATCAACCTTGACAGGACAAATAAACTAGTAAAAGGCAGATATTTAAGTTAGTTAGAGATCAGCACTTTACTTGTTTGTGAGTCTTGTTAGGAAGGTAAAACGACCAAGAGACCTTTTACTGGAAAAGGGCTTAAAATTACATAGCCACTAGAGCTTATACATTCAGACATCTACGGACCTATGAATTTTAAAGCTAGGGGTGGTTATGAGTATTATGTCACTTTTAGTGATGATTACTCAAGATACGGATATGTTTACCTAATGCAACGTAAGTCAAAAACATTTGAAAAGTTTAATGAATTCCAAGCTGAAATTGATAACCAATTAAGCAAAAATATCAAAGCTCTACGATCAGTTTGTAGATGTAAGTATTGATCACTCAAAATATGTATATGTTTTGAGTGCCTAAATCCATCCCTTTTTGTTAGTTTTTCAAGCATTTGTGTTGTATAATGGCACTTTTGAGTTACTTTCAAGAATAATAGGATTCAAGGGATGAAATGAACACTTTGTGAGAAATTGTGAAGAAAATGAAGTTGAACCCAATTTTTTAGCAAATCCACGAGTTCATACTCGCAGATCCAAAGTCGCAAAAGTCTCCCAAAGTGAACTGCGATGTCAGCTCAAAGAACCAAGTAGTAGATGCTATTCCAGAGTACACTGCGAGATTAGACTGCGAGTATGTTCTCGCATATTTAACTCGCAGTCCAGAGCCAGACGACACTACTAAGTCATCTTACGAGTCCGAACCAGTAGAAGAAATCTACGACTTATCACTGCAAGAACAATGTCGTAGAAACAACTCGTAGAACACTTCCAAATGAATCTGCGACCATGAACTGTGAGTAAGATCTAGCAGAAGGAACTAGTAGCCGAACTAGATATTTTTCTATGAAGTCCATCCTGTGAGCTCATCCTAGAAGTTCAACCTAAAATGAGATTTGCGACATCACGCTACGAGAACAATCTAGCAGATTTAAGTTGTAGTGCATCCACGTGTAGTGAATCTACGAGATACATCCAACAGTTAGAAGTAGCAGTGCTTGAGCAGAACGATCTACGACATCACGCTGCAAGTACGAACTCGCAGATCTTGGTCGCAGAAGCATAATCCATGTCAGTTTTCAAGTAGCCGACCTCCAATCTTATCCTCCAATATATAAACATATTTTACTTTTGTAAAAGTGTGTTGTGTTGTAGCTAGTGTTAAAAAGAAGAAAAAGTTAGGAAATATCTTTACACAACCATTCTCTTTTAGAAAAGCAATCTTAGATTAAACACTTTAGTTTATCATCTTTTAAGGATATTTATATCTATCTTTAATATCAATGAAGGTTTTGTTGAGCAAGCAAAAGGGAAGCATCAAGAACACCATGAGCTTTCTTTCTCTTTCTCTTTCCTTTTGATGCACCGCAAATGAACGCGACAGTTCTATAAACTGTCGGTAAATGATATGGCGTGCGAGTTTATCCACAAGCACACGAATCATTACGATCGCGTAGCGGCAAGTACGGTTCGTTCCCACAGGGAGGTACGGTATGGTACACTTAAGTTGGTTCTACGTCTTATGTTATAGACAAGCTATTTACACTAATTACACTAATTACATGCAAGAAAAGTAAAGGGAGGATGGTTGCAAGCAAGTTAACTAGCTAATAACTAAATTACACTAAGATGGCAATTATCTAAATTACACTAAGTTATACTAAATCCAACTACAATTAACTAAACTAACACTAACTAACTAAATTAACTTAACTCATGCATGGTCATGCAAGAGTGAGTATTGGATATGAAAATGCTAGGAAATGATATTCATGCAATTAATCCAATTCCTAGTTAATGGTAAATATGCTCACAAGATTAGTCTTCACCAATCTAAACTAGGATAAAAACACATACATAAATGATCATTCATGCATGTTACTGAAATCTCAATTAGTCTAAATCCATTACATATCAATTAATTGATTAATCAACTAACATGTATATATTAAGCTCAAGCACATAAACACATCAACCAAATAATGAATATTATTACAATCTCACCAAAATCCCAACATAAACATATAGTTACAACAACAAGCTAAAGCAAGAAAAAGAGATAAAGAAGACAACACAAACACTTGGTGAAGTCCTCAAGCTAGCTAGACTCCTCCTTGACTTTCCCAAGCTTGGAAACAATGGTGGCTTGTGAGATTCTAGGTTGATTAGACTACTAAGGTGTTTGTGTGAGTAATTTATGTGACTTGAAGGTAAATGTGGATATTAGGGATAGTTTTAGGGTTAGGGAAAGTTGTATATTTATAGAGGGGAGTGTTTTGGGCGTGAAAGAGCTTGAGTTGGTAGAGTTGGCGGGCTCAATCCACTAGGCTCGCGGGTTCATTCCCGCCGTCGAAAGTCGCTGTGCAATTTGGAGCTTTTCTTGGGAGCTTGGACCTTCTGGACTGCGGCTTCTCTCCCGTGGCATGAAACTGTGGTCTTCCAATGAGTTTGGATGCTCTGGATTGTGGGAATGAAGCCGCTGAACCAAGCTTGCAAGTGTGGACGTCCATGGAAGTTGGTGGACTTGAAGGACATGGAAAATGTTTGCATGGAGGCTTGAAAGTTAGTCCATCGTGACCGGGGTAAGCTTGGCCGTTGATCTGGGCAGATTTGGGCCAAAAAAAGTGTTGAAATGGGTCGAAAAACAACCAGGTATGAGCCGGGTCACATCGGGTCGGGTCGGGTCGGGTCGAGTCTACCGGACAAACGGGTCGACCCGGCTAGAGGTTAAGGACGACCGACGTCATGCTAACGCGCGCAATGCCTAAAACAGCATCGTTCTACTCTCTGACGTGGCAGCTGCTCTACGCTTTGGCTGGAAAATTACATTTAGCTCCCCTGAACTCTTGCCAAATCACAGAATGCTCAATAATTTCCCGAATCTTGCACTTTTGCCCCTAAATTGTCCAAAATGACAATTATGCCCCTGAACTTCCCTAATCACCTAAAACACTTATCTATCCGTTAAATACCCGGTTTTACCCGAGAAACAAGCACAAAAAGATAGGAAAAGATAGCGCTAAATGTGAACATTTGAAGCGCGATCACCTTTCCTTGTTTTTATTTTATTATGAGTAGTTAAATCCCCCTTATTGGGGATTCAATGTTTGTAAATATGTGAACACTCTTTGAATGATTCAATCTATCTTTTATATCCATTGAGTTTGCACTTATGCTTAAATTAACTTCATGTTGTATGTTGAGTAGGAATCTTACTTTGATTTACAAGCATGATATTTGTGCATGAAAAGTAGATCTAGATCTTGGTGGAACAACCTTGATTGGATTTTGCTTGAAGCTCTATGAGAGGTTAATTAAGTCTTGACTAACCTAGATCTAGGTTTGAACATATTGATAAAAAAAAAAAAAGGCATTAGACACTTTTGACCCTTCCTCTTATATATGGATTTAAGTGGATAGTAATTGGATTATGAAGTTGTTAGTAGCATTTTACATCATTGTGGCCGTAGTAATCAAAACGATGTAGCTTAGTTTAAGGCTTCCATATATTCATCTTCATCTTTCTTTAGCCGACTAAGAATGTTAAAAATCATATTTTTAACTTAGAACATTTTCTAAGAGAGAATATCATCCAAGAACTCACATTTGATCACTCTAAACTCATTTCCATATGCATCAAACATCATCTAGGATTATTTATGATGTATCTATGCATGGGTCTTCTTCAACACACATGACTTGGTAAGTTAAACACCATCTATTCATTTTTTGTGTTCTTACTTAGCAGGAAATGTCATTTATGACTTGTTGACATCTAGATTAAGATTTATTGACAAGTTGAGATTATGTGTTGATTGATTAAGTTGTTGTATTGTGATAGCTATTGCCTAGGATTGCTTTATCTTAAATAGCTAAGTTTACATATGACATGTAGACACGTGATATCTAGGATTACTATTATTGACATCTTTAATCCCTAGATAAGCATTTAGTGTAACATAGCATTATTTGCATCTTGAATATCATAATATTCACATAGGTTGTTGATCTCTTCTTTGAAAAGATAAGTCTTGTGGCTAAGTTGCTTAGTGCATAAGCAAATGCATCTAAGATCACTATTAAAGGCCCGCAAGGTAGTAGTGGTGGGTTAATGACCGAGAATGGTTTAGGGCAACCTAAGTTGTAAACATCATTACAAATAGTGGATTTAACGACCGTGTGTGGCTAGCTGAGTAGCTCATGAGTTTTTCCCAGTTGTGGGTTTCTCATGTAAATCAATCAATGCGTTATTTCTTGGTTTCCGCACTTTAAATTACGTTGATTGTATTTGATTGAATTGGGTTATTTTTTTAATATTGACTAATCCGAAAATTTTGGTAATAATCGGATTAACAACCCATTCACCCCCCCCCCCCCCTTAGGTTGTTTTAGACGCACGCGTATTATTTGTTTCATAAGTGATTATAAGCCTCAAAGTAAGATTGTATTAAATGAATTAAAAGCTTGTTCGACCAGTAAACAATCAATAAGAGTTGTTGATGATGTTGTTGTTACGTTTTTGGTTTGTCTTGGCATGTATTCCATATCAAAACATGTTTCTCTTGTAATGTTTAGTGGTCTAAGTTTTGAAGATTCAAGTCATCAAAGAGACACGTGGCCACAATTCATGCAAGATGCCGGCTTCAAAGAGAAATGTGTTTCATCGGTCTACAAAGGTATATAAGACCTCATTTCTCTTACAAGGCTAGGCACACAGACACATAGCATTCTTGTGTGTTCCTTCATGGTTGAACATCATTTATATATCACTTTCACACACTTGATAATATATGCTCATGCATTAGATCTAATTTGACAATCTTTGTTATTTGCATGTTCTAGGACTATGTCTAGGAAATGGTATACATGTGTGATTTTGTATTTGTATGTTTCTGTATTTTTTGTATTTGGACTTGAACATGTTCTATTATGATTCCTTATTGAGTTCCAGTCATTTCAATTACTCATTCATTTAGTTTCGAGTCCAAACGATGTAGCTACGCTACTTTTCGTTCTCATTCGTTGAGTTGTGTTTGTCGTCATTTTCTAAGATGAATTCTCAACCTTTTGTCAAATTTTCATAGTCTTCGTTGTGCGTGAGGGAGTCACGATTCATAACCCGTAGACGGATTCAAAATCGAAGTTCAGAAGCCTGAATACGGCTGAAGAACGCGAGTGGTGTGCGGGAGAAGCTAGCGAGGCCAAGTGGCCAAGCTAGGCCACCCTGTGTGGAGGCCGTGGGGCCCACGGCCAGACCAGCCCTTTGGTCCCATATGGACCACGCACCCCACACGGGCCTGGGCTGAGGTGGCCTATTTTGATTGGCCGAAATCTCCTTTCTCTCTCCTCCATTTAAATATTCCAATTCCCTCCCATTTGATTTCAAGAAGAAAAAATGTGAAATCCCGTCTAGAATTTTCTCTCCAATTTTCTCATCTTCCAAACACCATAACTTTCACATACGAACTCGGATTTGAGTGATTCAAATTGGAGATTGTTTGTAATCGAGTCCTATACATTTTCCAAGTGGTTTGGCAGCTGTTTGATCAACCTTTCTGGTGGTTGCACACAGAAAACCGAACCAGCTCGAGAATCCAAGGTAGTGTTCATATTTTTGGGATTTCTTCTTTTATAACCTTCAATTACCTTGGGGTTTCTTCTTCTATATGTATATGTATGTATTATGAATGCTATAGAGAAAGATAGCTTCATAATCAATCCTAATCAAAAGTCTAATTAGAGACATATGTGAACTAGTTTCTTAGATTCTAGGTTTTTCACATGTTTGAGAGTTGTATTGTATTAGATTGATATCTAGGATTATTTGTGACTTGATTGAATCATTTTATGATTAATAATCCTTGAAATATGTTTTGATTCTTAATTGATGTAATCTAGGATTAAGGCTCTTGTATGTGTTTTTAGAGACATCTAGGATTCAATTGATTTATCAATATATCCATGCTCTAAATCTTTGGCTAGAATATTCATTGAATGAATTTTATGATTCTAGCATTTTTGTGTATGTTTATGACATCTTGAATATATGCTTCATGTATATGTGTTTATTCAAGTGTTATTTGTATGAATAGAACTATGAGCTTTTGTGTTAGATGCTTTTCACATGCTCTAGGTTTAATTCATGTTTTTTGGCATCTAGATTACTTTACTTGTGTTCTCACATGTTTAGGTCTAGTTGTTCCATGGAATGTATTGATCACATGTTCTATGTTGAATTGATTGTTTGCATCATTTACATTCACATGATCACACTAGGAAGTCCTTGTAAAAGGCATGAAGTCTTGACTAGGATGAGGAGTCCGGATAGTCAAGTAAGGAAGTCTTGGTTAGGATGTGAGGTCCGGATAACCGAGCAAGGAGTCATGGCTAGAGTCCAGAGGACTCGGATAGTCATGCATAGGAGGCTCCCTAGAGGCATGAGTGCCTTGGATAGGGAGTTGGCTTATATATTGGTAGGCCTAGGTGTATGGATAGATATAGACTCCAAAAGAGCGGGGTTCATGGGATGTGTATGCACTCTTGAGGAATTTCTAATCTTCCATCGATGTTGGTTTTGTATGTTGTCCAATATATGGTGGCTCCACCTCATTGAGGGATTTCGTACTTTCCAATAGGGTTGGGTAGACATAGACTCCACTAGGTTGGATAAGCTAAAGATTGGTCACTTTGTGGAATTTCTAATTTACCTTCCAATATATATAAGTACCCAATGGTTGTAGTTCAACCCGTGGATGTTTCCTCCTTGGAGATTTTACCATGTTAAAAAAATCTCTTGTGTTAATTCTTCATATCTCTATCTCTTATATTTGTATATGCATGTTGTTATCTTGTTGCATAATATTCACTTGTGATGTATTTTGTAACAAGATTTTGTAAAGTGTGATTTGTGATCTTAGTCATTTGATCTTACTTGTAAATATAATTCTTTTGTATATTGTATTTCTTGTGTATAGTATTATTTGATTATACTTATAATACATTGAACAAATATTGAAATACAAGTATTCTTTGATGTTGAGTTTATGTGTTCTTATACCTCATACAACTAATTGATATTCATAGACTATGCTTATATGATCATATGCTTATCTTGTCTATGTATGAATTTGTGGTTCATGGGAAGTGTGCAGAGAAGAAAATCGCTCACCCATCTATCAAACCTGAAGCAAGAGCGTAATGAGTTGATCAAGAAGTATCTAGCAAGATTCGGAAAGGAGGTCGCTCAAATCGAAAACGCCAGTTATGTAGCTGTCATCGCCGCCTTCACCAATGGGTTGCAAAGCGGCCGACTGTCTTTTGACCTGCGAAGAGATCGGCCAAAAACTTTCGAAGAGATGATGGAAATAGTTGGCAACTATACACTGGCGGAGGAAGAAGAAGTAGCACAAGGGGGTAGCTACGTGCATGGCCACAAGCCCGACTCAAAATCAGAGCATAAGGATGATAAGAAAATGCAGTCGCGTGATCGTCAGAAAGATGAAAAGAACCAAAAGGGGCAACCTAGGGAAAGAAGAGGAAACAACCGAACCAGTAGGTTCCAGGGAAGGTATAGCCACTACACCCCTCTGATAGGTGATCAGGAGGAGATATTTTCTGTAGTAGAAGACAAAGGACTCGAAAAAATATCCTCAGCAACAATCATCTAATGCCCAAAGGGACACAACCAAATATTGCCGATTTCACAAAGATCATGGGCATGACATTTCAAAATGCTTCCAACTGCGTGACCATATTGAGAGCTTAATCAGAGAGGGGCACCTGAAAGATTTTACTCTGAAAGGAGACAAGCACGGCGGCCGCCAAGATAGCCGCCAAGGAAGTGGGCAGGAAAGGAAAAGCCCAAGGAGAAGCAACCCCAGCGCTACAATAAACACCATTTTCGGTGGACCTCATACCGGCAGAAGCAATCGAGAGAGGATGTCAGAAGTCCAAGAAGTAATGTATGAGAGCAGAAATATGGAGATAAACTCTATGCAAAGAAACCCTAAAAAAGGAAGAGAAGGACATGACCCCATAATATTTACAGCAGAAGACTCAGACGGGATTGATGCCAAGCCCAATGATGCAATTGTAGTGGGGGTTCAAATAGCACACAAGGATGATGTCCTCCGAGTAGTGATAGACAACGGAAGTTCAGCTGACATTTTGAGTGCCAGAGTATACGATGAGCTGCCACTGGACAGGAAAGATCTAGAGCCCTTCCATGTGCCATTGAAAGGTTTCGGGGGCACAGAAGTGAGATCATTGGGGACTGTGAAGCTACCGGTGAGGTTTGGGACAGCACCGTGCCGGCAAACAATCCTACTTGATTTTTTCGTGGTCGACATTCACAACTGGCCATATAATGTTTTACTCGGCCGACCATTCCTCAACAAAGCCCGAGTAGTCACTTCAACCCACGCATTAAAAGTAAAATTTCCTACAGAGTTTGGAGTTGGGGAATTAAAAGGATCACAGGAGATGGCTCGTCGCGCTAACCTCTCAATTTTCAAAGACAAGACAGGAGTGGAAGCCTTAAGCATATTCGAGGTGAATAAGGAAATGCAAGAAGAAAATCCATAAACTTTTGAATTGGATCCAAGGGATAAAGCGAGCAGAGAGAAAGAAGAGCCCACTGAGTCTATTGTTCTAGACGAGATGGAACCTGATAAAACAGTCAAGATTGGAGCAAGGTTGGCCGAACAAGTCAAGAGAGATGTATCGAACTTGTTGAGAGAGTACAAGGAAATTTTTGCATGGAGCCATGAAGACATGCTAGGAATTAGTAGAAGCGTGATCTCGCACAACCTGGCCGTAGACGAAAAAAACAAACCGGTGGTGCAGAAAAGGAGAAGCTTTAACCTGGAGAGAAGCGCAGCAATAAAAGAAGAAGTGTCTAAATTGCTCGCTGCAGGATCAATCAGAGAGGTTAAATATCCGAAATGGGTGGCAAACATAGTCCTCGTAAAAAAGAAGAACAATCAGTGGAGGATGTGTGTAGACTTCACCAATCTAAACAAGGCTTGCCCCAAGGATAGCTTCCCACTACCAAGAATCGACCAGTTGGTCGATGCAACAGCTAGACACGAGACGTTAAGCTTTATGGATGCGTACTCAGGATATAACCAAATCAAGATGCACAAGCCAGACGAAGAGAAAACAGCATTCACCACGGATCAAGGGTTATACTGCTATACAGTCATGCCATTCGGCCTGAAAAACGCTAGAGCGACTTACCAACGCTTAGTCAACAAGATGTTCGCCAGACAAATAGGGAAGAATATGGAGGTGTATGTTGATGACATGCTAACGAAGAGCATCACAGCTGACAAGCATGTAGATGACCTGAGAGAGACATTCGATGTGTTAACTAGATACGGAATGAAGCTGAACCCTGCAAAATATGTATTCGGCGTACCGTCTAGAAGGTTCCTCGGATATCAAGTGCATCAGAGAGGAATAGAGGTGAACCCTGACAAGATCCAGGCATTGGCTAAAATGGTTTCCTCGAAGACCCTGAAGGACGTCCAAAGACTCACAGGGTGCTTGGCATCATTAAACAGGTTCATAGCCAAATCAACAGACCGGTGCCTACCATTCTTTAAAGCTCTCAAGAAAGGCAAAGGGGTTGAGTGGAACGAAGATTGTGAGAAGGCCTTTCAAGCCCTGAAAGAATATCTCGGGCAAGCACCACTGCTGTCAAAACCAGTAGCCGGAGAAACACTATACATGTATCTATCTGTCTCTGAAGCAGCTACAAGTTCTGTACTGGTGAGACAGGAAGAGGAGGTCCAAAAACCGATATACTACACAAGCAAAGCACTGTTACCAGCTAAGACAAGATACTCGCCAGCCGAGAAGATGGCACTCGCCCTAATAACAGCGGTGAGGAAATTAAGGCCGTATTTCCAGGCTCACAAAATCGAAGTATACACCAATTGCCCACTGAAACTGATTTTGCAAAAGCCAAAGGTATCCAGTAGACTAACGAAGTGGGCAATCGAATTAAGTGAGTTTGATGTAGAATATCTCCCAAGGACAGCAATCAAGGGCCAAGCAGTGGCGGATTTTGTGGCAAAGTTCACCGAACCAAACATAGAAGTGGCAAGGATGATGGTAGAACAAACTAAGAAAAAATTCAGGTGGCAACTCCACGTCGAAGGGTCGTCAAACACGCATGGCAGAGGGGCAGGGGTAGTGGTATCAACCCTGGAAGGAGATTCAGTCGAATGTGCATTGCGTTTTGACTTCAAAGCTACTAACAACCAAGCCGAGTATGAAGGACTCATAGCAGGACTAAGAGTTTGCACAGTTCTAGGAGCTGATGAGGTGGAAATTTTCAGCGACTCCTAAGTCGTTGTTAATCAAGTACTAAATGAATACCAGGCAAGAGATGAAAGCATGATCGCCTACCTGAAATTAGCAAAGGAGCTGCTGGGAAGATTTAAAGAGTACAGGATTATCCAGGTCCCCAGAGAAGAAAACGAGCAGGCTGACGCCTTGGCCAAATTAGCGTCCGCCACAATCAACATCTGGCCCAGGACTATTCCCATGATCCACCTACTACAGCCAAGTATAATCAAACAAATGGAAGTTAGGGCAGTCTTCGGCGAGACAGACAGCTGGATAACACCAATCAAAGAGTACCTCGTCAATGACGTACTCCCAAGTGATCCAGTGGAGGCAAAACGACTGAAGTACAGAGCTACAAGATATTCAGTCCTCAATGGAGAATTGTACAAGAGGGGGTACTCAAGAGCGTTGCAGAGATGTTTCGAACCTGAAGAAGCAGAAGGGATCCTAAAAAGCATACATAGTGGAAACTGTGGGAACCATGCTGGGGGTGTCAGTCTAGCCCACAAAACGTTAAGACAGGGTTTTTATTGGCCAACGTTGTTCGCCGATGCAAAAAGGATAGCAGTGAGGTGTGAGGCGTGTCAGAGAATTGCAAACAACATTCGCCAACCACCTGAACTCTTGCAGAGCATCACTTCGCCTTGGCCATTCGCCATATGGGGAATTGACTTGATCGACCCAATGCCAACAGCATCCGGAGGATCAAAACATGCCATTGTGGCTGTGGATTATTTTACAAAGTGGGTAAAAGCTGAACCATTGGTGCACATAATAGAAGCAAACACTACAAGCTTTGTGAAGAAAAATATCTTGTACAGATTCGGGATACCAAACACTATCATCACTGACAATGGAACCCAATTCGATGGCAAGAAATTCAGGGAGCTGTGCGAAAAGTATGGAATCAACAACTGCTATGCAACTCCAGCACATCCACAGACAAATGGTCAAACTGAAGCAGTGAACAAGATCATAAAGCACAATCTGAAAGCCAAGCTGGGTACGAAGAAGGGTAGCTAGGCAGAGAAGTTGCCACAGGTGCTATGGGCATATCGAACCATAGAAAGAAGCTCAACAGGTGAGACCTCATATTCCATGGCTTTCGGAGCTGAAGCTGTCATCCCTGTGGAAACATCCTTCTCTTCACCAAGGATACAACTCTTCCAACCAGAACTCAACATTGATATGCTAAAATGCGGCCTGGACGATTTAGAAGAAAGGAGAGAATGCGTACAAATAAGAAACATTGCCTACCAACAAAAGGCAGCCAGGTACTACAACTCACATGTGCGTGAAAGAAAGTTCGCACTTGGCGACTTAGTGCTAAAAAGGGTGAATCCGGGAACTAGAGACAAAGCTACAGGATCGCTCGCAGATAAATAGGAAGGGCCTTATCAAATTACAGGCATAGCTGGTCACGGGGCATATTGCATTACTCGATAAGGCTTTGGCGAACTTTCCCTTTTTTAGCATTCTTTCTTTCCTTTTTTATTTTGTTAAAAGGTTGCAGGTGATATTCAATAAAGAGTAAGTTATTACTGTGACCTCATGATTCGGCTCGCCACTAGAAGTAACCATTTTACAAAAGTTACTCGCTGTCGTACATTATAAGTTATTCGTCGTTGCGTAAAGACGAGTTTAATACTCGCAGCGACATAAGTGAGCGGGATGACCCCAAAATCATAGCAGGCTAAAGGCGAATACGTCACCACAGCCCGAACCTATTATAAAACCAATCAATGACCACCACCGCTGGTAAAACAAAGCCCCTAGAAAGGCGCGAGAAGTGTCCAACCAAAAGCGTACATGAGACATCTCAATGAAAAACGCTGGGGGTCGATAAAGCTAGCTGTAAACAAAATGACTAAGTCAAAAGCAAAAGTGGGAGACGTCCCAATAAACTTGGTGTATGGTCGGACACGTCCTGACAAACACTGATAAAGCCAAAAACTCAGCAATGGCAGCTGAACAAAAAATAATGAAGCTAAAAACTCGGCAACGGCAGCTGAACAAAAATAACAAAGCCAAAAACTCAGCAATGACAGCTGAATAAAAAACAACGGATAAAGATATTCAGCGAAGGTTGGAGTAATGCGAATAAATCCAAAAGAAAACTGAATCATAAAGAAAAGCACGACAGGTAAAAATATGTGTTGCATAAATAAATTATCATTTATAGGCGAATACAGAAACAGAAACATAAAACTAAGTATCAGCCGAAGCGTCACCACCATCTTCATCATCCTCATCGGCCTCATCTTTTGATGGCCAAATTACCACTTCATCCCCGTCCGGCATAAAAGGTCCATAATCCCTACCGACAACAGGGCCCAAATTAGGCTCGACACCGGAACCAGAAAAGTTACCTTTCCGACCAGAGTAGTAAGTGTTAAAGGCACGCTTAGTGGGGACTTCTAAGTGCATCGGATGAGGGTCAGTCCTTGTATAGCGGCAGTGGGCTTTCCAGCGCTTTATCTGCTCCTTAATTAAGCCCACTACGTTGTCCATGTGCAACTAAAGGGATTTGTCGAAGCGCCTTAAAGCCTTCTCATTCGAATGATCCCTCATTGCGAAGAACTTCTTTGACTGCCTCATACCTCGTTCAAATTCGTACAACAAAAACGCATCATAGGCAGGGGACCTTTTAAAACGATCGACTGCTTCGACTTCCAATACAGCCTTCAAATCGTCGAAAATAACATCCCTTGAGGAAAGCTGATTGTGCAAGTCCTGCGCTTCTTGCTCAGCCCTCTCTCTAGCCTCTTCAGCCAGCCTCTCAATCTCAAAGCGTGCGGCGAGCGAATCCTGACTCACAGACAGTTGCTGCTTCAACGAACGAATTTCCTCCTCAGTAGCCAATTGAGCAGATAGGAATCAATCAACTGACTCCCTCAACTGGGCAAGTTGCTGAGTGTAAGATTCCTCAACAGAGAGTTTCTCTGCCGCCAAAATAAAGGCTTGTTCTCTAAGGCTTTTATTTTCCTTTGAAACCACATTCCCACACCTGTAGCTATCTGCCATCTCAGACATCATCTGAAAAGAAGATATGTAAGTCAGGAAATACGCAAAAACAAAGATATAATGAATGTACTGCAAAAGACTTACCAAAGAATGACAATTGAAGAAGAATTTCATCTTCTTGTTGCATGACTTATCCTTCACATGCTCCCAACCTTCACCAATATAGACGTTATGGTTGAGCAAATGTGAACAAATCTCTGTAGTCGAGAAGTCTGAGAAAGAAACATAGCCAGACCCTTCGCCAGCCTCAGTTGAGCCCATAGAAGGAATTTCATGGGCAACACCCGAACTTGAAGCAGGCACAGATGCCCCCAGTTGTGTTGATGGCCCTGGCTGACCAGCTTGCTCCAGTCGACTAGCTGGCCTCGGCTGATCAGCGGAAGAAATATTCGGTTCACCTGTGGTCACTGGAGAGGAAGCCGGTATTAGGGAAGCGAAAGCAGGAACGCTTGACTCATTAACCCCCTCAGGAAGTGGAGATACTGCTTCAGTTACTCCCTCAACAGGAGCCTCATGCTTAACATCCTGAACCGGAGCAGCCTCAGCAGGTGCAGGTTCACCAACGCCCTCTTCATCTAAGGAAACCACATACTGCACAACCTATGACACCCGTTTAGGGGGTCGAGCAGTGTGATCAGGGGTACTCTCGGCCGGGCGCTTTCCCCTGCCAGCTCTAGGATTAAAGTCACTTACAGGATCGGGAGGGGTCTCGGGGACATTCGCATCAAAAATAGGAATATCATCACCTACCCTTGAAACACCCACTTTCTCTTTGCCTTTATGACTGGGGGTACTCACAGCAATCTCCCGATGCAAGGGTAGCTAACCCGATTCAACACCTTCCACAGGACCATCACCAACATCTTCGCCATCTGAATGGTCGCCACCATCTGGACTGGCGACCCCTTCCTTGGCCAAACCAACTGCGTGCCTTTTGCTGGTAGCTTCAGAATTCTTCACCGCCCGGGCTTGCAAATCGTAAACCGTATCAAAATCACACACTACAAAAGACAACCAAAAGTTACTAAACGGAATAAGCAAAACAGTAATGTCGAAATAAAAAAGCATAGGAAACTTACAGCGAGGAAGTCTGGCGGGTAAACGTGGAAAAATCCGCTGAGCGATCATCTTCTCCTCGTCCAAAAGAAATTATCGATCCCTTTCAGCCAAAGGGAGGATAGCCACTGCAGCGAGATGGGAGATCTCGTCATCCAACAGAATAGGGATTGTCTTCGACCAGGATTCTGGAGAAGTAAAGTGCCTGGGAACTCTCCTTACTGAAAGATTATGGCGAGCAGTAGCGGGCACATCTCTGCCCCATGCGCCACTAATGAAGAACCAACTGTTCTTCCACCTCTTGTTTGAAGTAGGAAAACCCCAAATAAAGCCCTTTTTCTTCTCATCACTGGAAACCTCTACCTGCCTAGGATTTGCTACGCCTTCAGGAATCCAATTCTCCACAACTGAAGAAAGAAGGAAATAAGTGCCACCATTACCCGACTGTCTCAAGGTATTGAAATGGTGAATCTCACGAGGAGTAGGGGGTCTGTAGCCTTTGAGCTTCCACATCAAGCATAAGCACATCAAAATCCTATAGCTATTAGGGGCAAGTTGGGCGAGCGCAATCTTGGTGTCTGCAAGAAACTGGCGATAAAAGGCTGAAGGGGAAGCGTTACCCCACAGCTGAGGATCGCGCTATAGATGGCGACCACATTTTGTGGAGGATTCCACGCCGCTCGATCATTGGATAGCATCAAAGTCACGCTGTCTGGAATATTGAAATGACTTTTGTACTTACAAAGCTCCTGCTCGCCAACAACGTTTATTTCACAATCGAAGGAACTCGGGCGATCGAGCGAAAAGTGCAATCTGTCTTGCTGGTGATCTTCAACGTCTGAATCGACAATCGTTTGAGCATCCAATAAAGACTCTCGGGGAGCCCTAGGAGCCCGTCGTTTGCTGCCACCTGGTTTCGAAGACCTTGTCATCTCTGGAGAATCACTACCAAAAGATGAGGGAGAAGAAGCATCAGGGATATAGTTTTCCTGAGCAGAAGGAACATAAACAGAAATTGGGGTAGGAGAATCCAGGTGAAAATTTCAAATCAACAATTCAATTTTATCTGCAGTAACCTTATCACCAAGCTCCAAAGCTTGCATCATTCGATTAAAAAGGGAAGAACGTAGAGAATGGTCCATGGAAACTCACCAGAAAAACCCTAGAAGGAGAAAATGCGCAGAAGATTTGGGAAAGCAAAACGAGCTGGCACGACTAAGTTCGATGAACCGCTTGTCAATCGGAGATAGGAAGAAGAGGCTGCTACGAATTTCCAATAAGAAAAGAAAGAAAATGAAATAAGTGGAGAAACGGAACGGTTTTGTTCTGAGAAAAGTGAAGTTAATGGAGCCGTAAGAATTAATAGGGCAGAAGGACGTTTCGCGTTAAAAGAGGGAGTTTTTAAAATTCAAAAATCGAGAAAATGAGGCATTGGTAAGGTGAACGACAGTTGTAGAAGACAGTAGAGGTGACACCCTTCAAATAGTGCACATGTGGTGCCTCAGGAAACACCCAGCAGTCATCACGTCATCCCATCGCGTCAAAGTAAGTAGAAATCTTGTGGCCAGAAATGAAGGCTTGCACCGAAAGAATCAATCATCAAAAACAACACGTGGATAAATAAATAAATAAATAAAAGGAAGAGAAAATCGCGTACGAAATAAGAAGCTAAAGTGCAGGTATAAATACTACTCGTAGAGACAAACAAACTGGAAAACCAAATTATATGCTCGGCTCAAAGTATTTATGGGGGTATTATTGTATGTGTAAATTCGCCAAGCAGACACGTCATCAAAGAAGTCAATAAATGCAGAGAAGAAGGCTGACACGTCACCTGCTGACCAAGTCAAAAGGGAAATGCGGACCAATCAACGCACCGATAAGCACTAGGTCAAATAAATCATAGGCGTATTCACCAAACCTAGGTATATACTCGCCAGGGATAAGGTGTGGTCGCCAATATAACAACACCCAGGAGCAAATGTACTCGCCGCACAAACCTACTCAGCTAAACATGGACAAAATCACCAACCCAGTAGGTTCCTTGCAATCCTGGAAGGACTTAAAAGACATTACGCCTTAAGGAAGAAAATAAACCGACATCAACCAATGGAAGTCCGAATATGAAGCAAATCCTACTCCGTTACAACCTCAGATTCCTAACACAAATCAAAAAGGAAATCCTACCACCAACACGACTTGAACAGGGGGGAAACCCTAATTATCATGTATATATAGAACCACCTATCCCACGAGGGAGGGGTTCAAAAATCTAGAAAGAGAGAGCAGTTATTCGAGAGACTTGAGTGTGTAATCAAACAGCAAAAATCATAGTATTATCTTTCTGCCCTCTGGGGCGCCGTGGTTTTTTCCCATTCAAGGGTTTTTCCACGTAAAACCTGTCTCTTGCATGCATTGTTTTCTTCATTATTTATTATTCGTTTTGATATAATTGTTGGCCACGTAATAATCCAAATTTCACCGTCAACAACTGTGTAGGGATAAAATTGTACTCTACTCCTAAACAATATAATAATGACACATGCACAGTTTTTTAACACATGTATATTTTTGTTTGTTTTATTTGTGGGTTTTTATTTTTGAATAATTTTGACAATAGTGTATTAACAAAAAAAAAATTATATAAAAATGGTAAAAAAAAAACTAAACTATGAATTAATGGTAACTAAAGGTGTAATTGACATTGTCTTATTAAAATATTTTTAGATTTTTTTTAGAAAATTTTAAATTAAAAAGGTACAAATGGGTGTTTCATTAATAATATTTTTGGATTTTGTTGTAATTATAATGGTGAATTTAATTCACAATAGGCAAAACAACTTTGCTATAATGTAAGGATTCCCATTTTTTGATTGGCTTATTTCATGGTCAAACCACATATTGGGGCTTGATGTAAGGGTAGCTTAGGTATTTGATGGTTGGTGTTTTGCACAACCAAGACCCACTCAAGACCTTAAGAGAAGTAGCACCAAAGGTATATTCTAGTGCTTTCTTGCTTTGAAGAGATCTAGTTGCACACACACACAACTCATGCATAAATCTTATACTTGTATGTTGTGTGTTTTTATATGTGTGCATTCATGTTCATTGAATATCTCTTCATGCATGTTTATTTGATTGCATCTAGTTCATTGAAATGCCATGACATGTTTAGGCATTAGGATGCAAAGTCACGAATTCTATTCATGCATGTTTTATTGATTGCATCTTGTTCAATGACAATGCCATGACATGTTAGGCATTATGATACATTCACTTCCCACACTTGCACTTCATGTTAGTCTTAAGTGTGGTGTAATTCGTTTCCGTTCGAGTGATCGGAAATGTCCGCGCTTGCACGATGGTGTGCTTGTCTCAGCGCTATGTGTGTCCACTAGAGAGGTCCATCTTCCTCTCTTGGATTGGTCTTGGGTCACATGGTCTTATACCATGAGTTTTGGCAATATTGTTATTGCTCAAATCTGACCATTGGTCACTCAATTGACCATAACTTTTTCTACAGACATCCATCAAAATGTCATTCCATAAATTGGAGTAGAAAGTAGACTTCCATACCTTTCCAACGGTATATTATACGAAAGGTTTCGATGTCGTTTGGTCATGTTTCGATGCACTCGAATTTGGTGCTGAAGTGCTGTCACATGATTCTGCGGCCTGGCCGCCGATTTGGCCGCATAATGCCCAGTGACGTCTTTTTAACATTCTCAAAACGTTGTAGCTTCATTTGGCACCTATAAATACCCTCTTATCTCTCCTTCTTCAACATAACTCTCCCAACTGAAACCCTAGAGAGAGAATTCACTTTCTAGAAAGAGAAAGAGATATTCTTAAGAGAGAAAGAGAGATTCTTAAGAGAGAAAGTACCAAGCTTGCTTCTTTAACTCTCCAAACCCAAAACCCATCATCTTCATGCATCTCTAAGCATCTTTAAAGCATGGGTCTTCATGGTTTCATGACTAGGTAAGTTAGAACTTCATTGAATATCTTTTAATGTTCTTCTTACTCTAGATTAGGTATTTATTGCATGATTAAATACCTAGACTCTATTTATTGCATATATTTATGAGTCTTGATAACGTGATTGGGTTTGTATTTTGATAGCTTAATTGATTATGTCATTTTTGCCTAAAAGCGAAGTCATAAACATTCTTGTGTGATTTATTGATAACTAGGTTGATAGATTGTTTTTTAATCAACTAGTTAATCTTTTGAATGTTTATGGGTTATTTGTGATAGCTTTGTATCTAGGATTGGTTATCTCTTACTTAGCTAAAGTTGTATGCCATGACATATAGTTATTTTCATATCTATGATTGATTTTATTGTCATCATATAATCCTAGGTAAGCATCTAGAGTACCCTAGCTCTATCTTGCATATTTGGATATCATTGCATATTTATTTAGGGTGTTGATCTCTTCGGAGAAGTAAGTCTTGTGTGATAGACCGGGATTAGGTCGGACACCGGGATTAGGTGGTAATATGAGCAATTGGACTAGGTCCACTCATACCGGGATTTGGTAGTTGAGATGATTATTGATCGGGATTAGATCATTAAACCGAGATTAGGTTGTAATCGTTTCAATTAGTGGATTCGAGGTTCGTGTGTGGCGCACATAACAGCCCGTGGTTTTTCCCGTGAGGGTTTCCACGTAAAAAAATCAAGCATTCTTTAATTTCCGCACTTATATGCTTGATTTGCTATTTTGACTAGTTAGGGGTATTTTCGTAATCTTGACATGCATGCGAAAATTGGATAATAACGATTAAAATCTATTCACACCCCCCCCCCCCCCCCCCCTAGATAATTATATTACACACCGAGTATTTGTTTCATATAATATGACAAATTAATGGTATTTACATACTTGAACTAAAATTGTTAAAGTCAACTATTATATTTAATACCGTTAAACCGTTAGAGAAACCAATTTGATCACTTTTGTAAAAGTCACAAATAACTTGGAATTAAAAAAAACAAAAAAAATCCAGAACCAAATTGGTAATTGCCCTTTTTCAAAATTTAAGGGAAGTTTGTGTGCATATACTCAAAACTGATATATCCATGTTATTTTTGTCAAACCTTAGGTTTTTTTTTTTTTTTTTTTTTTTTTTTTGGCAATTAGTCCTTTTCTAAATGATGTTATGAATCGTAGAATTTTATTTGGATTTTTATTGGATTTTTTTTTTTTTTTTTCATGCAATTAACATAAGACTTTTATTTGGTTTACTACTTGAATTTGCAATATGTAATTTTCGTTTGAATGAATCAGTTATTATTTTTTTCGAACGGATAAAATAGGGAAAAACTGGGGATTGAGGGAAATGAGGGGAATGAGAGAACAAGAGGATTGGGTTACCTACCCCCAAACTCCCTGGAGGGGCGGACGAACGGGTTGGGTAATGGGAATGGAGATAGGGAACCAGTATTCATCCTCATTTATCCAATTGGCATCCTTAGCGTATGCTTAAAATTCATATAGAAACTTAAATTTAATAGAATACATCTAAATTTTATAACCTTAAATTAGAACATAAAAGTCAATTATACATAGATAAAAATATTAGAATTTTGTTTTTCCTTTTATATTTTGGAATTTCAAAAATATAATTATATAAATACTGGGTCAACCGAGAAAGGTCAGAGCATAATGGTTTAACTCATACCTGATCCAGTTATAAATCGGGTCAACAATGTTTGACCCATATCCAACCCGAACACTGTTCAAGTGCTTAAATCCACCACAAACAAATCGAATCCCTGCCGAATTTTGGTCGTTTCAAGGATTTTTGTCATCTCTAGGTCAAGTGCAAGTGTGGGTGTGTGGGCATTTTTGTAAAAATACATATTTTGGTGATATATAAATTTAAGTTAATAAATATTTGCAAATCCACATAAAACTCCTCAAAAGTGCGATAAGTTTTGAAACTCAATTCATATATTGTTCGATCTCAAAAGCAATTCAATCTCAATAGCCCGACAACCTATGTGGATATATATATATATACAGATTTTCTATTATCAGTTCGAACTGACAATAAATATATCAAGACGAAGAATGTGGACCACTAGATTTACATACTTTGACTCCAAGTGTATGCACTTGTCAAAACTTCTCTATAATCTGTGGTCCACATTATTCGTCCTGATATATTTATTGTCAGTTCGAACTGATAATAGAAAGACTGATATATATATATATATATATTAATTTTTCTATGGTCAGTTCGAACTAACAAAAGATATATCAGTTCCTTACCTGTGAACCATTAGATTTAAATACTTTGAGTTAACTGAATGCATTTGTCAAAGTATCTTTTAAATCCAATGGTCCACATGTAAGGAACTGATAATAGTAAGACTATATATATATATATATATATATAGGGCCGTCTCTGGACATTTTGGGTCTCAGAGTGATTTTATGATATTAACTAAAATCGGGGTCCTATATAAAATTATTATCATTAATATAAAAAAATAATAATAATAATAACTCTTCATTTACCAAGTACAATGTAATCCACAAAAATTAAAACAAAAAAGATTTATCATATCTAAAAACATAAAAAGAGAGTTAGAGAAGTTTTTGATTCTTTTTTTTTTTTTTTTTTAAACTAGAACAAAACAAAGACACAGAAAAGCAAAACAGAGCAGGAAGCAACACGAAGCAAACCAAATCAAACCTATGAAAGACATGCCCTTTTGATTCGTTTAGCACTTTAGTTTTAGGTCAAGGTTATTGTTTTTAACTAATTTACTATTTAATTTTGTTTTATATAGTGTAGTGATGTAGTCTTAGAATCATAATAACAAGTTTATTGAGCCTGAAGTTTTTTTTTTATTATTATTTTTTTTTTTTTTGTTTAATTGAATTAGTTCATTGGGCTGAAAAGAACATATATAAATAAAAGGTTTGGAATTGGGCCATATTTAAACATAAATATATTAGGTTCTGAGGTCCCAAAGAAGAATAAATAAATTGGGCCAATTTGGGGCCCCAACAAAATACTGGGGGTTGCTGCCCCCATGGGCTGACCCTATATATATATATATATATATATATATATATAGAGAGAGAGAGAGAGAGAGAGAGAGAGAGAGAGAGAGAGAGAGAGAGAGAGCTTTTCACCTACAAACCCCCGATATAGCTTGCATACAAAAGCTTCTCATCTACAAACAACTTATATACAAACATATACACAGTCTTTCTATTATCAGTTCGAACTAATATAAAATATATCAGTTCTTTGTATGCGGGCCATTGGATTTAAAAGATGCTTCGACAAGTGCATGCAGCCAAGTCAAAGTATTTAAATTCAATGGTTCACATACAAGGAACTAATATATCATTATCAGTTCGAACTGATAATAGAAAAATTGAATATATATATATAAATTTTCTATTATTAATTCGTCCTGACAATAAGTATGATTTACATACTTTGACTCTAAGTATATGCACTTGTCAAAACTTCTCCATAATCTGTGGTCCACATTCTTCATTCTGATATATTTATTGTCAGGACGAATTGACAATACTCTATGTATATGTATATATATATATATATATATATATATATATACATACAATTTTTCTATTATCAGTTCATCCTGATATAAAATATATCAGGACGAAAAAATGTAGACCATTAGATTTACATACTTTAACTCAAAGTGTATGCTCTTGTCAAAACTTCTCCATAATCTATGGTTCACATTCTTCGTATTGATATATTTTATATCAGGACGAACTGACAGTAGAAAGACTATATATATACAGTTTTTCTAGTCCTGACAATAAATATATCAGGACGAAGAATAGACAAAAAATACGGATCAAGTACATACACATTAAATCAAAATATGTAAATCTAGTGGTCAACATTCTTCGTTATGATATATTTATTACCAGAACAACTTGATAATAGAAAATCTGTATATATATATATATATATATATTAAGGAATTTAAAAATTGTTGCTATATGGCTTCATCTAGATAGTTATCAAGAAAAACAGAGACGGACACATGGCCTCTTGCCATGGTGATGGATCTTTCCTTTGGAAACACCACCACCTAAAATCGAGGCCCAGTGTATGTATGGCTTAAGGCCAATTTTCCCACCATTGGTGTGGGTGTTGTCCCACTTATGTGTGGGTGCTCTCTCCCCTCTTGTTAGAGTGTCAGTCTGGGTTGTACTTGTAGAGCCCAATCTCGTCGGTCCCGACAGTTATTGTAATAAAAAAAAACAAAAAAAAAAAAAACAGAGATGGATGTAAAAGATGCAATATCTTATATCTAATGATCTCTGTTCATTAAAAAGATTGTCATAGATACATATTCTCATTAGCTCAAACTTCAAAAACAAAATAAATAAAATTATATATATTTATAAAATAAAAAATTATAGAAAATAAGGAAAAAAAAGAAAGTAAAATTTTAATAAACTAGAATTACAACACTTGGATTGGTTGGTTTGGTATTTCTATTTTCGCTCTCTCACCCACTCGAATCATCAACTCAGTTCAACATTCTACTGAGTGAGGCTATTAGGACTTAGTGGCGGCGAGTTTCCAGGCAGAGGTGGCTATAAGCGGCCGTGTGTGCCACCCAAGCATCAAACAACCGTTGTTCTCCTCCACTCTGTACCCGTCACCGCCAGCAAACAAGGCCAACAACATGCTAGCTTGCTTGAACGCATTCGAACCGAGATGGACAGGGTCGAACCCGACCGACTCCATCCGAGTTCTCCACTGAGTCAACGTCTCATGTCTCTCAATCCTGTCTGCTCCTTCACACGCCACTACATTACATATCTGTCTCCCCAAATAAACCTCGGACATGACCAGGTCTTGACTCGGTGGAGCAAACGCCGTTCCCTCTAATGAGTCAAACAAACTTGAGTAGTAATGCAAAGCTTCCGTGAACCGGTCCAGAAAAACCGGACCGTTGTGGTTCGCTTCTTGTTCTACAACCGTGATAATCGTAGGTTTCATTGCTTTGATAGACGAAACGACCTTTTCGATCCCACCGGGTCGGGCCAAGAGACGGTGAAGCTCAAAAACCGAGTTGACGGCCACCGTCTCGATGTCGGGTTGGATATCGAGCAATTCGGGTTCGAGATCAGCCAAGCTATTCGCTACGAACCCTCGAAACTCGAACTCGACACCGATTGTATTGGCCAACTGCGCCAACCTCCAGCCCACTTGCTGCAACGCATCGGTGTTGTTGGGCTGCGGCGGGCCAATTCCAGTCAAACGGAAAGACGGCGGACCTCCGGGTCGGAGAGCCAGGGCCTGCATCAGAGCCGGCCACTGCATACCTTCTTTGATGCTGAAATCGACGACGTGAACCCTAGTTGCCGTCGCGAAGGCTTCGAGAATAGCTTGATTGGCGGTGAAGTGAGCGAATTTAAGGTAGGGGCAGGACTCATAGAAGTGCATTTGAAGGATATCATTGTACGACGAGTCGAGACATTCCTGAGGGTAGATTCTGTAAATTCTCCGAGCCAGCGCCTCCGCGAAGTACGTCGCGACCTTCCTCATCGCACCGGCCTGCGACGCCGCCAGCAGACCGATGTGCTTCACCAGCGCGTCGGCCAGCTTTAGATTCTCCTGCTGGATCGCCTCCGCGCAGGCCATAAGCGTGTGTACAAGTTGTACACCTGCTTCTTGTGAGTCAACCACCATCACAGGCCGAGTCGACTCAGAAACAGAAACCGCATCAGCAGATGTAGACCCAGATCCGATCGAAGTTTTCATTCTCTTCCGGCTGGTTTCGCTCCCCGAATCAGCTTGTGGGTAGGCGGCAACACCGGGGATTGCTCTAAGATCGTACTCTGAATCGTCGTTGTAGACACGGGACTGGTTCCTGATGATTTGTTGTTGGTCGTTGGAGTAAACAACTGAAGAAGCTGATTCGGTTGATGGATCTTGAATCTGGTGATTGTCGAAATCGAAAGTGGAACTAGAGTTGAGCTCTGAGAGCATACTCTGTACCCAACCGGAGAGATCTGATGGATTGTAGTGAACAGTATCACCAAGATGAGAGATTCCATCCTCCTGAGCAGAACCCATCACCATCTCAAGCTGCTCCAGCTTCTGTGCCACGTCAGCCATGTCGGAAGACTTCACCTTGTAACCCAGAACCGCCAGTAGCTCGTCCATGCCGCCGCCGCCGCCGCCGTCTTGTTCTTCTTCCCACATCTTTCCTTTATTCGACGGACATTCGCCTTTCGCATTACTACTCCTTCCACTGCCACTGCCACTGCCGCCACCACAGCTTTCTTGGAGATCCCTCTTCATGATTTTTTTTTTTTTTTTTTTTTTTTTTTTTTTTTTTTTTTTTTCGACTATAACATGTTCAATGGTAGAAAATCAGGTGGCGTCATCGGTTTTTTATTTTAGTTTTTTTTTTCTTCTAATCTTGTTGCAAAAAGTTTGAGAAGTTTTTTCAGAGAGAAAATGATAAAAAAGAAGAGACGATGTTCTGGGTGGAAGGTCCAATGAAGGAACAGCAAATGGAAGAGATAAGGAACAACTAAGACCATAATAATGGCTACTTTATATATATTTTTTTGTGGTTTTTAGAAAACAAAAACAAAATTCTAAATTATTATTTATTTTAATAGTTATATTATTTTTTTAACATGATTTAAAATTGGGATATTATAATAAAACCTCCAGTTTGATATATGGTTCAAAATACACCCTCTAATTTATTTAATTTCCCAGTCAGGGAGTTGTTGTTTTTTTTTTTTTTTGTTGGACACTAATTAAATCAACTCATAATCTATGTACTATTTGAGATCAAGTTTTATTTAGACAAAAAGATATTTAATTTCAATATCCAAAAGAAATTATCTACACCTATTTATAAAATATTATATGAAACTTAAACTTTTTAGTTAATATTTTGCTATGAACGGTGGAAGAAAATATATACCCTATTTAAGTAAGAGTAGATGTACCAATTAGAGTTGTCATTACTCGTGGATTGTGTATTAAAAAATAATAATAATAGGTATAATTTGAAATTATAGAGTTATTTTTTGATTTGAATGAATTTTGTTTTTGATTTTTCGTTAAATTTTATGAAACAATAACATACCAACTGTAATAGAGTAAAAAATTATTGCATATCAGCATATGTAAGTATTATATATTGGGTTATGATATTTTTGAAAGAAAAGAGAGCATGAATATTTGGTCCGGCAAGTAGATTATAAAAAATCATCACCCGTTGAAAAAAAAAAAAAAAAATGGGAAAAAGATGCTGTTGATAAAGTTACAGGGTGGTCGTGTATGCCCAACTCCCACACATTAGAAATTCCGTTGGCTTTGCGTTTATCCAATGAAGCGATTTTGGGAACTGATAATACATGGGGTCCACCCTCCCTTATTCGACTAACACCCTTTCATACTCTTTCCAAAGGGCGCGTGCCTCACGCTCTTCTACACATTAGATTTCTTTTATAAAAAAAAAAATTAAGGGCGCGTTTGTTAACGTTTTCAGAAACTGGTTTTTGTTTTTTGAGTCACAAAAACTGTAAAAACCCGTTTGGTAGAATGATTTCAAAAAACTGTTTTATAAAACATTGAGAACAGTTTTCATTTTTAATGAACAAAAAATTGAGAACTCTGAAAACAACAATTTGTTGTTTTCAGTATTCTTGAAAAAAAAAATTTAGCAATAAAATTTACTCAAATCAAATCCATCTTTTGGATCTTCATGGATCTATACCAAAAAGATGATGATGATTTCGACATGTTTAATGATGAAAATTAAATTTATTTATTATTTAATTTTAATTTTTTTAGTTTTAATGTTTAATTATTTTAATATCATTTTTTCATTATTTATAATATTAATCTTTTAAAAATGATTTTAAAAATATTATAGCAAACACATTTTTTATGTTTTGATTCTCCGAATATCGTTTTCAACCATTGCTACCAAACGCGTTTTCAAATTCAAAAAATCCAAAAATCAGTTTTTCGAAAACTTCAGATTACAAGAAAACAAAAACTGAAAAACGAAAACGTTACCAAATGGCCCCTAATTCTCTCTACACGTATGATGTATCCTTTTTGCTACATCCAAAAAGTTTATATAATTTCCCACATGATTTGCAGAGGGAATTTACATCAATTAACCTAAAAATAATAATAGGAGAAATGAACTTGTTGAGATTATAATATAACATCTTTATAATGTAGGTTTTTAATTTTAAATTTTTATTATTTATATTACATATTAATATACTTCCATTTTTAAACCAATTATATATGTTGATGGATAATAATGTTAGACATTAATTTTTTTTTTTCAAAATTTATTCTTTCAATTTTTTTGGATACATATATTAAAAGTTCAAAGTCAAAAAATATTTTTGAATAATATTTAGTTATTTAAGCAAAATAATTTATAAAAGAAAAAGAAAAAAGTCAAGATGAAAGGTAAAAAATAATAATAATAATAATAAATAAATAAATAAAATCTTATCACCCAAAATGATAGCATGTTAATCGCAATGCAATAAAAAAAAAAAAAAAAAAAATCATAAAATGGGTTTTATATTAAAAATATTTTTTATAAAAAATGTGTTTTTTGTGAAGTATTAGATTTTTTATAAATGTTAATTTTAACAAAAAAAAAATTATAATATAAATTTTTTTTAAAACAAAATTGAGTTATTTTTTAACTCACAACCTGATAAATGCAGGTGTGGGAGGTTTACCACCGAACTAATCTTTTCACATCGTAAATTTATTTTAAATTAAAAAAATACAACTCAAACCAAGTGCGTAACCATGTAGAGACTAGACTAGACTATAGTCAAGTCAAAAATTTTGAAAAAAATATTATATATAGCAAGATCCATGACTCCATAATTTTATTATTAAAGCTAATGAGAGAGAAGAGAAAAAATAGGAAATGATATAAAACTATTAATGGAAAAGAGAGTAATAATAAAGATAACTAATGATCATGAAATCTTGACCATTCAAATAGATAGAATCTATTGGACACAAAAATGTGTCAAATCCTGTGTAAAAAAAATGGAGCCATAAATCCTGCCTCTATATATATGCCCTAACAACAAAATTATTTCCACAAATAGAAATAAACACACATATCAATGACTGTATTTATTATCTTATTACAATAAATGCAGTGACTATTATACAAACTAGGAATCTTCTCTTTAATACAAAAGATTATGTGCACACTTGATTAGTTTTGCATGTGAGTCAAGATTTCTAACCAAGGGGGCTAAACTAATATAAATGGGTTACAATTACTAATAAGGGACATGATTCTTACCCTTCAAAATGTATATGCTATATTAAAAACATAATAACACGAAAATATAAATAACCTACAACACAAGTGCATCACTATTGCATTTAATTAATTGATACCCTATGAGGGCTCACAACACACAATTCATCAATTATCATATTAGAATAAATGGTATCAAAACAGTTTATTTCACTTTTCAACCCCCTATAAACTTGCAAGAAATTCATCTTTCATCTTATTGCGAAGTGTTGTTTTAATAATCTTCATGGTTAAAATCCATGGGGTAGAACAAGATTTGTTACAGGCCCTTATACATATAAATCTTATTTTAAAATCCATTAAATTTCATCACTTAAACAATTTGTGCCAAGTGAGTGGATTTTTGAATACATCTCGATTTATTTGAACATTTTGAAAATTTGAATTGAATACATCTAGATTTTAATTGAATCTTTATAAGTTTAGAATGAAAACAGTTAAATTTTTATGGACTTTTAAAAGTCTGAATTTGATACACCCGCACTTTTAAAATCTTTTAAATTAATTCTAATCAACTCTAGATTGAATACGCCCCATAAATGTTTGGACTCGATATATTTAAAACATGAGTTTGAATTTATGAGGATGGGATATTGGGTGGAATAGAACTGAAATTCATAATTATAAACTTTATAATTTAATTTAATTATATATATATATATATATATATAGTAATTTTCCAATGAGGACTTTTACAATGCACACTTTAAGCACCTTTGATGAAATTGCATGTACTCAAATGTTTTTCGATGAGATTTTTGCATGCATCCTAATAAAATTAAAATACACATTTGGTAAAAAATTGGAATTTTTTTGGATTTGAGAACTATTTTTTTCTTATATTTCCCGATTTTTAAATGTTTTATCTTCAAAAAAATCGGAAAAAAATTAGTTCTTACACCCAAATTTTTTTTAATTTTTTTTCCATAAATGTATTTAAATGTTTTCACCATCCATACAAAAAATTAGATCAAGATTCAATATATTCATTACTATTTCATTAAAGGTGCTTAAAGTATGCATCGTAAAAAGTCCTCATTGGAAAATTACTCTCTCTCTCTCTCTCTCTCTCTCTCCATATATATATATATATATATATATATAGGATCAATGATAGGATCAATGACCCCATTTTTTTACACAACTTCTTGGCCATTGAATCTTGCTTCTTTCAATAGATAGGATTAATCTCTTTTATCTTTTTTTTTTTTTAATTTTTATTTTATTTAATGCAAACATTGTCTCTCACCTATTTAATACTTTTATCTCTCCAAAATATTATTATTTTGTTAAATTCTCTCACCTTATTTAATTTTATGTCTTTTATTTATTTTTGTTTTGTTTTCATTTTTCCTTTATTTTTTATTTTTTTCTCTTGTTTTTTACTATTCTTATTTCTCAATTTACTTCATCTAAAACCAGAAATTTTATACATGTAATCACTTGCTCTTTTCCACTCCCCTCTTTTGTTTTATTGATGTTTTATTAAAATAGATCAAGTAATGTATTTATTGGTAGTTTTTCATTGAATTGCTTATTACACATAGTTTTTATTTTACAAATATTAATATAAATGAAGTCATGTATGATGTTGTTGTTCAAATTTACAAATATATTAACAAGACCAATACAAGTGAAAATAATTTTGTTGTACAACTTTACGAAATTACAATGTATAAGTTAATGAAATAAGAAATGATAAAAGAGGAAAAGAATAATAATAATAATAATAAATAAAATAGGAGAGTGGAAAGGAGCTGTGATTACATGTGTTGTATATATAAGTTCGCCAACTTGACACGTCATCAAAAGAGCTAACAAGACTGCCACGTCATTCATTGACCAGGTCAAGGAAAGGAGTCTGACAAGTCAGAAGGATAAAAGCCAGAAGGAAGTTAAAGGCATGGCTGCCGATTCCCAAAAACCTACTCGCCGAATATAGAAGTGTGCTCGCCAGAAACGCAATACCCAGAAACTAAAGGTACTCGCTGGACCAGCACACTGGGCTTGAACCAACTCGGTAAAAAATACAGAAGTAAACCCTACACTTTTAGAAGACCCAAAGCAACAAGGAATCATAAAAGGAAAGAAGACCCAGTCCGCGACAAAGAAGGATCCTAGAACAAATCAACAAAGGGAAACCCTAAGTAAACATGTATAAATAGAACCACTTATCCCACGAGGAAGGGGTTTAGAAAGAGAGAGAGAGAGAAAAGAGAGCAATTGTGAGAGATTAGAGTGTGTAACAAAGCAACGAAAACCTAGTATTATTCTTCTGCCCTCAGGGGCGCCGTGGTTTTTTCCCATTCAAGGGTTTTCCACGTAAAACTTGTCTTTTGCTTGTGTTCTTAATTTTCTTGCTTCATATTAAATTGATTTAATTGTTGAGTACGTGGCAATCCAAATTTCACCGTCAACAACATGTATAAAATTTCTAGTTTTAGATGAAGTAAACTAAGAAATAAGAATAGTAAAAAAAAAAAAAAAAAAAGATTAAAATGATTTTAAAGATCGAAAAGTGAGAGTGAAAGTCACACCGATAATATTCTTTTCTTTTTTCTTTTACATGTTTATTTATTTATTTTACTTTACCTGAATCCAACATCATTGGTGTTAAAGTTGTACACCAAAATTATTTTCACTTGTATTGGTCTTGTTAATATTTGTAAATTTGATCAACAACATCGTACATGACTTCATTTAGACTGATATTTGTAAAATAAAAACTAGGTGTAATAAGTAATTCAATGAAAAACTACCAATGAATACATGACTTAATCTATAAAATTAATAAAACATCAATAAAACAAAAGAGGAGAGTGGAAAGGAGCAAGTGATTACATATATAAAATTTCTAGTTTTAGATGAAGTAAATTGAGAAATAAGAAAAGTAAAAAACAAGAGAAAAATAAAATAAAAAGATTTTAAAGATTATAAAGTGAGAGTGAAAGTCATACCATGATTTTTTGGTTTCAGGTAAAGTAACAAAAAAAAAAAAAAGTGTAAAGGAACAATGAAAAGAAAAGAAAAGAAAAGAAAAGACAATTAAATAAGGTGAGAGAATTTAATAAAATAATAATAGTTTAGAGAGATAAAAGTATTAAATAACATAAATAAGAGATTAAATCCTATCCATTAAAAGAAGAAAGATCCAATGGCCAAAAAGTTATATAAAAAATTATGTAAAAAATGGGACCATGAATCCTGCTACATATATATATATATATATATATATGTGGATAGTGTTAACCTATATACTAATAATTGTTCTGTTTTTAAGGGCATAAATTTACACTATCCATAAACACTATAATTCTATAAAACGTATTCTATTGAAAGTATAATCCACGCTACATTAAAGTCGAGTGTGGGAACTGTTTAACTTCTTACATGAGCACATGAGGAGAGATGATGGGTCAACTTTAGATTTGACGCGCTGACAGCGCAAGTAACATGCAGACGCCAGTGAAATAAAGCTTAGTGTACAATAAAAGCCAAGTGGCGTCAGTTGAAGAGAACGTACAGAACACGCTCCAAATAACCCACAAAAAATAGCTGAAATCCAAACGGAACTACTATTATTGTTGTGATTGGGCCCCACAAAATGGTGAAGATGAGATCAAAGGGGCGGAGATTCAGACGTCAACATCGATTTTAGGACTATCACAACATCCTGGTGGGACCTATCTCTCAATGTTAACGGAACAAAAAAATAAAAGATAACTTCGTTAAGGTTAACGGCGATGAAGATAACGGCACACAGTTGTTGGTTTAAGTATAAACGGGTAAAATTACTAAAAATATATGGCTAATTGGCAAGAATACCCCTTGAACTATACCCGAATGTACACCTTGCCCCTTATACTTTTTTTTTGGGCACTAAACCCCTTGAACTATCATAAATTTGTAATGACTAACAGAAACCTAACGGAACCCTAATTCCATCTAGGGAAAATTACACGAAGTTCCACTGATTATTTATATAACTACATTAAACCGGAAAAATATAATAATATGACACGAATACCCCTCTGACCAATTTTTTTTTTTAAATTTAAATTTAAAATTGAATTAATGGTTAAATAATAATAAATTTTAGAATTTTATTATAAAGATAATTAAATAAATATAGAAATGAAAAAATTAAATTGATTTAACAATTATTTAAATTATCTTTTTATTTAAATATCCCTAAATATAAAACCCATATAAATATTTAAATTATTTAAGAAAAATAAAAATAATGGTTAAATAATAATACAATTCCCTTCCAATAATAATAATAATAATAATAATACAATTCTGATTTTTTTTTTATAAAGAAAAATAAAATCTTTAAAAAATTAAAATATCTTTAAAATTTCTACCATCCATCTCAGAGATAGACGGTGGAAAAATATTTATTAAAAAAAATTCAAATAAAAAAAGCATTTTTTAAATAGACTGACTGATCTCAATTACAAAAAAAATAAAATAATAAGTTTCTCCATTAATCAAGATCCATCAATGTTCTTTTTTTATTATTATTATATTTATTTTTATTTTTTTTAATTTTTTTAATTGGATTTTGTTTATTGGTTTGTGAATTGTGTTTTTTAAATTAATTTTTTAACTTAATGAACATAGAGAAGAGAAATCCTTAAAATAAAAAATTTCAAATAAATATTTTTAAATGAACATCGATCCATCTAATTAAATAAACATCTATTTCTTCATCCAATCCTTAAAAATTTCCCTTCTCCAAAGAAATAAAAAAATTTAAATTTGCAACACCCAGAAACCAAAAATTAAAAAATTTAATTTTTAATTCTTCTATATGTGTTTTTAATTGGAGCGATGTTCAATTTTTTAAAATTTGTATTTGTATTATTATTATTATTATTTTGTAATTGAGATAAATCAATCTATTTCAAAAAAAAAAAAAAAAAATTGAGATAAATCAATCAATTTAAAAAAAATTCTTTTTTTTTATTTGAATTTGTTTTAATAAATATTTCTCCACCGTCAATCTATGAGATTGATGGTAGAGATTTTAAAGATGTTTTAATTTTTTAAAGATTTTATTTTCTTTACAAAAAAAAAAATCAGAATTGTATTATTATTATTTATTTTTTTTGAAAGGGAATTGTATTATTATTTAACAATTATTTTTATTTTTCTTAAATAATTTAAATATTTATCTGGGTTTTATATTTAGGGATATTTAAATAAAAAGATAATTTAAATAATTGTTATATCAATTTACTTTTTTCATTTCTCTATTTATTTAATTGTATTTATAATAAAATTCAGAATTTAATTATTATTTAACCATTATTTCAATTTTAAATTTAATTTTTAAAAAAAATAATTTGGTCAGAGGGGTATTCGTGTCATATTATTATATTTTTCCTATTTAATGCAATTATATAAATAATCAGGGGAACTTAGTGTAATTTTCCCTAGACGGAATTAGGGTTCCGTTAGCCATTGCAAATTTATGATAGTTCAGGGGGTTTAGTGCCGAAAAAAAAAGTATAGGGGTCAAAGTGCACATTCGGGTATAGTTCAGGGGGTATTCTTGCCATTAGCCAAAATATATTTATTAGTTTAAATATAGGAGAGTTTCTTTTGACAATCCAATTTTTTCTTTTCACACTTCTTTTCTAAAAACAATCCATTCTCAAAATTTAAATTTTAAAAAATTCTAAAGACACTTCCTTTTGTTCCAAAATTATCCTTTATATCTTTTGGCACTCCAATTGTAAAGACACTCCATTTAAAAAAAAAAAAATTCTAAAGACACTCCATTTTATTTTAATATTTTACCTATTATTATTTTTTAATTTTAATTTTAACATATAACAAAAAAAAAAAAAAAAAAAAAAAAAAAAAAAAAAAAAAAAAAACTAGTAATTTGAATTTGATCTCTTTAGTCCACGGATACAACAGTGGCACAACTCATATGATGACCTCATTTTTTATTTTGTATATTTGTTGAATGAAAATTAAGGTGGGGTGATGTTTAGAGCAGCCCTAATTTTGGTATGTCTTGCTTTTGAGGTCCCATGTGCTTACTGTCTCTTGGTGTGTTTTTTTGGTATGTTTGTTCTCAGGTGTGCTTGTTTTTGCTACCCTTTTGTCTGTTCTTCAAGTGGGTGTTTTAGTGATTCTTTGGGTGCTCTGGTTGTATCTTTGTTTGTTGTTTCTTAGCCTTTTATGGCTTGTGAATGAAGTCTGAACTGTTAAAAAAAAAAATCTTCAAGCAAAACTTGATAAAAAAAAAATGATATTTCTTGTCGAGAAACAACAATTCAATCAAAGGGCACTAAAGCAAACACAAATATAGTACAATATCTCATAATAAACCATTATACTAACTAAGCTCTGAAAATTGATTAAACTTTGTAACAAAATGAGAATTTAAATTAAAGATAAATATGTTCCAATTGACAAAAAAAAAAAGTGTCTTTAACTCAAATTAAATATACCCCACACATTTGATTTGTCATGGGGTATTCAAACCAATTGTATCTTGTGAAGCAACATTAGAAAACAATTCTTCGAAAGTAACTAGATTTGCTGTATATGAAGTTGCCCATCCTTCTGCACACGGATGCCGATATTTCAACCAACCGGAGGCTATAGGAGGCATAGGCGAATTTGGGCGCATGAATACCTGCACAAAATAAAACCTTAATATATATGTACACTTATATTTGACAATAACTGATTATATAAATATATCTTAAATGCATTATATATACCTCTACGAAATGACATCCAGCAACAAAGCCAATCGTTATTATTTTATGAGAGGGGTGAGGCAATGGTACTGATTTGAGTGGGAGGAACGTAAAACATTGCTGCTGAGATATGAGTACTAGCACAACATTATATTTGGAAGCAACGAGATAGCCAACCTCAGGCATAGTCATCCAATATTCAATAGTCGGCTTTGCATTAAAATAAGAGAGTGAAAATAAAACTTCTTGTGCTATATTAGCATATCCAAATAGTTGGTTATATGTATCAAAATGACACTGCAACTCATCAACTAAGTCTCTTCTAACCTGAATCCAATTATCTTGACCCATACCCATTAAATCAGCCACAGCTCGAAAACCACAATTTCCATCCGAATCAACATCTTTAACATGAAGTATATAAGGTCTCCACTCCAACGAAAATGAATCAATGTAAGAAATATTTTGAACAAATGGTGATCTTTTAACCTTCAATTTTTTTTTCTCATTTGATTGAGTAGATGCAGTATTTAAAGATATGAGATGTGCATGATGATTACCTTGTAGAGATTCTACATACTCAAACTTTGATGGATCTCGACGAGTAGACTTGTCTAATTTCATGGAGGGTCGTCCTCGCACCTTAGTTTTAACCTCAGGCTCAACAAGAAAAGTTAATGCTGGATCTGCCAACTCTTTCAACTTTTTCAATAATTGTATCTTATTGCAATCATCAACACCATTAAATCGTTTCAATATCATTTCAAGTTCTGTTATGCAACTTAACACTTCTGTCTTCTTTGGACCGGTGCAAACCACATGTCCACATCAAGTTTCCTCCAATGAGGATGTATAGATTTTAAAGGAATGGGTTGACTATCACGTTTATATGATGCTATCTCATGTGCACATGGACAACCGTATGTGCGTCGAACTACACATCCACAAGAAGAGACATCTAAACCGATGGAATCAGCTCGTTCGAATTCATCAAGTATCGTCTCCAGAATATTCCTCGATACAAGTCCCCTCAACTCCTTAAAGGCACCAAGTTGAAAACTATGTTGCACAATAATCATACTCTTTTGAAATGAAGCTTTTACCTCAGTATGCTGCAATTCTAACAAAGTGTGAACCTTTGTCCATGATGTGGCAAATGTCCCTTGAGATGATCCTAGTTGTCTCTTCAAGCTTGCATGTGAACTCTTAGCCCTGTAAAAAAAAGCTCCATAAATTATGGAAGAATATAAAGCTCTCATATATACTAAAATTAAGTGCCAATATTAATTAAGTTATGAATATGTACCTGTTTGTTGTCACGTTTCCAAAATGACAAACCAAATCTGTCCATGTTGCGACAAACTTTTCTTTGTGTTTGTTTAGCCATATCTTCTTGACGTAATCAAGTGCTTTCGGATATTTAGCAAAATCAGTTTCCATTACATTTAAATGCCACACATACTCTTGTTCAGTGGCAGATAACACAAGTACATTCCAACTACAAATGAAAGCATCCCACCTCCCTTTAGTCTCAAATAACTTTTTGCAATTAGCTAATACATTCTTTGAAATATGCCATCTGCATAAAAGATTACTAGCATCTCGAAATACCTTTTCAATAGCATTCATCAAAGCCATCTCTCTATCCGTAACAATTACACTCAGTAGCACATTAATTTGTATAATACTCTTTAATTTCTCAAGTGCCCAAGTATAGTTATCTTCACGCTCGTATTCTAAGTATACAAAAGCAACAGAAAATGTCATCTCAGTGGATGTAATACCAACTATCTCCAATAACGGCATGCGATATCTATTAGTTTTGTACATACAATCCATAATTAGAACATGTGGAAAAGCATGTAACAACTCAATTGAAAAAGGGTGTGCGAAGAACAAATCCCTTACACAATCTGTATCTTCATTATTGCGATGCCACTCAATGTAATTGTGTTCAGAAAGCTTACTCAACAGTTGATGCATTTGTGACCTCCCAGCTAGTTCTTTAATCTTATATTTATGTTGTGCATTATAAATTGTTTTCATTGTCGTGGCATTATGTTCATCCCTTGTCTTTAAAGTATACAATATATCTTTGCGCTTAACGTTGCTCTTTGACATATCAACCAATAAATCGGTTTCTGTTTCGTTAAGCCTGCCAGCAAATGAATAGCCTTCAAAATATTGTGCAGCTGCATGATTGTGTACCCCACAAACCACTTTCAAAATCCAATCATCATCACTTTCCAATTTCTATCCCTTTAATAAAAATGGGCAACCACACTTTTTCGTTCCAGTTGCTTTAGGTCGTTTTGGTTTTGTAGCTTCTTTATACCTGTGCCTATAAGCACCACTTCTTTTGCATGCAAAATTCATCCGTGGCTTTTTTCCCTCTACAGCAACATAAGAATTTTTAATAACAATAACAAACCCGTTTCTCTTCCCGATATCTCGAGTCCATTCAATTAACGCTTCTCTGTTCTTGAAAATCTGGATATAGTAAATTAAAAATTAATGTCATACTACTTGTCCATTTTTGTTAATAAAAAAATGTAACAACAAACTTAATAAGTCACATACCGTTTTAGTGGTACAAGCCTTGGTGCAGTCAACAATGTGCAATTCATTTTCAACGATATGCTCACGTGTCATATTTTCATCCTTCACAATGCAACATAAAAAAATGTTAATCAAGCAAAACTACAGTAAGAAATTATTCCAAATAAAAAATTTAAGTCAAACAGGAGACAAAAACAACAAAAGAAGCCCCTAAAGCAAGCGGGCAACAAGCACCTACAACAAATAACAGAAGAAACTAACTACACGCATCAGACAAAAAACAAGAAGACCTATCTCATTGACCTATTTTTCTTTAAAAAAAATTGATTACTATCTTCTTACTTCTAAAAAAGAACATGTATAGAAAGAGTATTTCTAGAATATATTAAACTTTGACAACACCAATATTGTGTCAAAATTCTTGAAATTCAATAGGAAAACAAAAAAATTATAAGTTAAAAAATAATTAAATACTTTTTTTTTGAAAGGCAATTTATTGAAGGCCACAAAGAGCAGCACAAAAGCAATGGGGAACAAGGAGGCAACAAACCAAAATAGAGAGCCACCACCCAAGCACACTCATAGCAAAAAAACTAGGCACAAACCAAAACAGAGCCCAACAAACAAGCATGCCTACAGCAAAGAACAAAAAAAAAAAAAAAAAAAAAAAAAACGAACAACACAAAAACAAAACAGAACTCAAGAACCCAGAAATCAAATATCACTCCAAATTAAAACATCCCTCCCACCCTTGGAACCACGCTTAGCCAGCATATCCGCACATAAATTAAAAATAATTAAATACTTACTTCTTGATTACTACTTGTTTCTTGTTGCATATCATTCTCTATCACTTTAGAATTTGCTTCTCGTTGCATATCATTCTCCATCACTTCAGAATTTTCTTCCAGCTGTAAATTATTATGCATCCCTTTAGGATTTTCTTCTGGTTGCATATCATTCTCCATCACTTCTCAATCAATAAAAATTTTAAAATATTGGAAAAGAAGAAGAAGATATTTTAGGGTTTGTAAAAAAAAAAAACACACAAAAGAAGAAAACGTTATTTTCTAAAACAAAACTAGTTTGGAGTGTCTTTAGATTTTTTTTTGTCTAGTTTAGTAATTTTAATTTAGGTTAAAATTGTCATTAATTTTTTTTTTTTAAAGTGGAGTGTAAATAGATAATTTATAGATTGGATGGAGAAGCTCTCTAAATATAGTATTTAAACATTTTTTTATGTAAAGAAATTAAATGACAAAATGAGGTTATCACTTATCACAATAGCATGTCTCTCACACCCACACCACAAGATTATGGGTTCGAGTCACTTCCTCTTTCTAAACCCTGAATTATTATAATATTTCAAAAAAATGTAAAGAAATTAAATATGGACAATGGTAGACATCCAACACTTGCATCCAACTGTTGATGTGTCAATTGGTGAGTGGATACACATTAATAATGATTTATCCATGTATCCACTCACCAATTGATACATCAACAGTTGGATGCAAGTGTTGAACAAAAGTGTTGGATGTCTAACATTATCCATTAAATATATGTCCATGAAGTACTTTGTTATAATTTGTGTAAAAGTAAAACTCTTTAAGGGCCAGTTTGGTATTACTGTAACTTTTATAATAATCACCGTTAGTTGTGCTGAAGGAATAATCGCTGTAAAGTTAATCAGCAGATATTTTGTTAATTATATTTTTAAAACTACTGTATAGCTCAAAAACAATATATTTATGTTTAATAATTTTAATGTAAAAGTGCTAAAATCAGTTACAATGACTTAAATATATATGATTTTAGAACCCTACTTCAATTTTTTTAATTAATGATATATATTAAATCAATATTTAAGTAGAATATTTAAATTAGAAAAAAAAAATCATAAGAACAATAAAAATATTTTTAAGAGATTTCATAAATAAAATCAATATTTAAATAGAATATTTAATTTTGAGATGAAATAAGGTATATAAATGATTTTAACTTGATTGCATAAGGTTAATAATGATATTTTAAAAGTTGAAATAGATTATTCCATAATTACTTTAAAAAAGTAACCTGCCACTTATTTCTCAAAATTACTATCAAAACTTGTTAGATTATCAATTAATCACTTTTGGAAGTTTTACCAAACATTATTTTATATAAAAATTATAAAATAAGCTGATTTTAACTTTTCAAAAGTAAAACCAAACTAACCCTAAAACTATTTATATTATATTCTTAAAATCTCCAAGTTTTGGTCTTTTATCTCTATCGGATAATCACTATTTTATTAACGGTATTTCTTGAAAATATGTGTGTTTATATTTTGTATTGAGATGATTTAATGGTAATTCTTGAATATATGTGTGATTATTTTTTTTTTATTGAAATGGCCTATTAGTTTAGTATGATATTATTGGAAATAGTTGTCTTAGGTGTTGTTTGTTTTTTTTTCTTTACTTAAGTCATTAATATCACTTAAATATTATGACACTCTCATTTATTTATTTGTTTTTATTTGAGATTATATAACTTAAATATTAAGTGGTTTCGGTTTTACTATCTACCATCATCTAAAGGAATGATTTAACTTTTAATATATTAACTTTTTCACTCTCTTTTATTTTTCAACATGTATTTACTTTCATTTATAATTATTCATTAATTTAAATATTTTATTTTAAATAAATAAAAATTAATAATTTATTTTAAAAAAAATTTAAAAAAATTTGGTAGCCTCCTCCTTCCTCGTTGCTGTATCAAGAAGATGTCCAGCGACCTCCTCTAAGGGTGGCGACGGAGGCCGATGACCTCCTCCATGGAGACCACTGGCCTCTATTACTAAGTTTAGAGGAGGCCAGCGATCTCCTCCCATTGAAACGAATGGGAGGAGATTGTGGTCTCCTCTCTTCAATCGAGAGGAGGTCGGCCAACCAGCTTCTCCAATCAAAGCCTAGTGAGGCGATGCCACCACCGCCGCTTCCTAGGTCAATTTAGGGTTAAGTTAGTGTTAGGGTGGGTTAGGGTTGTTTAGGAAATTGGGGATTCGGAATTGGCCTGACCCTTGATGGTCCTATGAAGCTTGTCTCATGCCCCAACCTAGCTAGGGTTTGTGTAGAAGTCGGTCTTCTCAAGGAAAACCTCCAAAATCGTCTTGGAATTGGATCTACAGGCATATGGGTCACTAGGAAAAAAACCATTTCTTTTTTAATACCTAAGTTCTACGGGCATTCTATTATCACTTTTTAAACTGGGCTGGAATACAAAACCAAACGTATCCTAGTCATACGCTTGAAATAAGTCATACAATTTCATCTATTACCAAAAAAAAAAAAAAAGTATATCCATCCCCTTTAGTGTCTTTCCACTTTTGTCGTTCAGGAACAAGCACTTCACCTAATTTTTTAGAATCTCGGCCTGGTTTTTCCCCACTAACCGATTATGTTACGACCACTGAACAAACTTGGTTGACAAACATGGTTTATACACCGCTAATGTAGCAGCTTGTCGAGCATTGGACAAACTCGCCCCATCAATTTCAAATGGGATTTGTCCCATGGACACACGAGCAATACAACCCGTATGAAACTATTAAGGTGTGTCTAAATATACCTAGGGGGTGGGAGGGGTGAATAGGTTTTAATCAAGTTAATTACCGATTTTTCTTGATTAGTCAATATTCAATCAAACACCAAATCTAAGCAAAATACAATCAACTAAATCTATATGGGAAAACAATAAATTGCACGTTGATTGATTTGCATGAGAAACCCACGATTGGAAAAAACTCACGGGCTAATATGCTAGCCACACATGGTCCTCAAATCCACTACTTGAATGAAAGTTTACAACCTAGGTTGACCTCAACCATTCTTGGTCACTAACTCTTCCACTCTACCTAATAGGCCTTCAATAGCGATTTTAGACCTACTTGCTTGTACACTAAGCAACTTAGTCACAAGGCTTTAATCACAATGAAGAGAACACAACCTATATGTGTATCAGGTGCATAAATGCTAGGTTAACACATTTAATGCTTGTCAAATCATGTATGAGCATGTCAATCAATCCTAAATATAATGTGTTTACATGTCATATACAACTTAGTTATATAAGATTAAAAACAATCATAGATGCAATAGCTATCACAATACAACAACTCAATCAATCAACACAAAATCTCAATCTTGTATATAAAATCTAATCTAGATGAATACAAGTAATAAATAAGATTTCTTGTTAAGTAAAAACACAAAAATGGATTAAAATGGTGTTCAACTTACCATGTCATATGTGTTGAAGAAGACCCATGCAAGAGTGCATCCTAGATAAAGCTAGATTATGCTAGATGATGTTTGATGCATATGGACATAAGTTTGAATAATCAAATATGAGTTCTTAGATGATTTTCTCTCTTGGAAAATGCAATCTCTCAAAAATATGATTTTGAACACTTGAAAATGACATAGAGAGAAAGTGGCAAATATATAGGAGGTCAACATGAAGCTACAACGTTTTGATCATTTTTTTAAACTAAAAACCGTCACAACCGTTGTGCGTGCCGCGGTATAAACAGGGTGTCTGAACCACGGTACACATAGCATGTAGGCTCTGGAAAGTTTCACGGTGAGGGATCGCTCCAGAAGCAGGGTGCACCCACCGCGGCATACACAACGAAAAACATTAGGGGTTGCACCTGACACGGACCGCGACTCAAGCATGTGATCCGGCAACGGTACCCACGGCTATACCAACCATGGTAAAGAGAAAATTTCTCTTTTCAAAGTAACAAGTCACACTTAGTCTATATGCAAGATGTGCAAGTGTGAAGTGTGAAGAGAATATACATCAAAGGCAATGAACACACATGCATACAAGAGAGGTGTGTGTGTGTGTGCAACTATTCTCTTCAATGTAAATAAACACAAATGATATACCTTTGAAGTGCTTATCATCTTGAGGTCTTGAGGAGGACTTTTGATCTTGATCACCAACAATTAAACACCTAAGCTACCCTTACATCATAACACTAATTGTGGTTTGTCAACGAAATAAACCAATCAAAAATGAGGAACTTACACCCTTTACAATATTTACTATATCATAAGTAGGGCCTTTCTCTTTTGATTGGGTTTGCTATGAAAGAAATATTCTTTAATGCCTCTCGGGGCGTCCAATCATACTAATCATATTATATAATATAAAAAAGTTATTTCTTATGAGAAAACGAGACATGGCATTTATTTAATGTAATTAATAAATTGTTTATTTTATTTATTTATTTAATATTCATATAATATAAAAATATCATATATCACATATAATAATAATTTAACAAAAATAGCTTCTTTTCATATGAAAGTAACATGTGTCATTATTTAATGTTACCTTATCATATATCACATATAATCTTATTAGCTTTTTCAACCAGAAGCCGCCATGTGTCCCTTCATTAATGTTGTTATTTTTTTTTTTCTTTTAAAGCATTATTTTTTTTTTGAAACATTCGTTTAAAGCACTAATGTTGTTGTTATTATATCATACATAAAATATAATACAATGAAAATAGCTTATCATATCTTATATTATTGTAAAGTTCTCCATTATTATGATCGGCTTATTTTTGTGACAAACCACATTGAGATTTTTTTTTTTTTTTTTTTTTTGGTAATGGGTAGATTAGGATCTGTATGTGCTCAACAGTGTGATCATGATCAACAATCTTCCGGTTATCTCAAAGCTTCAGGAACAAGAGTTTCAAAGGTATATCACTTGACTTGTTCTCTTGAAGAGATTAGATGCACACACACACACACAATTCATTCATTTGTGTTTTTATCATCATTTTAGTGTGCATCATACCAATTTCTCACTTAAATAAAGGTTAGTGTGTTAGATCATTTGAGAATGCCTCTTCTTCTCATTGTCACAGTCTTGGTGTCGTCATGGTGTACCGTGAAAACCATTCCAGCGGATTTCACGGTCTAGATGTCGTCATGGTGAATCGCGAAAATCCTTCTAGAGGATTTCGAGTTCCAAATGTTGTCATGGTCCACCACGAATTTTGGGTGCAACAATCCTTCTAGAGGATTTCGCGGTCCAAGTATCGTTATGGTCCATCGTGAAAAATGGGCTGGAAAAACCTTCCAGAGGTTTTCGCTGCCAGAGTGTCGTCCTGGTGAACCGCAAATTTCATGCACGAAGTTTTCTCCAGTGACTTTTGCGGTCTTAGTCATTAAGGACCACGAAATAAGACTGTGAATATCCACTAACGTTTGAGTTGCCTTTGTCATGGTGGTTTTTCATCTTGGTTAACCGCAACATCCTAACCACGAAAAACTGTTCTTTGCAAAAATGATGTAGTTTTGTAAGAATCCTATAAATAAACCAAGACACCATCTTGTTTAACAAGAACTCCGAATTTTCCGAGATAGAGTGATATTGTTGAGTTCTTAGACAGAGGAAGGTTCAAGAAACCACTTGTGACTCTCCATTCCCCATTCATGTGCATTTAGGACATCATTAAGCATTGGTCTTCATTGTATCTTCACTTGGTAGGTAAGAACAACATTTCATCTCATTTACTGTTCTTCTTTTAATTACCAAGACATCATCTTTATTACTTTGTCATTGTTAGGAGTTAGCCCATTACTAGAATTGCTGGGTATACATATTCACATCTAGTTAAGTATTTAGTGTTAGTCTAGCACTTATTTGCATTAAGCATTCATAACATGTTCACTTAGACATTAATTTTCTTCATTGAGTTCAAGTCTTGTGGTTACATGTGGTAGTTGTACAAGTAAAGAGAATTTTGCAACCAAAGGTGTTGGTTGGCAAGCATTTGTCAAGTGTCACTATAAAAGGCCTACGGGTAGATAGGTTTAAGTTACGATCCTTGAGAAGAGTGACTAAGATGTCAACTTAGGATGTAATTAAACTATCATATAAGGGATTTTTATGACTAAGTGGCTAGCAAGATTAGTCCTGAGGGTTTTTCCCAATTGGAGGGTTTCTCATGTAAAAATCAAGTGTTATTTAATTTCCACATATTTACTTGATTTTTATGTTTATTTGTGTTGGGTTTAGTGTTTAATTTTAACTAATCAAAAAGTTGGTAATATAATTTATTAACAACCCATTCACTCCCCCTCTAAGTTTTTTAGTAACACTTTAGGTTATTTTCAATTATAATTTAATTCGTATCATAATATATGCTTTTAATCATATAGATTCTTCTTACTTGCCAAGTGTCCCTTTGTATTTGACTTTTATTTTTCTCATTATAAACTCTAAATTTTTTTTATTTTTTTTTTAAAGAAATGTGTAATTTGCATTTAATAAGATTAATTTCATTGTAAAATTTTCCTTTTATTAAGATGAAATGTTCGCATTTAATAAGGTTAATTTCATTGTAAGTTATGTGTTTTGGTTTCATCTATTTGGTTTTTGTTTTTCTCACTGTCAACACATTTAATAAGATTAATTTTAATGTAACATTTTCGTTTTTTTAGGGGGAATTGCACAAACATCCCTCGAGATTTGATGAAATTGCACAAATATGGCAGTTTTGGCCATATATACACAAACTTCCCTCAACATTTGAAAATTGTTGCACAAACATCCCCTACCGTTAAATAAATTCATTAGTCAATGGTCAACAGTGTAAAAAGTCTAAAATACCCTTTATTTTTATTTTAAATAAACTAAAAAAATTAAAAAATAAGATAAAAATATTTTTTTTAAAAATCAATAACATGAATGTATCTTAAATCTGAAACTTGGAAAAAAAAAATCATCTTTACAAATAAAAAAATAGTTTTTTAAACAATTTAATAATAAATAATTTTTAAACTTTAAATTTATTTAAAATCAAGGGGGAATTGCACAAACAATTTTTTTTTTTTTGAAGATGAATTTTTTTTCCAACTTTCTGATTTAAGATACATTCATATTTTTTAAAAGATTTTTTAATTTTTTTTTATCTTATTTTTGAATTTTTAATAATGTTTAAAATAAAAATATAGGGTATTTTGGACTTTTTACACATTTGACCATTGACTAACGGTTCCATCTAACGGTAGGGGATGTTTGTGCAACAATTTTCAAATGTTGAGGGAATTTTGTGCGTATATGGTCAAAACTGCTATATTCGTGCAATTTTATCAAACTTCAGGGGATGTTTGTGCAATTCTCCCTTTTTTTTAAGATATTGGATTTTGTTTTTCCGACTATCAACACATTTAATAAGATTAATTTTAATATAACCTTTCATTTTTTTTTAAAGATGAAATGAATAAGAATAATTTCAATTTAATATATGTGTTTTAATTTCAACATAACCTTTTGACATTCTACGCATTAATTCTAACTCATTTCATATTCTACCCCCTCCCTCTCTTGGTTTTTCTTACCTATTTATGAGTGGAACTAAAACACCAAAATACCAAATGTTTTCATTTTTTTTCAATAGGGTTTGCCTTCATCAATCACACATGTATGTATATTATTCTATAATTTTTTTTTCTCATTAAACATTTTTTTGATATTCAATTTTACGGGGTTTAAAGTGATGTATCTATTAGTTTTTTTTTATTTTTTATTTTTTTATTAATCTTATATGATGAAAGTGAAGTATGTATTATATAATTGTTTTTTCATTATATTTTATATGGTGAAAGTGAAGTATCTATTAGATTTTGTCGTCTTACAATTTCTCTCATGATTATATAACTTCTACTGCAAGGCTTACGACAATATTTTAGTGGTCTTGAGTTGGTAATTGATCAACACGTTTATGTATCTATTTTAGGCATCAATTTCCTAGCTTTTATGCTTGTTTTCGAGCGTTTTTGTGTATATAACTTATGTATAAGCCTTGTGTAGGTACATTTTCCTAAAATTAGGTGTTTTGAGTTTAAAGTGAAGATTGGGAGGTAAAAAGGAGTTAAAAAAGTGAAGTTTGCAACACCTCTACGACATTAGCTAGCAATAAGAAGTCGCAGCCAACATCAGAACTTTTCGCGAGATCATTGAGCAGAGGGAAGTCGCAACGCAATTCCAAAGAAGTTTGCGAGATCAATTATGTGAGTTCCAACTAGCAATTGAAGAAAGCAGCAAACATCAGTAACCTTCTACAAGGAGATTCTACGGGACCATCAAGCAGCAAGATGTCGCAGCGTAATTCCAGAGGATTTTGCTAGATCACATTTGTGAGACTGTAAGGCAGCAGGAAGTCGCAATTCAGCTCTAGTAACTTCTGTGAGTTGATTATGCTAGATCACAGATCGCCTTGTTAGGTTGCAAATCTCTTGATTTTAAAGGGGCAACTTCGTCATTTCAGCCCCAAATCGTGCCCTAGCCTTCCCACTCTATAAATACCCCATCTTGGTTTTTATACACATACACTCTTAGATAGAACCACGACCACACACCACACCCATTTGTTCTTCAACACCAAATAAGAAAGAGATGAGCTTCAAAGGCTCTATGGAGGGCTCTCATCCATGGATGCCTCACCACCACCACCATTTACATCTTCATCCATCCATCTTTGAAGGGAATGTAAAGAGAAATGAGGGTTTTTTTAAGATCAAGAATAACCACATGCATGCAATGGAAAATGAGAGCTTATGGAGGAGTTTCTTCATGGGTTTTCTCTTATTTACTCTCTTCTTTGTATTTTTCCTATTTCTTTGATGTGTATCCCTATTAGGGAAGTTTGTAAACCTACACTTGTGCTATTTATATATTGATTTACCTTGATTTGATTTGGGTTTTGTTGCATTCTTTATAAATGTTGTGATTTCTCTTATCTTTACATGCATGTGGATGGAGGATTAGAAATTGATATTCTACATGAATGGGATTAGGAGTAGTATAATTTAATGTAGGAGTAGTGTAATGTAACATCTCATTCTTGTATGTTTGTTGATGGATGATTCAAAATGCCATGTTTGGAATGATTTGAATGCATGAGAGTTAGGATTGTGTTTTTGATAACCTTCCGGGCATGATTTTGACTATTAGCTCTATTGAATGGGAAAATCTTGATTTATACATAACCTCACTAGAATAGACTTTGGTTCTATGTTCTTGAGCATAATGAGTCTTTGACTTAAAGACACAATTACTCATATTATGAATTTAGGTGAGTAATGAGTTATTTTGGTAATTTCCTTAATCAAGAGAACGAACTATTGACTTGAATTGAATATGCTTAATGTTTAATAATCAACTTGAATGTGCATATTTGTTTGGTGAACTCATTTCCCTTGTGTGAACATTATCTTGCATCTCTTCGACCAGCCTTAGTTTTAGTTGCCTTGTTTTGTTTTAGTAAGTCGGGTGCCTTGCCTTCAGAAGTAGTTTAATTTAGCTTAAAAGTAGTATAATTTAGAAAGGCAAGCACCCGGTTACTTTAGGAGTAGTGTAATTTAGATTATTTTATTTGCTTGCTCTCACTCTTTCTCCGCATAATGCTTACACCTCACACACACCATTCTCACTCTTTCCATGTTCTATTTACAATACTTTGAATAATGCTTTAGCTAGAGACGGTTAGACGGATAACACCTCTTAGTGGGAATGATACCCTTACTTATAACCGCTATACTAGTCGAATAACTTGTACACTTGCGAAGGGTGAATACATTCGCACGCCTCATCATTTATCATAGTTTAGATAACTACCCTGGACGTGTTAAAAAAAATGGCGTTGCTGCCGAGTGGTGGCTTATTCGTTAGCTATATCTAGCTTTAGCTTAGGTTTTGTAAATAACTTAGATTTATTTACTTTGCGGATTTTGTTTACGTGTTTATGATCAAGCCAAATTTACATATGATTTCAGCCCCTTATTCCGACTCTTTTTGTTTGTTCTTGGTTGTCATTTCACAGCTCGAATTAAGCTTTGTAGGTAATTTTACATCACACGGACATTTGGGCTTAACTTAGGGAATTTGTGGTCAAAAGTACAAAAATAAAAGAAGAAATTAAACAAACGAAGTGTCGCTCACATGGTCGCTAGCAACAGACATCGACCACTAAATCAGAGAATGTCTCCCCTGTTGCGTCGTGGGGTGGAGACCGTGACAATCAAAGATGAAGCCATCGAAGATCAAATCCAGAGGAAATCACCCCATTTGTGTCTCTAGGCGATGACCGCAACTTTCATTGTAAAATTCCAGATCCAGATGTCACCTCCAAGTTCGCTAGCAAGTCAACCGCGAAAACCAGATCAAGATCCATATAACTGTCTATTGTGGCCAATGTCATTGGGTCCAAACAGCGACAATCAAGCCGTGACCCTTGCCACCTTAGCGAATCTGGCGATTACAAGCTTGCTTCTTGGACCACTATAAATACATTTCTTAGATTCAATTGCCCAGATATCCATACACACACAAGATTCGACCTTCATTACCATTTTCCAGATCTTGTACTAATCTTTTCAACCATAAAACTCAACAAATCAAATTTAGATTACTTCCCCTTAATCATTCCTCTCTTCCCATCTTCTACATCTCTTCCCTTTGTCACTTTCCATTTGACTCTAGTTCACTACACATCCTAGCTTCCATTCTTGATCAAGCTTACAAGAGAAGACTCATGTTTTATTTCTCTATTTTTTTTCCTCCTTTCTTTGTTTATGAATATGTGTAACTAAATCCCTATTCTAGGGGTTTGATGTGAGGAACTTTTGGACGGTTTTTGTTTAGTTTTCAATAATATATTTGCACAATTATAGTTCCATTCACTTGCTTAATTAGATCTTATTCTTTATATGATTGAATTGAACATCACTCTTTAATTGCAATATATGTAATATAATTTGAGATAAAATTGGTTGAGACTTAACACCCTTAATTGATTAGAGCTCATAGTGAGTAGGATAGGTTCAGTGGTGGGACTATCACCCCCGATTGCCTAGATAATTTGATCGTCACTAACCGATCTCACCATTATCCCCTTACTCTAAATATCATAGGTAAGGAATTTGGTGAGAAGTGGTTTAGTTTAGTGTCTACGACCAAATCACACTTTCGAATGAGATCGGTCCTTTATTCTTTGAATCGTGCATTAATGAAGCTATGAGAGCATTTCCCATGGTCTCCATAGATTCCCTAGACATCTCTCAGTTTGTTTTAATCCACATTCTTATCTAGATTGTTAAGATTCTATTTTCTATTACCTCTTATTTTACATTTCTTGTTCCTTATTTTCTTGTTATCAAATCAAGCACCTATCTCTTCTAACCATGATTTATCTTTTTATGCACTTAGTTAGTCTAACGTATATTAGATAGCATTTCATTTATCTATCCCAATCCCCGAGGATGATCCCTTGCTTGCCATTTATATTAGTTTCATATTTAATTCTGGTTGCAAGTGGTAACATTTGTTTTATAACGTAAAACATATCATTTTGATAAGTGAAAACGGCCCTTGTCAGTTTAGTATGTTGTTAATTGTTATGTTTAAAGCATAGGCATTTAATGTTGTTTGAGTTGTTTTGTACTAGGAAATGAAAATTTTCAGATCGGATGGACCACACAACTTTTGAGAATAGTGAGAGTGTTGATTCAGCACACAACAACTCCACGAAGTGAAACGGCGGTGCCACGAAGGCTTAATTGGTTTGAAAACCAAGGACGCGGGATGGACTGTGAAGAAGCATAATGAAGAAAAGAAGCTGATGCACAACCACAAGAGGTAATACCTCTACAAATTGCTTCCCCAAATATGAATTTCGGAAATCTACTCCTCCGAACTAGTAACTGTTTCAATCCCTTTTATAATTACCCTACTTTGATGAATAGGAGTTTAATGTTTAAATGGGTGAGTATTGGTGTAAAATGTTTAATATTGAAGCATGTTTGGAGTTGAGTAGAATTTTAGTTGAAATTTTGTACCTTGTTTGTTTTTCTCATCTGAAGATTTAAATTCCCTTAAATGTCTTACTAAAACATTTTTGTTTTAAATCTGAAAAAGCATTAAAAATATTTGAGAAAAAAAAGTTGGAATTCCTGACTTTTGTCTGAACCGAATATCATGGCATTTTTCTGTGGATTTTTATGTACAAATTTGCCCTTTGCAAATCAGCCTATTTCTAAATATATCCCTTCAAATAAACCTAAAGAAACCTGTAAACCATTTTCTTCTCTACTCTTCTCAATTCTCAGCCTCTTCTCACTTTGCTCGTAAACATCATAACTCATTTATCTTTTCATCGCTGGAATATAACAATTTCTGATCATCTCATCAAAGATTTGGTAAGATTGCTTTTTATTTTTTATGTTCAATCTTCAGTTGATGTTTAAAACAAAAGGAGAAAGCAACAGATCTGGAAAAAGAAACAAAAGAAAAAGAGAAATAAACAAAAGAAAAAGAGGAAGAAAGAAAACAACTCCTCCCATGGCAACGATTATACAAGATAACTCCACAACTCTTCCCATTGTACAGTGACTTCCCAACTATACTTGTCATCGTTGCCCCCACAGTCTCTCACACACACAAATACAAAGATTGCAGTTGCAGACTTGCAGCATATAAAATAAAATAAAATAAAGAAAAGAAAAACATATCAGTTAGCTTGAATTGAAAGAGAAGATAAGATGACCACTATGAATTTATGAGTGGATGAGGATTTTTCTTAAAATATTAATAAAATGGAAATATACTTTTTTTTTTTTTTTTTTTTTTTTTTTTTTGAAGAGGGAAATATACTTTTATTATAACAGAAATATTATTTTCGGATTTAAAAGATATGTACAAATATATATAAAAAGAATAGCATATTGCAGCCAATCTCCTTAGGTTTGATCTTTGACAATCAAAAACAACTTTATGCTTAATTGACAATAACATCCCCTGCTATTAGTCAAAGTTAGTCAAACTTAACAGAGATAAGGGTATTTTCATCCTTTTAAGCCTTTTTATTTTTTAAAAAATAGATTTAAAATATTTAAATCTTCATCATACATCTTGGCCACATTTTTTTATTTTTTATTTTTGAAAAATCTAAAAAACTTGAATCTGAAGAAAAATCTGGAAATACATTTTTTAGTTTGAAAAATCTAAAAAACTTGAATATGAAAAAAATCTGGGAATCCATATAGAAGAAGAAAAAATTATTTGAAGAAAATGTTGTTGGATTAGATTCTGATGATCCAGATTATTAATTTTTTAGAATTTAGAATTTGAAGAAAAATATAGAGATACAACCTGTGTCTCCATGTTTTTTTATTTAAAAATTTTGTAATTTTCACTTTTTTTACAATGTAGATCTAAATTTGTTTTCATATATTTTTATAGTTTTAAACTTAGATTTTTTTTTTTAATTTATTCATGGGCATTTAGGTATTTATCTGCAGCACCCAAATCTGGTCAATGGTTAAACTTGACTAATTTTGACTAACGATAGGGGAGGTAATTGTCAATTAATGATAAAATTGTTTTAGGTTGTCAAAGGCCAAAACCTCGGGGAGGTTGGCTGCAATTACTCTAAAAAGAATGTAAAAGGGTATTAATGTCTATTTACAGTTTTTATGATATTTTTGTTTTTTTTTTTAAACAAACAATTATTAGTTCATTCATGATAAAAACAAACATTTTGCTCAGACATTACATTTCAGACTCAATTTAGACTCGTCATTGAGCCACGGAGCCTCCTAAATATTGTTAATAGTATTTTGCACTTAAAAAATATTTAAACTTATTTTTAATCAAATATATATACTAAAAAAGATATAAAATCGTTTTCACAATTTAAAAAGGTTTTGAGCCGTTAACAAACGCCCACAAACGGAGGTGGTGTACTATTAAATAATGGGGTGTGTCCATATCTGGAGTGACGTTAAGGGCATTATATATAACATGTTTTTTTTTTTTTTTTTTTTTTTAAATAAATAATAAAAAAAAAAAAGAAGGTAAAAATCAGAGTTAATTGCAGTAACATACCCTCTTTTTCAAAAAAGGTTTAATATTCAACTAATTACCTTAATTACAGCAGACCCCATTTCAACGGTTGACCTCTGTCCATTTTAACGGTTGACTAAGGTTTAAGTGGAAAAGTTAGAAAATGCCTCTATATTTTATTTGAAAAAGTCTTAATTGACCTTTAATATTAAAATAATCAATTTTAAATTATTAAATAATAAATAAACTTATAAAAAATTTATTTATTGAAGCCTAAGAGCATCTCCAAAAGACTCTTCTATTTTCACTCTTCAAATATCTATTTGCTTACCTATATGGTAATTTGATGAGTGAAAAAAGAAGAGTCTTTCCAAAAGACTCTTCAAATAGAAATAAGTTTATGTTATATTAATGAAAGCACTCAAATTCCCCCCTCCCCACCAACAAATCTAATCATTCTCCATTTTTTTTTCAAGTTAGAAATAATAACTTTTCATATTATTAATATGCTATTATTAAATATTCAATATTAGTCTCATTTCAAAGATTTAGATGAGACATTTCTAATGGTATACTTTCTATAATGATAAAATTTATAAATTAAAACTTATTATATATTAATTAAAATTAATTAAAAAGATAAAGGATATAGATGTCAGATATTAATGATGATGTGATATAAAAAAAATAATATAATAATAATTGAAGAGGGAGAAGTTGCTCTTCAATATTGAAGAGAGAGAAGCAAAATCTTATTTAAAGAATCTCATTTGAAGAGTCAGTTGGAGCCAAATATGCTGACGTGGCTTATTTGATTTTTGGAAATATCTTATTTGAAAAGTCTTTTGGAGATGCTTTAACTTATGTTAAAATCTTTACAAAAAGTTCTAATAAAAAAAAAAGTTTGTAAAAATTGAATAAAAATTATATATGATTCCCAAATTTTTTTTTTTTAATGAAAATTCCCAAAAGAAAAAAATAAAAATTCAAGATCTGGTTCTTGATCTCGTCCAAGCTTTGATTTCAACTTATTATTTCAACCCGGATTTCAACTATGTTTTCATAATCCAAGAAATAGAATCTTCCAGTCTTCGTCATTCTTTGCCTTTTTTATTTGGGGAATGCTATATACATTAACCATTTGCCTTTCCCACTCATCACTTGACACATATACACCCTTTAATTTAATAAAAAACTATCACTTTTTGCTGCAAAGTTTGTTTACGTTTTTACCCCTTATTAATATGCACATAAAGACTTTCCTGATGACTATTTCTATCTCTCACATTTTTATGTTTTCTTTAAGGAAAAAATATAAACAGTTGATCCACAAACATATTTCACAAACTTATAATCATCAATACTCTGAACATAACCAAACCCATATACAAATTGACTAGATAAAGAACTCAAATTAGGGTTTTGAAAATCCTGTACTCTCTTGTACTCTCTCGTTGATGGGATGATTACAAAGAAAACTTCAGGTTCAAGCATGATACAAAGCAACCCATTGCAAGAACTAATGACTTGAACAAAATCACTGTTGCAATTCTTATTTTGTACGTCCATAACACCATATTTCAGAGTATTGATGATTATAAGTTTGTGAAATATGTTTGCGGATCAACTGTTTATGTTTTTTCCTTAAAGAAAACATAAAAATGTGAGAGATAGAAATAGTCATCAGGAAAGTCTTTATGTGCATATTAATAAGGGGTAAAAACGTAAACAAGCTTTGCAGCAAAAAGTGAGAGTTTTTTTTATTAAATTAAAGGGTGTATAAGTGTCAAGTGATGAGTGGAAAAGGCAAATCGGTCGGAAAAGTAAATGGGAAAGGTAGATAGTATTCCTCTTTTTATTTTCCCCAATAATTCAACAATCTGATATCCTAATAAATTATATACAGAGGAATGTTTGAATCTTCTTATTCAACTATTATTATTTTTTTCAAGAGAGAGAGAGAGAGAATAAAGAGCCTCGAAATCAAGAGGGTATTCCACAAACCATCCAAAATGAGTTATAGAGCTGATATGGAATTTCTTCAAACTTATCATCAATTAAAAAAAATATCGACTTCCGTATAATCAACAAACCTGTTTAAAAAAGTAAAATCAACAAACCAATTAAACCAATGAAGTAGACCAATCAAGCAAGAGAATATCAGGTGCCCGCCTACGTTGAAGCTGCTGGGTCTTGCTCGGCCCAATCTCGACCATCCACAGCCTCACCATCACGTTGATCTTTGTCGCTGCTAAGATTTGTGCCGACGAAAACGATACCCCATTGCAATTAGTGGATTCGAGGTTCATGTGTGGCGCACAAAACAGCCTATGGTTTATCCTTGTTGAAGGTTTCCACGTAAAAATCGAGTGTCTTTTAAATTCTGCATTATTACACTTGATTTTATTTTGTGACTAGTTTGGGGATTAAATTTAGAATATTGACTAATCAAGAATTTGGTAATATAACTTGATTAAAATCTATTCACCTCCACTAAATAATATTAGCACGCCTTAATTAGTTTCACGTGTTGTCCTTGGGTGTCTTGCACACCGTCTCCGGACTCGAAAATGTTAAAATCATTATTCTACATGTTCAAACAGTCCAAAAAAAATTGGAGGATCCATTTCCTATAATATAAATATTAACTCATTAAGTTAAGCATAAATATAAAACCAATGGTATAGCGAAGTTTAGGGTATAAAATAAAACAAATAAAACACTTGCTCAAAATGAACTAAATAATCTTATATTTACAAAGAAATAAAAACAAGAAACATAATATTAATAAATAAATAATGACAAGAAAAACAACATAAATTACAATCTAATTTTATAATAAGAAATTTGGTTTTGTATTTATAATGAATTTAGCATATATTTATACAAAATAATTGATTAATAAATATTACTAGACATGTTTTTGAATTTGTTATTCTTCTAATTATTGGTAAATTATTGATTTATTGATTCTAAATAAATTAAAGTTATAAAATAAAGAAAAATACTAAGAATAAAATAAAATAAATCATAATAATAGATGGACCATTTTAATACAGTAAATTAAAATTTAAGATTTTAGGGTTTATTGATGTGATGTGTTGGGTATGTCAAAATAAAACTATTAGAAATAATAATAGATTGTTTAATATAAAATAAAATTGAATTAAGTAACCATAGATCGTGGGTAGCTAAGAAGTTGATAATGATAGAAAAGAGAAAGTGAATTATTTTTTATTTTAGAAGAAAATGAAAATTTGATAAAGGAATTAGAAAAGATGATTAAATAAAAAAGATATAAAAATTATAAAAATGTAATTGTTAGGACTTGAACCTCATCATTGATAAGAATGGTACTCTACCTGTTGCACTATCAAGTTATCATATGTAATGTGAGTTAAGTATCACGTCGTAGTGAAGTCAGTTTGGAAATGCTCTAACGTTCTCCACTTTCTGAAATGGTTCCGTAGATCTAACCAGAGGAAATAACCAAAGAAAAAGGCTATACTGCTAACCGTGATTCTCATCTGACCCTAGGCGGTGAGTGGGGTAGTCAGAAGGTTGTGCGGTAGCAGCCTGCCAGGCATGAAATTAATAAACAGATATCATTGCCAATCGGGAGGAAAGGAAGAGTCAATAACCTCTTTCTCCCTATCGATGTTTGACCCGGTTTTTCTCCCCCGGGCCTTAGCAGCCCATCCCATAACCTGCTTCCCTCGACTGCCTTCAGAGAAGAGGAGGGGTTGTCTTGAACTGTCCACATTGGATGCCTCGCCCTCAACCTCTTCTTTGGGTTGGTTTGGCCACCTTTCACATACGGGGTTTAAAACCTCCTTGCCTTCTACTGTTGGTAGTTCGCTCTCCTTGGATGGTATTTCAACGGATAATGCGGATAGAGTGGATGGACACCTAGTCGAAGAATCCATGGACACCTCTGCTACCTGCCTTTACAGAAGAGGTGAGGAAAAAAATCCTTAGAAATAAGTCTTTCATTCTTCATTGCTTTAGTCAATCTTTCTCATCCCGACACTCACTGATGGCATTGATTAACAGAGAACAGGTGCAGGGGTGACGAGAACTAAGCAAGCGCTAGGTAAAGAGAAAACGAAACCAGAGAGCGAGTTCAATCTATAGCGCTATATATATATATAACTTTTGAGGGGGGGCACGGGCCCCACTTGGTCTTAACATGGGTTCGCAATTGAGTCCTTTAGGATGGAGGTGTAAAGGGTTTACCACTAAATCAACCTCATCAATCTTATAAACTTTGAGACAAATTAGCATTTATAGATTAATAAAAAATAAAAATAAAAAACAATGGAAGGTGAATTTATAACTTAACCAATCGAAATTCTTGGAATCTTAATTTGGCACAATCAACAGTTTTGACCATGTCTAAAACCTTGTCTTTCTAGTTTCGAAGGAAAAAAAAAAAAATTGCCCTTATCCATACTTACAATAACTAGATACTTTGATTTTATGAGCATTGATAATGTATAAAATCTCACACAATTTTTTTTTTCATGCGTAATTCCATGTAGACCCAATATTTATTTAGTTAACATTGGTATTTATTGAGTTAACACTAGTTTCTATTAAACATGTGTGGGATTGCACACCTGATAATCTTCATTGATTTGATATACCCTCTTATATAAGATTCTTTTTAACAAGTTTTTATTTGCTAAATAACATCAAATATACTTTTCCAAAAACTTAATCCCCTATCAGATTTTGTAAAAAAAGTAAATAAAAGAATTGTGAACAAATATATTTTAAAAAAAATTAAAACTTCATTATTTACATGATGATTTCAAATCCTTATTTCGGATGAGTTTTTTGGCATAAATTTTAAACAAACTAATATTACTCTTTTCAAAATTCCAATACAAGATTTAAAAAGAATTTTAAGATCAATAACACCCGTTTCGTCTATAATTAATAAAGTCGGTCTGTATTTTAATCAAATATGAAACAATTATCAAGTATATGACAAATTCCATTACCATTTCAAGTTTAATATATAATCCTAACTTGACATGGTTGTTTGTATTCACATGTAATTATACCCTCTATTTGCCATTTGGCATTGCATCTAGGATAGTTGATACAAGTAGTCAATAAGATTCCTTGATTTTTAATCAACATCCTCCGATAATCAGTTGAGTTATTAAAAATTAAATTATTATGATTTGAAAACGAAGTTTATTCTATTTTTCCAATCTCTGTTTACGTAGTGATTGTGATATGTTATTATAAAATAATTGAACCATCAGTTAATTGTAGTAATTAATCCTTTAAATATTGTTAGTTAATTATTTGCGCCGGCAGAGAAGCGATACAAACGAAGTACATACCAACAAGTAATTAAGTATTAAACAAATAATTATATATATATATATATATATATATATATATTGTAACCATGCTATTTAATTAGTTCAACTTGGTACTTAATAACTTATTTAATTATTTAAATATATTACAATTTGCCATGTTTGATCAGATCACTTGAAAATAAAAAGAGATTTGAAAAAAATATATAATATGCATTTTAATTGTGAAAAAAAGATGTAACTCAAAGGCAGTTCCGTAGTGTATAAGGGTTACTTTCAACGTCTATTTTTGCAAAAAAAAAATTAAAACAATTTGTAAATTATTGGATATTGATATTTTTGGATGACCGGCCATTTATTACGATTTGAAAATAGGGATGAAGCCAGATGTTATGGTAGGGTGGACTTCTCATTTAAAAAAAAAAAAAAAAAAAACTTCAATAATACGAGAAAATTATATTAATTGAAAATTAAAGATACACTTAGATAAGAGGGGACATAATGAACCTTACTCCTAAAAATTCATATTTTAAATAAATATATAAATTTTTTAAAAGATAACGACTAAATAAGAAACAAATATGCAATTCAAATACAATCACAAACTATCTCAATTTTTTCTTACAAGATTTCATAGCCTTGAACTCATCTATTATTGAATATAAGTCAATGGTATTTGTAATCTCTTTTTCCATGTAGACAACCTTGTAATTTGTAAGAAATTTTGAAAGAGGTGAAACTTTGTCTACTTGGAACGTGTTTAGCTTTAAGAAGTTGTATTTTGTTTGTGTCTGGTACTCTAAGGTGTTTACTTTTTTGTGTTTAGTTAAGTTAGTTTGGTAAATAGAATTGTAAATTAAGGGTAATTTCGTAAGAATCTAATATAAAAGCAGTAAATGTAATTATTATACTATAATATAAGAGAAGTAAATGTAATTATGTATTAACCCATGCTACTTATAAAATGCCTCTGCCCCTATTTGTAAGTATAAATAGTATTTATATAAGATTGTCTTTAGGTATGCTTTTATAATATTAGTTATATATCAAACCTTAATATTAACAGCCAAATGACCACAGCCCAATGTGAGTTAATGATAAATGATGTCTATTCAATTTGATAATAACCAGGTTTGAGTCACCGCACCTAGATATATCATTTTATGAATTTCTTTTTTCAATGTCATATTCGTTGATAAGTTTTGAGTTTCAAATATAAAAAAAATACTATATGCGGTGACAACGATTTTATCTAGTTTTCTATGTAAAAGGATTATTTATAAAATATTATTGATATCTTTTTCTTCATCTAATTTAATAAAATCATATCTTTTGAATAATTCTCTTTGCATTCGCTTTTGTGAAAGTAACACACACAAACACAAGCCTTTAATCTTAAATTCTTAATATTGTACAATAATTATAGTACTGTAGATACTAGATAGAACATTATGCATGTTCAACAATGAAATCGCTTTGTATAGTGAAAGAGAAGGTCATGGGGGGAGGGAGAGTTACAAGTATTTTTGGTTGGTGCTCTTCTCAATTCATCACTAATCAAAAATAGAGTTGAAAGACAAGAGATCGCCCGACTTGATCATGAATGTGGAACCCTTGATCTCTAACATTAAATTCAATTATCAATACAGGAGCGGAGCCATAAATTCAAATTTGGAGGGCTGTTATACAAATATAAAAGAAAAACTTTAAGGGGCCAAAATAAAAGTTTTTAAAAATTTTATAACAATTTTGTAATTTTTTAATATTAATTTTAGACTTTTCTTTAAGGAAGGGATTATCACCCGTCCATTGTACATGAGGACCCTCACTAGCTACTCATCATCGTCATTATCATTTGATCAGGAATTCAGGATTCAACCATGTGTGATGTATGTGCGCTCCACCAAAAAGAGTCATTACTTCGGTGATTTTCTATCATGGTTTGGGGATTTTTTTTATTTTTTTATTTTTATTTTTTTATTTTTTATTTTATTTTATAGAGAGTTAATAAGAGTCATATATATATATATATATATTGAAATATTACAAGAACTATTGCAAATTGCAATAGAACTATCGGGATCTGCCGAGATCAAACAGTATATATGCAGTACAGATATCTACTCTTATAATGGGAGATAATTACTCATTTACTCCCTACAACTCGGGAAGAAAACTCCTCACACATGCCTATAAAATACAAATTATATTATGTGATTTGAACCCCTCATCATATTATAAAAGCATTTGTACCTACATATGCCATCATTTGTTTTTCTATGTTAATAAAAAACTTGTCTTATTTCAAAAAAAAAAAAAAAAAAAAAAAAAAAACTTGTATTTTTTAAATAATAATAAAGTAATAATCCTATATAAATGAACTATCTAATTTTAATTTTCATATATTTTGACATGACATACTTAATTACAATTTAGGCATATTATTTATTAATATAACATTAACTAAGGCTAATCTAACACATTGTATTTTTGTAATTCAAAAATATATATAAAAAAAATTCCAAATATATATATATAAAAGAAAGAGTAATACTGCCATTACTAAAAAATTCATTAAAATAATGTTACAAATTGATTTGTAACTACCATATAATCATCACCAGATAAGCAACACATTTACTACGGATAAATTAACTTGGCCAAATCACTTGGGCAATTTTTTTTTTATTTTTTATTTTTGATATACTACCAATTCACATTGAGGGATGGTATTTCGACAAATCTTTAAACTATGTAACATTTTTTAAAAAGAAAATACGGTTCATCCTCTATATTTGGAGAGAGAACCCTTTTCTATCAACATTTGCATAAACAAATAAATAAATGGCTAATTGGTATTGATGCCCCCAACCTCTTCAAAAATTTACACTATGCCCCTTGTATTTTTTTTCCGGCACTAAACCCCCTAAACTCTTGTTTTATTGGCAAACACTTAAGTTTATTGCCCCTTATGAGGGGGCATCTATAGTCGACTTTTACCAATTTGTGAGAGTTCAAGGGGTTTAGTGCCGAAAAAAAAATACAGGGGCATAGTGTAAATTTTTGAAGAGTTCAAGGGGCATCAGTGCCAATTAGCCTAAATAAATTTACACATATGGTACAAGATATCTATAAGGGTGGCTCTATTGCGACTGAAAAATACCTCTCCCCCAACACAATTTTATAATTAAATATAGAGAGCTTCTTTTGACAATCCAATTTTTTCTTTTTACACTTCTTTTTCTAAAGACACTTCATTCTCAAAATTTAAATTTAAAAAAATTCTAATGACACTTCTTTTTGTTCCAAGATTATCCTTTTTATCTTTTGACACTCCTATTCAAAAAAAAAAGAAATTATCTCTCTTAAATCATTAGATTAAATATTACATATTAAACAATCTCTCCTAAATTTTTACTTACCATATTAAACTCTCTCTCCTCCAATACATATCTCTAATTTTCTATCTCCATTCTTTCTCAATTAAGACTAACCGTTAAGAAAAAAAAAAAAAAAAACTTACGAATAAGCTTGATTTTTAGGAACCGTTTATATGTATATATTAAAATAAAAAATAAATAAAAACTCAAAAAGCAAGTACTTTGTTTTTTTGTTTTATTTATTTATTATTATTGAAATATGAAAATGCTTTTTGTTACTTTTGTAGGTATGCGATTGCCTAGAGAACTTTAATTCTTTCATTAGTCTTAGAAATTCTGAATTTAATCGAATATAGTTGCAACAAATCAAGTTTTCATATATCAATTTTATTTTATTTTTGAAAATTGACTTTTTAATATATATATATATATATATATATGTGAAACAAATTAAGGCGTGTTCTAATATTAATCTGGGGGGGGGGGGGGGGGGGGTGGTTGGGGACCAAATTTTCGCGTTTAGTCAATTTTACGAAAATACCTCAAACTAGTCAAAATAATAAATCAAGTGTAATGAGTGCGGAATTATAAATAACACTTGATTTTTACGTGGAAACCCAAACTGGGAAAAACCACGGACTGTTATGTGCGTCACACACGAACCTCGAATCCACTAATTGTAATAGTGTTTACATCCTAGGTTGACCTCAACCATTCTCGGCTTATAACCCACCACTACTACCCGCAGGCCTTTAAAAGTGAACCTAGTCCAATTGCTTGTGCACTAAGCAACCTAGTCACACAAGACTTAATTCTCAATGAAGAAATCGATAACCTATGTGAATATATGACAATATCCAAAATGCAAATAATGCTAGGCTACACTAAATGCTTATCTATAGATTAAAAGATGGCAATACAATCAATCCTAGATATCAATATGTCTACATGAATGCTCAGAGAGACTATAGATTAAAAGATGGCAATACAATCAATCCTAGATATCAATATGTCTACATGAATGCTCAGAGAGACCTAACTAGATATAGGTATGAAAACCTAAAATCTAGTCATCAAACAAAAGCCAATCAACATGAGTTGTCATCAAACATGGCAAGTACAATAAATGCAATCAAGAAATGCAATAAATAAATCATAATCAACAATGTCTAAATGCAAAGCATATAGACTTAGCTAATGGTCCTAAATGTTAGCTATCACAAACAACTCACAAAGCATAATAAAGATGCAATCTTGAAACTAGTCAAGTAATAAAAATGCTATCTTATAAAGTAAGAACATGTGAAGAGATGCAAAAATGTTCTAGCTACAAGTCATGTGAGTAAATAAGAAAACCCATAAGAAATCATACCTAGAACATACTAGATGATGGGTTTTAGATTTGGATGAGTAAAGTTGGAATCTTGGGAGCCTCTCTCTTGAAAATAATTTTTCTCTCTCAAAAATGAATTTTGCTCTCCAACTCACAAAAAAAAAAAAAAAAAAAAAAAAAAAAAGTATATATATATATATATATATAATTAGGTTTTTTAAAACAACAAAAAGGTGCAATATATATATATATATATATATATATATATGAGTTTTTCAAAACAACAAAAGCTACACCGTTTTTTAATATATATATATATTTATGTCTTCAACCAAAACAAAAACTGCAGCGTTTATATATATATATATTAACCAACAAAACGCACCGCTTTGGATGTTAGGTGGTCAAATGAGAGTAATCCAGTGTGGTGAGCTCACATGAGAGGCTTCAAGTGGTCCAATTATTTATCAAGTCAATTCCACTAATGCAACAAGTCAACACAACACAAATAGAGTTCACATGCAACAAAAGCACTCAATACAAATATGGAAAATTACATAACTTTCCAATCTAAGCTCGGAATTGAATTCCAGTTTCTGATGAAAATACGGAATGTCCCAAATATCTCAGAAATCATCCGAAACACATAGATATGTCTCCGAATTGCTCGGAACTCATCTAGGGACAAATCCACACATGGTTGGACTCGTAAAAATACGAAAAATCTCAAAAATATATTTATATAAAATACAATGAGATTTTACCAACCATACAAAAACAAACACAAATGCTAAAATGCATGAGTTATGTGTGTGTACAACTAATCTCTTCAAGAATTAAGTTAAGTAAATTACCTTTCGCTCTTGCACTTAATCTTGAAGTCACGGAGATGCTTGGAAGCTTGCCAACGAGGACCTAAGCTACCCATTATAAAATCATCCCCAAATGTGGTTCGTCAACGAAATAAGCCAATCAAAATATGAGGACCTTACAATATATATTACTATTAGTAAGAAACCAAAATATTCATAAGTTTTTTTTTCTTTAACTATTAATTAGAGATTGATCAAGAAAGTATTGGGGGGGGGGGGGGGGGGGGGGGGGGGGGGTTGGGGCGGTTTGTGGGGGTGTTGAGGGGAGAGAGTAATTAGAAGAGAGTGTTTAATATGGTAATAACGATTTTGGAGAGAGAGTTTAATACGTAATATTTAATCTAATGATTTAGGAGAAAGAATTTTTTTTTTAATAATTTTATTAGTTTGGAATGTCTTTAGAATTTTTTGTCTTGTTTACTAATTTTAATTCAGGTTAAAGTTGTCACTAATAAAAAAAGTTAAATTGGAATTGAAAGTATACAAACGTAATTAAATTGCTTAAAGCATACCTAGATGGGGGGTGAATAGGTTTTTACACCTTTTTTCAATCCCTTGAACAAACTTTCGTTTGTCCCTCAAGGTAGCCTTACACACAACAAAATAAACCAATAAAGACATACATAGACAATATGAGGATGTAATCATGTGAACAAGGTCTATGTCTATCACCTAGTTGTATGAGGTATAAGAACAAATAAACACAACTACAAAGAATACTTGTATTTCAATAGATGTTCAATGAGTTACAAGAGTAATCAATTATCACTATACAAAATTACAATATACAAAAGAATCATACATACAAAAATGATCAAAAGAATGAATCCACAAATCACATTTTACAAATACTTGTTTCACTATACATCACAAGTAAATAATATGAAACAAGATAATAACATACACAAATAAAATATAAAAGATATAGATAGGAAGAATTAACACAAGAGATTTTTTAACGTGATAAAACCTCCAAGGAGGAAACATCCACGGGTTGAACTACAACCATTAGGTACTATATATATTGGATGATAAAAATAGAGACTCCACAAAGTGACAAATCTTTAGCTCACCCAACCTAGTGGAGTCTAAGTCTACCCAACCCTATTGGAAAGTATGAAATCCCTCAATGATGCGAAACCACCATATATTGAACAACACACAAAACCAACATCGATAGAAGATTAGAAATTCCTCAAGAGTGCATACACCTCCTGTGTACCCCGCTCTTTTGGAGTCTATGTCTAACCATACGCCTAGGCCTACCAATATAATAGCCAACTCCCTATCCAATGCACTCATACCTCTAGGGAGCCTCCTATGCATGACTATCCGAGTCCTCCTGACTTTAGCCATGATTTCTTGCTTGCCTATCCGAGTCCTTCCGACTCTAGACAAGTCTTCTTGCTTAGCTATCCAAGTCATCCCGACTCTAACCAAGACTTCATGCCTTTTACAAGGACTTCCTAGTGTGATCATGTGAATGCAAATGATGCAAACAACCAATTCAACATAGAACATGTGATCAATACATTCCATGGTACAACTAGACCTAAACATGTGATATCACAAGTAATAAAAGTCTAGATGCAAAATACAAGAATAAAACCTAGAGCATGTGTAAACACCAAACACATAAAGCTCAAAGTCTCATTCACACATACAACACTTGAACAATATATATTCATGAAGTATAAGTTCAAGATGCTATAAACATAAAATAAAATGCTAGAGTCATGAGATCAAATCAATCAATATTCTAGCTAAAAATATAGAGCAAGGATTTAAGATGTAAATTAATTAAATCCTAGATAGATCTAAAAACACATACAAATACAATAATCCTAGATTTCATCAATCAAAGGATCAAATCAAATCTCAAGGTCATTTATCACAAAATTGATTCAATCAAGTCACAAACAACCTAAGATATCAACATAATCACAATACAACACACAAACATGTGAAAAACCTAGAATCAAGAAAACTAGTTCACATTTGTTTCTAAATAGACTTTTGATTAGGATTGATTGTGAAGCTATCTTTCTCAATATCATTCACCAAACATACACATATATATAGAAGAAGAAACCCCAAGCAAATTGAAGGTTAAAAAGAAAGAAATCCCATAGATAAGACCAATACCTTGGATTCACGAGCTAGTTCGGTTTTCTATGTAGAACCACCAGAAATATCGATCAAACAGCTACCAAACTACTTAGAAAAGGTAGAGGACTCGATTACGAACAATCTTCAACTTGAATCACTCAATTCCGACTTCGTATGAGAAAGTTATGGTGTTTGGAAGGTGAGAAAATTGGTGAGAAAATTTCAGACGGGATTTTCAAGCTTTTCTTCTTGGAAAAGAATGGAGGGAAGAGATGGGATTTAAATGGAAGAGAGAGAGAGAGAGGGAATTTTTGTCCAATCAAAAGAGGCCACCTCAGCCTAGCCCGTGGGGGGCGCATGGACCACACGGGACCAGAGAGGTTCTCTGGCCGTGGGACCCACGGCTCCCACACGGCTTGGCCAGGCTTGGCCAAGCTTGGCCCATTTGGCCTTGCTTGCTCTCCCGTGCACCTCTCGCGTTCTTCAGCCGTACTCGGGCTTTCGAACTTCGATTTTAAATCCGTTTTTAGATTACAAGTCGTGACTCCCTCACACACGATGAAGACTATGAAACTTTGAAAAATGGTTGAGAAATCATCTCGGAAAATGATGATGAAGTCAACTCAACGAATGAGAACGAAAAGTAGTATATCTACATCATTTGGACTCGAAACTAAGTGAATGAGTAACCAAAATGACCGAAACTCAATAAGGAATCATAATAGAACATATTCAAGTCCAAATATAAAAATACAGAAACATACAAACACAAAGACACACACATATGCTATTTCCTAGACATAGTTCTAGAACATGCAATAAGCAAAGATTGTCAAGATAGTATAAATGCATGAGCATACATTATTAAGTGTGTGAAAGTGTTATATAAATGATATTTAATCATGAAGGAACACACAAGGATGCCATGTGTGTGTGTGCCTAGCCTTGTAAGAGATATGAGGTCTTATATATACCTTTGTAGATCGATGAATCACATATCTCTTTGAAGCCGACATCTTGCATGAATTGTGGCCAAGACTTTCTTTGTCTTCTTAAATCTTCAACACATGGACCACTAAACATTACAAGAGAAACACATTTTGATATGGAATACATGCCAACACAAACCAAAAACCTAACATTAGTGTAAATAGATAATTTGTGGATTGTAAGGAGAAGTTCTCTTAAATATATTATTATTAAAATACCCCTACAGTGAATTACTTCAATATTAGAAATAACTACACAATAATAAACAAAGTTAATTATAAGAGTAAATACGTAATTAAAAACTATCATCTAATGTGGTTTAGTGACAAGAACATTCATTCGGTCTTAGTTTCGAGTCACCACCACCGTAAGTGGAATTTTAAAAAAGAAGTTTTTGGGCCCCACTTTTGAACAACCAATGGTCAGTGGTCACTCCCTAATTATCCAACTCATGGTCTCTCATCTACCTCTGTAAAATTCTATATATTTTTTTCTCTCCTTTCAAAGCTGCGACCTTTGAAAATATCCGCAAAGGGCAAACACAAAAACCCAAATGGCTTGTACCCACTGCATTCAAAACCATAATATCTTCTTCGAATCATAACCAATTTCATCACAATAATATAATCTCAACATATATATATATATATATATATATATATATATAGAATAATTCTCTAGTTAGGTCTGTTTCTGAAATTTTTCGTTGGGTCATTTGGAAGCCGATTATTTGAGAAGCTAATTTCTTACTTAAGAAATGTCTATAATATCCTCAATATTTTGATAAAAGACAATATTACTCTTATATTTAATAATGATATAATAAAAAATTTAAAACAAAAAAATATCTCTTCAAAAAAAAAAAAAAAAAACTAGAAAAATATAAAAGTTTAAAATATGGTGGCCACCACTAGACGTCGAGGCCGAAGGAGGATTGGAATTTTTCAATGACGACACCGGAGGAAACCGGCTCCTCCAACAGCGAAGGAGGCATCTCGCCTCCTCAATAAAATTTGGAATTGGAGTAGGATTGACCTCCTCTAGCAACGCCAGATATGGAATCTAGTGTAGCCGGAGGAGGTCGATCCTCCTCTAATGAAGGACGAGGCATCTCACCTCCTACATTTTTGGATTATATGGAGGAGGCAAGACGCCTCCTCTAGTGTCGGAGGAGGCCGATCCTCCTCTAGCATACAGATGAGGCGAAACGCCTCCTCTAACACCGAAGGCGAATCTGTCCACCTCTGGTGACTACGATGTTAGCATCGTCCACGTTTGACGACGCCGACGTCGCTCTCACAAGAGGTGGACAGATCCACCTCCGGCATTTTGAAGTTTGTGTTTTTCAATTATTTATTTTTTAATATTTATTATATTTAATTTTTAAATATATAATTATTATACCAATTGATTGATGTTTATGTTTGTCATTTTATAAATACATTTCCCACCATTTCAAAAGTAAAGCAATTTTAAAATTTAGTTTACCAAACACCTACCCACTTTTTTGGGGTTTGAAAATTTTATAGCACCTTTTGGAGACTAAATTTTAAGAGTATCATCATTTTAATAACTTAAGTTTAAATGGCACATAAAATGGGTTCCTTCCAAAAATGCCCCCCACAGTAGTTCCACGTCAGACAACAGTATAAATTTTATTTTGTTTTTTATTTTTTACTTTTCAATTTACAGAGAGAAAAAGTCGTGAGAGTAAAGAGAGAAATGTCCATTGACAAATCGGTGAACACGCGAACGGTGACGACAACGGTAAAGGTGAACCATCAACATGTGTATGGCGACGGCAACAACTGTAGCGACTTTTGATTTTGCTAAAAAACAAGGTATGTAATGACTTCGATTTGATTTTCAAGTTTGATTTGATTGTGTTTTGTTTTTCTATTCATTCAATTTGTTGTTGGAAGTGTTTGATTTGCTTTTTGTAAGTGTTTGGAAAGCGATTTAGGGTTAGTGTTTGATTTTCTTATTTCTAGGGTTTGAATTAGGGATTTTGGTTGGAGAATACGATGAACATTATCTAATCATTTCTGAGACTTATTTAGTTGTTTCCGAGACTTTTCTAGTTGTTTTCGAGACTGTAGTTAGTTTTTCGAGACTTTTGTAATAGATTTCTGAGATTTTTTTAATAGATTTCTAAGACTTTTGTAATAGACTTCTAAGAATTTTGTAAGAGATTTTCGAGACTTTTGTTGTAGATTTTCGAGACTTTTGTAATAGTCTTTCGAGACTTTTGTATTAGACTCCGAGACTTTGTCAACATATCCAAGACTTATTGACCCTTTCCGAGTCTTAGTATAATGTTTCTGGGACTTTTGAATTTATTTCGAGACTTAGTTATGTTGCAGATTCCTTGTGAATTGCAGATGGTCAATTTGAAGTCGAAGTTAAAAAGTTCCCAGAATGATTGATACGACGCAAAAGTCACTCGCCATAACCATATCAAACATCTCAAATGTAAGGATTCCCAATTATTGATTGGCTTATTTCGTGGACAAACCACATGTGGGGCTTGTTGTAAGGGTAGCTTAGGAATTGGTGAAAGTTCAATGGCTCTCTCAAGACCTCAAGAGAAGAAGCACCAAAGGTAAATTATAGTGCTTACATGCTTTGAAGAGATCTTAGTTGCACACACTCACAACTCATGCATATTTCTTATACTTATATGTTGTGTGTTTTCATATGTGTGCATTCATAATTGTTGAATATCTCTTCATGCATGTTTATTTAATTGCATCTAGTTTATTGAAATGCCATGACATGTTTAGGCATTAGGATGCAAAGTCATGAATTTTATTCATGCATGTTTGAATTGAGTGCATCTTGTTCAATGATAATGCCATGACATGTTAGGCATTAGGATGCATTCAATACCCACACGTGCACTTCATGTATGTTAGCTTTAAGTGTGGTATAATTCGTTTCCCGAAGGATATTCGGAAACGTCCGTGCTTGCACGATGGTGTGCATGCCTTAGCACAATGGTTGACCACTTGAGAATGTCTCATTCTTCTCTTAGATAAGTGGTAGTTTTGGTTTGGTTATTTGGAGTGAAGTGTCTAGGTTCAAAAGATTGAATTTCAATGATTTATATGTTTTTCAAAACTGACATTTGTATGGTCTTATGACCATAACTTTTTATAAAAAGATTAAAATTGAGTTTTGTAAAATTCTGGGTAAACTAGACACCCATACCTTTCCAATGGTATATTATTCGTAATATTTCATGACCGTTTGGATTGGTTTTGAAAATTCCAAAGTGACCACTAAAACAGGGCATCACAACTGTGATCTGAATCTGACCATTGGTCACTCAATTGACCATAACTTTTTCTACGACATCAAAATGTCATTCCATAAATTGGAGTAGAAAGTAGACTTCCATACCTTTCCAACGATATATCATATGAAAGGTTTCGATGTCGTTTGGTCATGTTTCAGTGCGCTCAAACATTGAGCTATGCTGTGGCGGATTTATGCGAACTGTGACAGCAAAATCTGGGCGACGAATTGCAACCAGTGTCAGGTGCATTTCTGTGCCCTTGTTTCTACGGTCACTGACAGCAGAATTGCCGGCATAATTGGTCCATAAAGTTGGGACAAAATTGTCATTTCACCCAACCTTTTTCACTCTCTATAAATACATCCTTATCTCTGGTTCAAAACACAAGTCTTTCATCCCAAGAACCCTAGAGAGATATTTAGAGAGACTTGAGAGAAAAAGCTTAAAGATTACATCTTTAATTCTCTCAACCCATTCCCACATGCACAAATCATTATCTAAGCATCATCTAGGAACATCTAGTATGTGCTAATGCATGGGTCTTCTTCAACACACATGGTATGATTTGTTGAACACTAATTTCATTTAATCTTAGTGTTTTTACTTATCAATTTTATCTCATTTATTACTTGTATATGTTTAGATTAATTTCTACATACATGATTGAGATTATGTGTTGATTGGGTTATTTTTTATAGCTAGGATTTTACATGTTTATCTAACATCTAGCTAATTAATCTCATTATATGATTGAGATTATTTTTGATAGCTATTATATTTAGGATTGGTTATCCTTAACATAGCTAAGCTATTATGCCATGTCATATAGCTATTTTCATATCTAGGATTGATTTTATTGACATCATATAATCCTAGATAAGCATTTAGTGTACCCTAGCACTTCTTGCATATTTGGATATCATTGCATATTCACTTAGGGTTTGATCTCTTCGGAGAAGTAAGTCTTGTGTGATAGACCGGGATTAGGTCGGACACCGGGATTAGGTGGTTACATGAGCAAATTAGACTGGGTCCACTTTTACAGGCCTGCGGGTAGTGGTAGCGGGATATTGGCCGGGATTAGGCCATCAAACCTGGATTAGGTTGTATACGTTATCACAATTAGTGGATTCGAGGTTCGAGTGTGGCGCACTTACCAGCCCGTGGTTTTTCCCTTGAGGGTTTCCACGTAAAAATCAAGTGTCGTTTATATTTCCGCACCATATTACACTTGATTATTATATTGTCTAGTTTGGGGCATTTTCGTAAATTTGACTAAACGCGAAAATTGGGTAATAACGATTAAAATCTATTCCACCCCCCCCCCCCCCCCCCCCCCCCCTCTAGATAGTTTTATACACACCATTAATTTGTTTCATCAAAGTAATCGAGGATGCAATTAACGGAGTAGTAGAATATGGGGTCCATGAGCAATAGAGGTTTGTTGAGTCATGATTTGGTCATTTTCTACGCATGCATTGAGGAATACAGTTTTTCGGTGGTATTGTGCATCGGTTTATTTTGTGTGAGATACACCGCAACGAACCCACTAATAAGATGAGGTTCTTGTTGGGTAAGCATATCATCCGGTTTTCTAAGCTCGAATTCTATTTGATCACTAGGTTGAATTTTGGAGTCATCCTCAATACAACGCGATATGAGGAGGTGGAAAATGGCATACATCAAAGGTACTTCGGTGGTTGAGATTTGGTAAGTTTTCAAGACCTTCTAGCAAGGATTGGACAGGATCAATGGCAACAGCAGTTCGATTATGTGAAGCTTTGTGTGTTGTTGATGGTGAATTGTTTTTTGAATGGATTGAATGAGAGGGAATTCATCCCTAAATGGCAGTTGCGCCTAGTGGATGATTTGTATGCGTTCAACGCATTCCTTTGGGGTTTACATGTGTACAAATACTCTATATATATGTTCAATAATGTGTTTCATGGTCGAAGAGAGTGATTTGAACAAAGACAAGAAGAGAAAGGCACTGACGAGCACCAGAAAGAAAGATACAACATTTATGGTTTTGCGTACACGCTATTGGTGAGGATTTCAAACTAAATAACTACCAATATTGTATTTATTGATTTTTAATGTTTTTCAACTAACCAATTTAATTTCCAATGGAATTTTGTAGATTTTTTCTTTTGAAGTTATTCTAGAACTTGCCATGCAATTTGTCACTTGTAGGGACAGTGATCTTTGCCCGTATATTCTAAAGTGAGAGTTTACCAAGCGATCTAGGGTAGCCAAAATGTTAAAGATCTTCACCGTAAGGGTAATAATCTATTCGTAACTATTTAATATAATTTCCATGACAAGTTTCTAAAGTCATTTCAGATGCTACAATTTCAGATTTTTCGTAGTTTCAGAATTGACAGCCACAAAAGTGGAGTGGGGTAAATGTACTACCAGGGGATAAATGAGGGAGGCAATTTATACCCTGCTCATGTCTATGCAATTTGGACAGTCAGAGTATAAACATCCTTGATTCCCAATTCTAAGTAAGTTTTTTTTTTTTTTTTTTTTTTTTTTTTTTTTTTTGTTTTGTTTTGTTTATGAGACGTAGACTTCGACAATTTGAATACATTTTGATGTTTCTATGTTTAATTCTTGAACATTCATACTTTGAACTCCAGTGGTAGAAGATTTTCCCTAAGGAAGTCATTGACACACCTCGAAAAGTTGGCCTATGTTGACTTACGAGTGGCCCGAAACCGATCTTGTATGGGCCCATGGATTGCATTCTGATGAATGTCGGCCATGTCATGAGGTTGATACGGTGAGTGTATTTGTTAGGATTTTGGTTTGTGTTGGCATGAATTTGATATCAAAATGTTGTTTATCTTGTATTGTTTAGTTGTCTTAGTTTGATGATGATTCAAGCTTCAAGGAAGACTTGGCAACTTTCCATGCAAGATGGTGTCTTCAAAGAGGAATAAGCTACATTGCTCATCAAAGGTATATTAGACCTCATTCCTCTTACAAGGCATGGGCACACACATACATGGCATTCATTTGTGTCCCTACATAGGTGTACACCATTTGGTATAACACATTCATACACTTGTTGAAGTATGCACATGCATTAGATTTAATTTGATAAACATTGTGAAATTGCATGTTCTATGACTATCTCTAGGAAATGGCATACTTGTGTGACTTTGTATTTATTTGTTTTTGGACTTGAACATGATCTCATATTATTCCTTATTGAGTCTCGGTCATTTCAGTTACTCAATCATTAGGTTTCGAGTCCAAACTAGGAAGCTACGTTACTTTACGTTCTCATACGATGTGTTGTCTTCGTCGTCATGAATCGAGTCGAATTCTCAATCTTTTGTCAAAGTTGCATAGTTTTCCTTATGCGTGAAGGAATCACTGTTCGTAATCTGAAGATAGATTCAAATTCAAAGTTCAGAGGCCCGAATACAGCCGAAGAACGCGAGAGGAGCATAAGGGAGTCAATAATGGCCAAATGCCATTTGGAGGTGAGCCCGTGAGGGGCTCATGAGCCTCACAGCCCACACACCCCTCTGCCCCGTGAGACTCAAGCGCCTCTCATGGGGTGGTGACGTGGCTGGCCATGATTGGTCACTTCATTCCCTCTCTTTCATCTCTTTTAAATTCCTCATTTCCCTCCTATTTCATTTTAAGAAGAAAAATTGAAAACACTTGTGCATATTTTTCTCTCCAAACTTTCTCACCTTCCAAACACCATAACTTTCTCATTCGGACTCTGAATTGAGTGATTCAAGTTGAAGAATCTTCGTAATCAAATCCTCTACCTTTTTCCAAGAGAGTTTGCAACTGTTTGATCGAGTTTTCTGGTAGCTCTACCCTCTAAACTGAACCAGCTCGTGATTCTTAGATATTTGACTAATCTTTGTGTTTTCTTTTTTAAAACCTTCAATTACCTTGGGTTTTCTTCTTCTATATGTATGTGTATGTATGATGAATGCTATTGAGAAAGACAACTTCATAATCAAACCTAATCAAGTCTAATTAGAGACAAATGTGAACTAGTTTTCAATGATTCTAGTTTTTCACATATTTGAGAATTGTATTGTGATTAGTTTGATATCTAAGGTTATTTGTGATTTGATTGATTCATTTTATGATCAATAACCTTGGCATGTGCTTGGATCCTTTAATTGAACAAATCTAGGATTAGCATATTTAATTTTGTATTTAGAGCCTACTAGGATTTAATTGATTATTCATTATATCATTGCTCTAAATGTTGGCTAGAATATTCATTGAACATATTTTGTGATTCTAGCATTTTTGTGTATGTTTCTAATAACTTGAATATGTGCTTCATGTATATGATTTATTCAAGTGTTAGATTTGTAAATGAAACTAGGAGCTATATGTGTTAGATGTTTTCACATGCTTTATGTTTTAATTCAAGTTTTATAACTAGACAACTTTTGACTTATGTTCTCACATGATTAAGTCTAATTTCCATGGATTGTATTGATCACATGTTCTATGTTGAATTGCTTGTTTGCATCATTTGCATTCATTGATCACACTAGGAAGTCCTTGTAAAAGGCATGCAGTCTTGGTTAGGACAAGAGGTCTGGATAACCAAGCAAGAAGTCTTGACTAGAACTAGAGGTCCGGATAGTCAAGCAAGAAAGTCTTGGTTAGGACAAGAGGTTCGTATAACCAAGCAAGAAGTCATGGCTAGGATTGGGAAGGTCCGGATAGCTATGCATGGGAGACTTTCTAGAGGCATGAGTGCCTTGGATAGGGAGTTGGCTATGACATTGGTAGGCCTGGGCGTTTGGATAGACATAGACTTCAATAGAGGGTGATACATGGGATGTGTATGCACTCTTGATAAATTTCTAATCTTCCAACGATGTTGTGTAGACATAGACTCCAATATAGAGTGGCTCTGCACTTTTGAGGAATTTTTAATCTATCAATAAAGATTGGGTAGACATAGACTCCAATAAGAAATAGATCATAGGTTGGTCACTTTTGAGGAATTTCTAATCTATCATTCAATATATATAGTACCCAATGGTTGTAGTTCAACCCGTGGATATTTCCTCCTTAGAGGTTTTACCACGTTAAAAAATCTCTTGTGTCAGTTCTTTCTATCTCTCTCTTTCATATTTGTATATGTGTATGTTTTAATCTTGTTGCATAATATTCACTTGTGATGTATTTTGAAACAAGATTTTGTTAAGTGTGATATGTAAGCAAATCATTTTGATCATAGTTATATATATAATTCTTTTGTTCATTGATTCTTTTGTATAGTTATATTTTGATTGATACTTGTAACATATTGAATATTATTGGAAATACAAGTATTCTTTGTTGTTGAGTTTTAATACTATTCTTCCTCTTGCTATTTGTTGATATATAGACAATGCTTTAATGATCACATGCTTCACTTGTCGATTCATGTATGTATGGTTTATGTGTTGTAATGTAAGTTATCTTGAGAGACAAACTTGCGTTTATTTCAAGGGATTGAAAAAGGTGTAAAAACTTATTCACCCCCCTCCCCTCTCTAGGTATGTTTTGGGCAATTTAACTACGTTTGTATATTTTAGTATTGGAAATGTCATTGGGTATTGGATTTTATATTTCAACGTATCTTAATAATAAATTTACTTTTTTGAATCAATTGTAGCTTTTGGTGCCGTGTAACGTTGGAAGATGTCATTGGATCATGGCCAACATTGATCTCTTTGAATAGACAATCCACCTCTACGATCCATTTATGTAGGAGGTTTCATTTGCAATTAGGAATCAACAGGTTGCATGCTTACGATGGTTTTTACCATCGATATTGGCACATGTTGAATTTTACACGAAAAGAATAAAGGCGAAGAAGACCTGTAAGGTGGTGGAGGAGCCGATACATATGGCGACCATAATTTCGAAATCTTGTGTGCCACAACAAATAAAAGGGTTGGTGTAAATGTTTAAGTATTTAAAAATGTTTTTCATTACTTTGGAAAACTACATTTGTTAATAAAGTATTCTCGTTTGTTGTTGTATTTCTAAATTACAGGGGTAACTACGGTTCCCACACACTGAGATTGATCGAGTACACACTGGCAAACAAGAAGAAGTTTGATTAGAAGGATGACGAAATAAGTGATATACAATAAGTGATATACGCTTGAAGATGGCCATTGAAGTTTTTTGTAACTCCACGACTTGTTGAGATAGTTGTGTAGCACTTTAGTGGATTTGTAAATATAGTATGTTAGTGTTTTTGTTAACATCCAAATACTTGTTCAAATATTGTTGAATTAGTGGATGAATTTAGGTATTATTTCAACTGAATTAGTTGATGAATTACTTGTTTCCAAACTTATAAGAAGATTTTGGAATGGAAAACAGTAAGGGGTCGTTTGTTTTTTTCACTTAAAACTTAATGGGTCTGAATCATAATTATTAAGTTATTTTGTTTGTTTTTTTAAGTGGTCAAACAACTTAAAAATACCAAAAAACAACTTAAAATAAAAAGTAAAAAATCTTGACTTTTCACTTAATTACAAATCACTGAATTGCATTAAATGCAATCCAAAATCTTTTCTTCCGATGCTCTCCTCCATTTATAACATATTTCCAATTTCATCATAATTATATATGGAATAGAAATCTTTATTTTAATATATACCTTATTTTAAATAATTTTAAAAATTTTAAAAAATTAAAAATAAAAAAAAATTAAAAATTAAAAATTAAAAATTAAAAATTAAAAAAAACCTAATCACTTCTCATATTGGTGTTTAATATCAATACTTTATTATGATATTAGGGTGATGTGTATATATATATATATATATATATATATATATATATATTAGAGTGTTTTATGTGAGTTTTCCTACTGCCTCTTTTATTTTTTGAAAAAAAAAAAAATAACCTTTTCTTTTCTTAGTAAAAATGAAGTTTGTTTGTCATGGAAGAGGAAGATCATGATCATATGTGTTCATATATAATTATTATTATTGGATTGTTTTTATTCAATATTATATGTATAATTGTTTAACATAGGTATAAATGTAAAATTACTACTTTAAAAAAACAAACTTGTTGACAATACATTCAGATATGAAGAAAAAAATATATATATGTCATTCAAATTCAGATTTCAGTCCCTATTCAGTCTTCAGAAAAATTCAAGACTATTCAGTCTTCAAACCAAAAAAAAAACGACCCCTAAGTCTAGAATTGTCCCAGAAAGTCTCGGACTTTCTTGGACAATTCCAGACTTACTGTTTTGCTACAACTTCAGTTGAAATGAACAACCTAGGCATGTTTGGGCATAATCTTCAATAATATGTCAAAACAAAGTACATATACAATTCCAAACTCAAGTTAACATAATCTTCAATAATATATCAAAACAAAGTATAAATACAAATATGTTACAACATTAAAGTCCTAATTCATTCTAGGTCCTTGTTTGGGCATGTTTGTTTGTTGTGCTTGACTTCGCGGCATATGCTACAACTGCGATGATATTCGTCAGGGACATTTTTACTGGTACTAGCTAGAATCGAAAGAGGGTTTGTACACCTCTTACAATTGTGTCTGGTTTGTCCATATCTAGTACACGTTTGTATGTTTGGCCTCTTTGATATGGAAGAAAATCAACACTGTTTTTGGCAATCGGCTCGTTTTCTCTTCTTTGGAGGTAATACCAAACTTTGTCTTAAGTCGTTAGACACTACCCAAGTATTAGGATTGCCTATCAGCATGATAGGCACTAAATATGTGTCCACAAGTGTTTCCTTCTTGTAATAGTCCGCTCTAAGGAAGTGTAATCCAAGTTTCGCTCCCTGAAAAAATGGAAAGAAAGATATTAAATGTTTCATAATAAAATATCAGAAAGTTTAAACATATTTCATAGAATCTAACATAGCTAGCCGTTGTAAGTGCATGAGAACATGATAGATAATCAATATGAAATTTATTACATGTGTAAGTCTTCTGTAGCAAGTTAATTGTTCACTGCTCTCCCCTCAACCTAACCAATAATATGTTCCAATCAACATTAGTTATAGTGATATAATTACATTTCTTCATATGTTTCAAAATCAACAAGTGTGCATCGTCAATGAGTTTGTGACACATGAACGTTGTAGCTTAATGACGATCGTAAAACTAACATTGCAACATATTTCTAATGAACTCAACCAAAGTCATTATTAGTGGTTGCTGTGTGAATTTTAAGCATGAATTTAGGCACTCAACAACATTGATTGTCATCAAACTATACCTTCCTTGGGAACAATGGACATAATACCACTTTTCTGGACTGGCATTAATAACATGGTCGAATGCATTCTTATGGAACTTACGTAACTCCTCCATGTGTTGGTTATAAACCAATTAATGGTATGATCTAGTTGCTTTAACCATTATGTCTGCCACATCCTTTCTATGGAAAGTTTCTTTACATTTTCAAAAAGGTGCCAACAACATACAATATAGGTTGCACTCTCGTAACGGGCTAGCAAAGGAACCTAATGGACCCACAGTTTTGAGCTCCAATAATACTTAGAAAAATTAATTAAACTCTTTAATTAATATTTCACAATTATTAATCTCGGAGTTATTCCACTAAAAACCTGAGGTTGCAGTATCGTAACTATAGATGTTTTACACAACCAAAATATTAGTGTCCATCGATATAGCTATTTCGTATTATATGATCCTCCACAAGTAGTTCATAATTAGAGCAATGTCATAAAGTCCATTATACCTCTCTAATTATATATTTTCCTTCAAGTACCATTGATTCTCTAATGAACAATTATATCCTTTCTTCTTTTACGGAAGAAGAAGAGCGCTCTTAATCGTTCAAGTCCCGAATCAACCCTTAAGTACTTCTCGTAAGAAGGAGTGGATTCCTTTATTGTGTGCATACCTTCCCAGCTACAAGCCAAACCATGATTCCAAGATACATAGTTATTGGTCAGGAATGCTACTCCGATCTCACTCATGGTATGTCAAGAAACACAATCTAACTTGAAGGAGTCAGTAAGACACTCAGCATTTAGATCACCCATATACAACCATCATTTGTCGATATATATGAATCTTTTCAACTAACGGATCTTGGTGATATATTCGTATAGATCGTGGCCCAATTCTATATTATCATATCATATAAAGTGCCTCCATTCTCACATCATCATATGAGTAGTTTAGGATAAGACCACTGTACATTACAGAATGGACCACAGCTGTAGATTATCCACAAATAAGGTACCTAGCTTTATTTGTTTTCTATGGACTCTTTAGATTGCATGTCTCAAACCAAATTCCTCTGTATATGACATTCATATACTCAATTTGAGATTACATATACCAATCTTGGATGTTTAGCATATATAATATAAACATATGAGTCATATTTATTTAATGAAAATATTACTTCTTTTATTAATGGATTTATAACATTTACATATTACAAGCTTTAGGGCATAAATCCCAACATGATGATCCTTGCACCATAAATGCACGAAGACTTGATTCACCAAGAATCTCGCCACGATAAGATCCTCTTAGGATCTCACCTAATAATAACATTTGCTTGCACACCAAGGGCTAGGGCAGCACCCTAACCCCTATATAAACACATGTATCATGCAAAGAGAAAAAAAGGGAGACAATAAGCAGTACATCTCTTGTAAGCTGTAATCATTTTTATATAGTGAAGATTTTGTTCTATATCGTTACAACGACCATGGTTTTTCCCTGTTTTAAGGGTTTTCCACGTAAAAATCTTGGTGTCTTTACTATCTTTGCACTCGTCTTTTATTTATTATTTTTTCATCAATCCACACACCTATCGGTGAGGCGATCTGGTCACATCTCACTAGCTGCACTAGGTGCCGATCTGTATATAGATCGTCCAGAAATCGATGTCAACAACACCAATCGGGTCAAAGATCTACCCAGACTTAACGCTTAGATATCAATACATTATCTGAATTCGAAAGAAAAATGGAATGGTGGGATCTTTCTTAAGGCAGTTGTCTCCTGTCACAAAGAGCCCTACATGCCTTTCCATGTGCTTTTGACATTGAGGTCCCAATTGCCAACTCCTTCTAATGGGCCATACAATGATAAAAGGCACATGATGCAACACAAGACTCTTTTACTTTAAAAATGATGGTTTTCACCATTTTTTTAACAAGAAGAAAAAAATCAATTTGTAAAAAAAAAGTCTTTGCAAATTGCAACTCAATTTTTCATTCAAAATTTCAGAATATCAAATTCTGAATCTGTTTGCTTCTTAAAGGTTGGCAATTTACAAATTGGTTTCTTTTACAAAAAGAAAAAATTACTAAGCTTTTTTTTTTTCTTTTTTTTTTTGACAGGGTGAAACTATTAGTTATAAAAGCATAAAATGCACTGGTAATTTAATTTATTGATCGACAATTAATCTTAAATATTATATTTCTGAATTTAGACTTTTGTTTAGTACTCATCATATATTATCAATTTATCATTATCTATTGTATTAACATAACTTGTTTGATATTAGAATTGATAAGTGGGATATTATCAAAACACATTATATTCGACTAAATTACTGGCGGACTAAAGTCTAAAGCGGCTCATGAATTTTAGGCCCAATAAGCTAGCGGGTCAAATAATTTGGACTTATTTTGTTTGTTGGACCTGACCCTGCCTACAAGTCATGTCCAAACAATCTTGTCCACTCAGCCTAAACGATGAAATAGAATTTAGATTAAATTAAATACCTGGTTTTAATTTTACTTATTAATTAAAATACTTGGTGCCAAATTAATAGATATTGTAAAAAAATAAATAAATAAATAACCAAAATCAAAATTTCACTTATTAATTGAAATGATTTCATTAAAACCAAATTGTATTACTGTGGTAGCCAAAAATAGCACAGCCCAAATAATAAGGCCCAAATAGAAGTTAAGTCCAATACGGGCCCAAACTGTTTAACAAGCCTTGACAAAGTCTACAATGACTAAGTCAAGTGTGTTGGTTACATTCAAGCCTCCGAGATTCTCGAGATATTTTAGTTGATAATATCTTGCCGAGATGAAGGGGATAAGCTTCAGTTGCTCCACTCCCATCAACTATAAGAAGTCCTCACCATCTCATTTAAAGAGGAGGCTTTTTCACCTGACACACATAGAGAAACACAACAAGTGCAATTCATGGCATAAGTTGACTTTATTGCTATTTTCTGTCTACATCTACTATCTACTTACATGTATTGCTTTAGCTCCATGCTGATCAACAAACATCCAAGCCATCACAATTTATCTTTTCTCATGCACAAGCCAAATCGACCAATATCCATTCTACAATTCCATTCTACCTAGGATCATCTAATACAATTAATCACTCCTTCTACTTGGGTCGTTCGACCAACACCCATACCACTCGACTAGCACATATTATTATTATTATTATTAGTTCCTAGCAATTTAAATTGCTAGACTCAACGCTCAGCCCAAGCGTACATAAGGCTCTCCAAACGACACCACCAAGGAGTCAACAGTTTCGTTTACGGTTTGATTTAGATTTTGTTCAATCTCGTTATTAATTTGATTTATTTTATTTATTAATAAATTATCTAATTTGAGCATCGGAGAGTCCCCAACAGGACACCCCCCCTCTCGCTTTGTTCTACCTTCTTATTTTTTACAGGGAATCCAAAGTATTCGACAAAGAACCATTCATAGATTGCCGGTGCCCCGAGTATCACGATTTTGACCGAATTTTGACCGTAGGATTTTCTGGTTCTACAGTTTGGCGCCCACCGTGGGGCTCGACAATCATTTTTTGCAGCACTACTACGCCATACGAAATGGCTCAAACATTCCCCTTGAGGAACAAATTACGAGGTCCGATCAACAAAAAAAATATATATATATATATATGTGTTTCACGATTCTGCAAGTACAAGTAAAATGAATCACAAAAGGTTAGAATATCTATTCTGAAATATTGTTCTTTGTTGCCATGTTAACTAAAAATTTTGATTGGTCATTGATTTTAGTGGTTTGATACTTTTAATGTCGAATTATCTATTTCTCTAAATAGTTTATCAGTTGTTAATACTGTATTAAAAGTCTGGTACACTCCATATATTGTCTTCATCAATCTAAATAATAAAGAAAATCGAATGTCCCACATGATAGAATCTGGAATCTACATCAGAGAAATTTAAAACGTTCGACGATGAGATACAATTTAATTGATTGGCATTTTATGTCAAGTCACCTACAAAAATTTAAGTCTTGCTATCGCATTGCAATCGAGCTATACGCTCTACATCAACAACGAGTTGCGCTCTACTTCGAGCTATACACTAAAATACAGTCCTTGAAAATCTCACAAGGATACGCCAATGAATTTGAATTTCATCGAGCAGTTACTTTTTAAAATTAATGTCGTGCGACATTGTTTGTGGCAATCTACAATTAAAGTAGTGAAGGCAATATATTCCACTTATGCCAAGCAATAATTCAGTGACCATACAAAGACCAATACATATTTGGCCAAGACAAATGTCCCTCCGCATCTCGTCGATCGAATCACTACTCAAAATCAGAAAGCTATTCGAGCCAACTGATTGATTAAATCGTTAATTCGTCAATCAACTATCAAAAGGGTTCAATGAACAAATACAACATGTGGTTAGTCTACATTGAGAATCGAGAAATTATTAAATAATCTCTCCGTCGAGCTACATGTCGACCTACAACGAAATCGAGCGTTCTACAAATAACACTATGTTGAGTCGAGCCGAAATTCATAAAAATATCGCGCTCCATCAAGATACATGTCGACTATCGAACTCTCTCTGTCGAGCTACATGCCGACTGTCGAACTTTCTCCGTCGTGCTACATTGCTTGCTCCAAGTTGAGCCACAATATTCTGGGAAGTATCAGCTATAAAATTACAAATTGGAATTATAAGCTGGCTCAAACAATCGTCGTCAGTGGAGATTTTGCCTAAGATTACTGATTTCCGGTACGTTTCATGATTTTTTCTCTCCAAATTGCGTTCAATGTACATAAAATTTTCGTTTTGATTTTATTTCGAGTATTTCTACTGACATCAGCATATTAAAAAAAATATATATAATGCATGCATTGTTGAACGACCTGATTTACATTGATTCAATCTCTTTAAAAAATTCAAGTTTATATATGTTGTCGAACGACATGATTCATAATAAAATGATTCAATCATATGCATGTTGCTCTACACTGTCGAACAATAGAGGAATTACACTGATTCAACAAATGCATATTGATATACCTGTTGTATTGCATGGTTGATCGACGTTAATTATCTTTAATATGTGTCAAACTATCAAATGCATATTGATATGCATGTTGATATCTTTGGTCGAACGATTCTACTACAAATGCATGTTAGTGTATATGGTTGAACGCCAATAACCATGTTAAAATAATACTATTAAATGCATGATCTACATTGTCGAACGACACAAGAATTATATTGGATTATTTTTTCATATGCATGCTGCTCCATATATTGTCTTCATCTTTGCCCATCTAAAAAAAAAAAAAAAGGGGTGCTCGGTTGAGAGCCACAAAAACGCTCTGCGGAGCGTAAAAAAAAAAAAAAAAAAAAAAAAAAAAAAAAATCGCTCTACATCGAGCGTTCTACAAATGTCGCTCTACCGCGAGCATTCTACAAAAATTCGCTCTACCATGAGCGTTCTACAAATGTCGCTCTACCGCGAGCATTCTACAAAAATTCGCTCTACCATGAGCGCTCTACAAATGTCGCTCTACCACGAGCGCTCTACAAATGTCGCTCTACCGCGAGCATTCTACAAAAATTCGCTCTACCACGAGCGTTCTACAAATGTCGCTCTACCGCGAGCGTTCTACAAAAATTCGCTTTACATCGAGCGTTCTACAAATGTCGCTCTACCATGAGCGTTCTACAAATGTCGCTCTACCATAAGCGTTCTACAAATGTTGCTCTACCACGAGCGTTCTACAAATATTGCTCTCCGTCGAGCTACATTTCGTGCTCCAAGTCGAGCTAAAATTTATAGAAATATCGCAATGTCGAGCTACATGTCGACTGTAGAATGTCAACTGTTGAACTCTCTCCGTCGAGCTACATTGCTTACTCCAAGTCAGGCCAAAGTTTTGGGCACACTTCAACTCCCAAGTCAAACGACGAATTATAACAACTCCGAGTTAGCATACTACCGCCAAATTGGAATTATAAGGTATATCCTGCACCTTACATCCAAGTTTCTCCCACTTCTGGTTTTATAATTATTTATCTTCTTCTATCTTTTTCTTTCATTATCGCGATATGACATTTTTTAAGATTCTACAAATATCACTCTACAAACGAGCAATATAAATGTCGTGCTTTCAAACTCTTGTTATTTCTTTATTGCATTTGAATTCTATATGGTACTAGCAAAAGGTCATATCGACCAATAACGCATGTACGCGATTTATCAATGAAATGGTCGGATTGACCCAATGACGCGAGTCCGCGATTTATCAATGAAATGGTCGGATTGACCCAATAACGCAAGTCCGCGATTTATCAATAAAAAGGTCGTGTCAACCTCACAACGCATGTACGCGAAATTTGTGAATGAAACTGTCGGACCGACCCCATAATGCATGCACGCGATTTCCAACATTAAAGGTCGTATCGACCTAATTACGCTTGTACGCGACTTCAAAATTAAAATATATATATATATATATATATATATCTTGATGATTGAATATGCACAAGTTTACAGGCTTGTTTCATATCGACCTAATTACGCTTGTACGCGACTTCAAAATTACTAATATATATATATATATATTGATGATCGAATGTGCACAAGTTTACAGGCTTGTTTCATATCGACCTAAAACGCATGTACGCGACTTATCGAATGAAAAGGTCAATCGACCCGTAACGCATGTGCGCGAATTCAATTTAACAAATAGTCGATCGACCCCCACACTTTATTCAATAAATCTATCTGTCATTCAACGCAAGAGTTCGATCGAAACAATCCACTCTCTAACTTGAAGACTTCAACTCAGAGAGTGGGGGGCTAACTGTGGTAGCCAAAAATAGCACAGCCCAAATAATAAGGCCCAAATAGAAGTTAAGTCCAATACGGGCCCAAACTGTTTAACAAGCCTTGACAAAGTCTACAATGACTAAGTCAAGTGTGTTGGTTACATTCAAGCCTCCGAGATTCTCGAGATATTTTAGTTGATAATATCTTGCCGAGATGAAGGGGATAAGCTTCAGTTGCTCCACTCCCATCAACTATAAGAAGTCCTCACCATCTCATTTAAAGAGGAGGCTTTTTCACCTGACACACATAGAGAAACACAACAAGTGCAATTCATGGCATAAGTTGACTTTATTGCTATTTTCTGTCTACATCTACTATCTACTTACATGTATTGCTTTAGCTCCATGCTGATCAACAAACATCCAAGCCATCACAATTTATCTTTTCTCATGCACAAGCCAAATCGACCAATATCCATTCTACAATTCCATTCTACCTAGGATCATCTAATACAATTAATCACTCCTTCTACTTGGGTCGTTCGACCAACACCCATACCACTCGACTAGCACATATTATTATTATTATTATTAGTTCCTAGCAATTTAAATTGCTAGACTCAACGCTCAGCCCAAGCGTACATAAGGCTCTCCAAACGACACCACCAAGGAGTCAACAGTTTCGTTTACGGTTTGATTTAGATTTTGTTCAATCTCGTTATTAATTTGATTTATTTTATTTATTAATAAATTATCTAATTTGAGCATCGGAGAGTCCCCAACAGGACACCCCCCCTCTCGCTTTGTTCTACCTTCTTATTTTTTACAGGGAATCCAAAGTATTCGACAAAGAACCATTCATAGATTGCCGGTGCCCCGAGTATCACGATTTTGACCGAATTTTGACCGTAGGATTTTCTGGTTCTACAATTACTAACTAAAATTAAAAACAAAATTTTAAAAATAAAAGAAAATAAAAGATTGGAGGTCAATGGCTGACAAGGAGGCTACAAGGAAGAAAATATCGGTATCAAACTTCCTAATTTATGGATATATCAGAGATATTATCGATATCGATCAAATATTATGTAAAAAAATAAAAAATGAAAAACTGAGATATATTTTCTTTCAAAGTTTGATTTTTTTTTTCTTGAAACTTTAGGATAAAGTAAATCAATTAATAATTCATAAAAAATCTACATTTTGTCAATAAATTAACATAGTTATGTTAAATTATGATGTAGAAAGTGTATAAATCATGCTATGCTGGTAAATTTAGTAAAAATTAATATTTAATGGAATAATATATTTTTTTAAAGAAAATTAAATATTCAATGAATAATTGAGTCATATGTTTGTACATATCTTGAAAATTAATACCAAAATGAATTCATTGGTGGGTCAAAGATATAAGGTACATACGTTTCCATTTTGATTTGAACAATAATTTTCCCAAACAATTGTGCTTGCATAATTTTAAAGGTAGTTATTAACATGCCACATGTTTATTGCTTGATCTCTTCCGATCGATTTATTAATTAGATAGCTTGGATTTACCCAAATTGGTGGATATTGTTGATCGGTATGCATAGATATTCATATGACATTTGTGGTGAAGGATAATAAAAAAAATATTGTAGTCATAATAACTACTATAATATGGTACGTTGGAACCTTATCCTATTTACCAAATGAACTATGTTCACTATCTATGCTCATTGAGGAGAAAGTCATAGTTAATGATTCCTCATCGGTTTGTGACATTCATCTCTATTGTCTATCATGACAACCGTCAAAAGTTTTTCATGTTGCCCCAATACCTAAACTAGCATCCCTACAACAATGATCTTCTTCTTGAGTTGCATGAGTAAATTGATCTTCCATAGTGTACCCTATTTCTCCACCATCTCCATCATATTCACTTCCACTATTTTTATGAGTATGTTGGTCATCAAATGAACTACTAACACCAACATTTGCACCAACTTCTTGATCGATAACTTGTTCAACATTTATTCCATATTCACGAGCACAAGTAGCCACACGTGAATCTGGATTTCCTTCATCATCATCTAGGTGGATCAATCTAACCCATTCGAAAATAGGATCCTCATTGTACTCATTTGTTACAGCTATTTGAAGTAGATCCATGGAATCTATTTCATCAACTTTATCATTTTTACTTGTCATATCCCTGAGTGTAAGCGAAGGTCCGGCTCCATAAATTATCTCAAGCCCATTAGTCATGTAAGGTCCAGTTCTAGAAATTTTCTCAAACCTGGAATCTAAACCCAAATACATGACCCAAGACCCAAAAGTTGATCAGTCCAATTAAAAAAAAAAAAAAACATTGTAGGGGCAAGCAGCTGCCAAGTGGCAGTGCTTGATGAAGAGATGTGGCATAATTGGTGAGAGGTGGCAAGGTTTGGTGAAGAGGTGGCATAAGTTAGGATAAAAAATAAAAAAGGCAGCTGTGCATTTTTTTTGAAGCAGCTACGTGTGAAATAAAATAGAAAAAGAAGAGATAGGTGAGGGAGAGAGAAGCTCGGCAAGAGGAAAACAAAAACAGAACCAGAGAAAGCAAGAAAAGAAACGAGGAGCTCGGGTGAGAGAGAAGAAAGAGATAGAGAGAAATAGTGAAAAGAAATATTGTGCAGCCGGAGATATGTTTAGGATGGATCCAGAAAGCGATGAATCCAGGATGAAACCCAGTCCCAGAAAAAGATTTGAGCACATGAGTTTTGTGAGTGGATACTTTTTAATAAAAGTAATATGTTTTACGATTATATGTTAGCATTAATATATTAGAGGAATATTAGAAATAAATGGTTTATTCATTTATTTAAAAAACAGATTTCCAAATGATTTGAGATGCTTTAAGAAATGCGTAGAGTTCCAGAATTCGGAAATAGATTAGTTATAAAATTAGATTTATAGAACAAGATTTTACAAAGAAAGATGGTATAGATAAGTATTTTTTTTAGACAAAATTCCAGATTATCAGACAGATTTCCAGATTACCAGATTACCAGATTTTCTAGATTTTCAGATCCAAGTTATTTATGAGATTTTCAAAAAAGAAAAGAAAATATGTTTTCAGAAAAGAATTTAGAAATAATTATATATGTATGTTCAGAAAGCTAGTTTTCAAAGATCGTTCATATTTTAAGATATCAAATTATATACCCTCCACATCTATATCAGATTTAGATTTTAAGCCTTTGGGGCTGCTCTGCACGTGTATGTGAGATTACTCTGCACGTTCGATTAAATATTGACGTGTATGTGAGATTATATGAGATTACTCTGCACGTCTAATTTGATATCAACGTGTATGTGAGATAATCGCTTTACATGGGTGATCAGATATCGACATGTATGCAAGATGTTTTTCCCCTGCTCTGCATGTGCATTGAGATGCTTTGCCACGTACGTGAGATATTCCCCTGGGTACTAGTTTGATAAAGAGTTTTCATATTATATGTATTACTGATTATGATCAGTAGAGAAACGATTTCAGATTATCATATATTTTATATTTTATAAAATCAGAAAATGTTTTTATTAAATTATATAGCGTTTTCAAAAAATGTGTTCTAAAGAGAGGATATTTAATTAGTTCTCAGCTTATGTTATGGAACAGTTTCAGATTTATTTTAGAAAAAGATACAGAAATGCGTTCTATAGATTAAGTTTAGCCTAAGAAATATAGAATTTAGAAAGAAATTGTGAAAAGTTTTCTATAGCTAATGGTTTTTAGATCGTATGATATTTAAGCAGTATAAAGTTTATTAAGTACAAAATGTTTTTCAAGAAGATATTTGCACTTAGATAGGTAAAGAAGATATTCAATGAACTACGAGGGCTTTGATCCTTATTGAATATAGGGTACGTAGGCATTTGAGTTGTAAATCTCAAACTCAAGCCCACCTGAGAAAGAAAAAGATAAGATTTTCACAAGATTCCCTTGTGCTCAAGATAGGAGTCGGGGCAGGTCTTATCAAGTCAAACTAAAATATCCAGCCCAATCCCAAGTTGACCCAAGCCCATCAGAAACTAGTCCTTCAGATGTGCAAAAAAGGAATTAAACAAGTTGGGACAAGTGGCGATCCATGAAGAAATGGATGTGGAAAGTAATGTGAGTTGTGTCAAGAGCATGTGATTAGTGGGAAAAAAAGAATAAAATAAGAGAAATAAAGAGAGAGAGAGATATGTTTGAGGGAGACTCGGCCATGACAAAACAGAAACAGAATCAGAGAAAAAAAGAAAAGAAGAAGATAGAAAGAGATCTGTGTGTGCGTGTGAGAGAGATAGAGAGAGAGACCTAGATCTGGAGAGAGAAAGAGAGATGTAGATAAAGTTTGTGAGTCGAGAATCCATACGAAATCAAAGATATAGAATATGAGATTTTGAAAGAAATATGGTGCAGCTGGAGATACATTCAGGATGGATCTAGAAAGTGACGAACTCATGAGGGAACCCCAGATTTCCAGACAAATATCTATATTTTCAGAAAGATTACCAGATTTCCAGAAAGTTTTTCAGATTTTTAGATTCAAGTGTTTTATGAGAATTTTCGGAAAGAAAAGAAGAAAATTGATTTATGTTTTCAAAAAAGTATTTAGAAAGAATTATATGTATGTTCAGAAAGCTATAAGAGTTTTCAAAGATTGTTTAGATTTTAAGATATCCGATTATGTACCCTCCCTAACAGTATATGAGATTACGCTGCACGTTTGATCAGATATCAACGTGTATGTGAGATAATCGCTCTGCACGGGTGATCAGATATCACCATATATGTGAGATGTTTTTCCCCTGCTCTGTGTGTGCATTGAGATTCTCTACCACGTACGTGAGATATTCCACTAGGTACTAGTTTGGTAAAGAGCTTTCAGAAATATATGTATATTACTGATATTGATCAGTAAAGAAAAGATTTCAAATTATCAAAGTATCATTTTTTTATAAAATCAGAAAGTGTTTTTATTATATTATATAGTATTTACTGAAAAAATGTGTTTTATTTACAAAAGATATTTAATTAGTTCTCAGCTTGTTTTACGGAACTGTTTCAAATTAAATCTTGATTAGTTTCAGGAATGAGATACATAATTCAGAAAGAGCCATAGAAAAAGAGATACATAATTCAGAAAGACAGTGAAACAGATACATAATAGTTGTCTACAGATTAGATTGAGTTTAGCCAATATAAGTTTATTAAGCATTAATGTTTTCAGAAAAATAGTTATTAATTTTAGAAGTGTAGAGAAAAGATATGTTTTTCAGATTCATTCAGAGATAATAATTTCAGTAAAGTTTCCAAAAAAGAAAAGATGTTTTCAAAGCTTATTTCCATTCACTGGGCGTTATTGCTCATTCTTTTATTTTAAACTATTTTTCTAGATGATCACCAGGTTCGTGTAGATTCTTTAGTTTTGTTAGATGGGCCACATGTGATGACATAAATGGTAATTTAGAATTTTAATTAAAGCATGTAAATGCATGTGCATATTTTTAGATATCATTATTTTTCATGTATAGTTTTGAATATGTAAATATTCAGCAGATGGGTCCAACACAAATAAAGCAGATTTCTTAGTTTAACTTAATTACATTTTTATGACGGGCCATAACCCACAGATTTAAATTGCACTTTCAAATTATAAAGTTGGAAAAGTTTTTTGAAAAGCCAAAGTGATTGTTAAAGATTTTATTTGAAACCACCTTGAGATTCATATGATTTTCCTCAAGGGTGTAGCCAAGGGTAGGCTACCCCTGGCTGCAGCCCGGTCTAAAACTAGGGAAACAAAATTATTAGTTAGATAAATGGGATAATTACCCTGGTGGCCATCGAATTGATGACACACTATCAAAATGGCCACTGAATTGGAAAGTTGTTCCAAAATGGCTATTTTTAGCGAACTTTGTGACACTAATGGCCATTCCATCCAATTCTATCTAATTCCATCCATCTCCATCCAATTAGTGGCATTTTGGTAAATAAGGGGATGCCATTAATTTATTTTAGATGTTTTTTGGAAATCAATTTTTTCAATGAGTGACATTTTGGTAAATAAGTGGATGACATTAATTTATTTTAGATGTTTTTTGGAAATTAATTTTTTCTTTTTTTGAAAAGAATAATTATATTTAGAGTGTGTAAATATATATATATATATATATATATATATATATATTTACACACTAAATATAATTATTCTTTTCAAAAAACAAAAGAAACGGTTTAGATCAATAAACGTGTCTCTTCTTTGTTTTTTAGATTTTTTAGATTTTGTAACCTTAATCTTCTTAAAAAAGAAATATATATATATAACATTTGAATTTATTAAAACATGTGACTGTGGTTGGACGTCCTGAAATTATAAATTATAATAACTAGTTTGAGCCATTTAAAAAAATTAATGGTAATTTAGGGACTGCCTCACCAAATCAATAACTTTAGAAATCACTAACCCTTTTATTATTATTATTTTACATCTCATTTGATATCCCTATATATATATATATATATATATATATACAGTCTTTCTAATATCAGTTCGAACTGACAAAAGTTATATCAGTTCCTTGTATGTGGGCCACTAGATTTAAATACTTTGACTGACAAGTGCATACAGCCAAGTCAAAGTATTTAAATCCAGTGGCCCACATGCAAGGAACTGATATAACTTTTGTCAGTTCGAACTGATAATAGAATATATATATATATATATATATATATATATACGGAAATTATCCTATCAGTGCGCACTGATAGAATTATATAAGGATATTGAATGTGAGCCACTCGGTTTACATACTTTGACTTGGTATATATACACTTGTCAAATCACTGTTATAAATGAGTGGCTCACATTCAATATCCTGATAAAGTTATATCAGGATGCACTGATAGGAACGGGACCGTATATATATATATATATATATATATTACACACACTAAATATAATTACTCTTTTCAAAATGAAAAAATTGATTTCCAAAAAAGTCTAAAATAAATTAATGTCATCCACTTATTTACCAAAATATCATTCATTGAAAAAATTGATTTCCAAAAAACATCTAAAATAAATTAATGGCATCCCCTTATTTACCAAAATGTCATTCATTGGATGGAGTTGGATGGAATTGGATTGAATTGGATTGAATGACTATTAGTGTCACAAAGTTCGCCAAAAATGGCCATTTTGGAACAACTTTCCAATTCAGTGGCAATTTTGAAACAACTTTCTAATCCAGTGGTCATTTTGATAGTGTGTAATTATCCCTAGAAAAATTATTTAAGAGTTAATTATGAGATTATTTAATATAATCAAGCTAAATTCTTTCAAATCGGTACAAACATTTAGAGTACGTTCTATATTATAAAACCCACTAGATTATCTAATAAAATAATTTTATAATTCAAATTTAATTGTTTTCAATACTGATTGTTAAATTATTTTATTTATGTTGATTGTTAAATATTTGATCTCTTGTTTTATTAGCTCGAGTGCATGACTTTCTTACTCTCTCATAGTCCTCACATAAGTAATCTCAAAATATTAATTTAATCATCAATATATATATATATATATATATATATATCCAGATTTTGGTCAGTGCGTACTGATATAACTTACAACAGTGCGTTGCATGTGGGCCACTGATTATGGAGAAACACTGACAAGTGCATACACACTGAGTCAAAGCATGTAAATCTAGTGGTTCACATGCAACCTACTGATGTAAGTTATATTAGTGCGCACTGACTTGAAATATATATATATATATATTAAAAAAAAATTAGGAAACTCTAATTTTTTTTTCATTATTCTTATTTATTTTTATTTTATAATTTTGTACAAAATACAAAATAAATTAGACTTCTAACATTTCTTATTTCTTTTAACTAGGTGTATATGTTGTTATATTATTAAGGCTTTTATGTTTTATTAAGTTTCGTTTATCGAAATGTTAAATATGCTTAGCCCACCCATAGAAAAAATCATGGCTATGCTACTGATTTTCCTGTAATGTTTTCCAGATGATTCAGATTTCAGTTAGAAAGATGAGATGTTCACAAGATTCCCTCGTACCCAATATAGGAGTCGGGGCGGGACCTATCACTGAGTTTTAGCTTTATATTATAACAACAATAAATAAGTTGTTCAAACTTAGCATATATATGTGGTTCCTTTGTTTTGTATGGATTAAAGCAAATCTACTCCGATTTCTTTTACAAACCGATGATGATGATGATTATGGAAATAATCAATGGAGATGGAATTCAAAGGTTAAATAAAGAAAAGGAAGAATCAATATGTGTCACGTGGAATAGTGGAAGTGTTCATCACATTATGTTTCATTTATGATACGTACTAGTAAATAATTGGAAATCCACGGGATAATTAACAAATTAAGGGACATGAACAAAGAAAATCTATTGGATTGATAATATCTTAAGCTAATATTATAAGGGCATGTTTGGAGCATGAGATGTGATGGGATATGACTAATTTTAGTCTATCTCCCATGTTTATTGTTTGTATGGGATGAGATTATTTAATCTCTTGCAAGCAACTTATCCCACATTGGTGGGAATAATTAGTCCCACCACTTTATACTTTTTATTTTCAATTTTTTTTTTCTCTTTTAAATTTATTTTATTTTTTATGTAATTAAAATATAAATATATTTTAATAATTAATAACATATTTTATTTCAAACATTTAAAAAATAACAATTTTCAACATTAAAAATAAAAATAAAAATTACTTTGTTTAAAATTGGTTTAAATATTAAAATTATTTTTAAATAAAAAATTTTAATATTTTAATTTTTTTTTTTTCAAAATTTAATTTAAATAATTATTTTAACTAGTCCAGTTTTATACAACTATTTTATCTAAATGAGGTGGCACTAATTAGTCCCATGTTTTTTTTAAAAGAAAATTCTTCTCCTCTTATTTATTTTTATTTAATTATATAATTTTATATTTAATTAATATATCTTATTATAATATTTAAAAATATTAAATATTAATTAAAAAAATGCTATTTTCTTTAATATTAATTTTTAACATTTTTTTTTTTAAAAATAAAAAATTAATTTATTTAAAAATAATTTAATTGAATTTTATATCAATAAATTTCATAATGTATTAAATATATGATAAAATTGTTTTTTTATCCAATCTCAAGCCACACTTAACAAGAGACAAGACTATTTTAATCTAATCACATACAACACCAAACACATCATAGCACTAATTTATTCTAATCATATTCCATCCAATCAAATCCAATTATATCTTATAAAAATAATCCTATCATATCCCGTGCACCAAATGAGCTCTAATAGGTTCCAATTTGTCTAAAATCTTAAATTATTCTATGTGAAAAAAAAAAAAAAAAATCAATGTTTAAGATAAATAAATATATATATATATAAAAAAAGAATTTAAAAATTTCTGGGATATCGAGATTTGTTGGAAAATTATGGGATATATTAGGATTTTTCGTGGATAATTTCGGATATAAACGAATATTTTAGAAGATATTGGATGTTCGGTGTTTCAGTATTGGTCTCTTCAAAAAAATGGATAATATCAGAGATTTTTCTGTCAAAGTATCAATTTAGTTGCCTTCGGTTGCCTTATAGATTCGAGAGAATTTTTTGAGCCTTCACCTAATTTGAAAAAAATGAGAGTAGCGGAAAGAATCCTCCTCCCAAAATGATTTTTATGAGGTTGGTGGTGTACCCCTCGCTACACCACATGGCCATGAGTTCGAGTCATCTTCTTCTCCAAAACCCAAATTTATGTAATATTTAAGAAAAAAAAAAATCTTTTTTCTTTATATAAAATTTTATTAGTATATTTTTATTTTTTATTTAAGGGAAGTGTTAACCTGTGCGGGGCTCGTTTGGTGCACCGCATTGTATTGTATTAAAAATTTAAAATGTACTAGAATAATACAACACAACGTTTGGTTTGTTTTGCATAGTTTGCTGTATTATATTAGCTAATACATTTTGATCGGTTTAATATGATGTATTTTGTATTAGCAGTAGAGATGTTGTATTAGTTAATACACCCTAGTACAGTCTAATACATAATATCACTAAACACAGGAGTGTATAATAATAATACAATCTAATCCAATACAATCTAATTCAATACAGTCAAATACAACACAATACAATACACTATACCAAACGACCGATAAGGGCACAGGTTAATGTGGTAGCCAAAAATGGCTCACTGACCCAGCCCAAACCAAGTACAAGCATATTTTCATAGTGGGCCCTATTTGAGCCCACTGTAATGGGTCGGCCTTAAGCCCATCGTGCTGGGTCGACCCAACACAGGTGTCAGTTAAAAATTGCCGTTAGAAAACTTATTCAAAAACCTTTAGTTACAATACAGTCAGTTACAAATGCCCCATTCAAGAGAAAAGATCTCCAAGAATCACGCCCATTATCAAAGACTGATAATGAACGTTGGAGAAGAGACTTCAGGTATAAATAAGAACCTCTTCTCACTAAAAGGCTCTTTGATTTCTAAAAACAAAAGCTAATCGGTAGGCGTATTGAAACTCTGATTCTTAGATATTCCGACCACCAGAATTCCCTCATCAGTTACCTGATCACGTTGCTCAGCCCAAGCATATCTAAGGCTAAGAATCGAACCCCCACCATTCTGTTCTTTCTATTTTATATTTTTGTCTTGAGTTCTTTTGCAGGTTCAACGAAGTTCAGACGACCTTATCCAGACAACAGTCGACGTCGACCTACCAACTTTCAGCCTAGTTGCTTTGGGCCTGATAAAATTCGACCCACTTGACGTACCAAGTCAATCGACCACCTACAGTTTGGCGCCCACCGTGGGGCCCATTGCAACTAATATTTGAATTCTAATCAAGTCTCCAATCAACATGTCTGGAGAAGGAACAATCCCAACTGTCGAAGAACAGATAGCAACGTTGGCTGCTCAGATGACAGCAAACGCTGAAAAACTACAGGCGCTCGAGGCAGAGAACGCAGCTATCCGAGCGACAAATGAAGAGCTGAGAGCACTGGTCGACGGAGTAGTACCTGACTCGGCAACATCGGAGCGTCCAATTTTAGTGAACAATGGCGAGCAGATTGTCGATCGAATAGCTCAAAGAGCACAAGGCAATCCCATTATACCAAATACGAATCCGGACGACCAACAAAACCAACCGACGCCTCAGAAAAATCACATCGAAATCGATCTCAACAACATGCCGGCTCGGAATGAAACGTTAAACGAACAAGACCCAGCAATGGATCGACAACCAGATGACATCCACCGGACGACCGTATCATTCCAGTCGACACCAGGATTGGTAAAACCCGGGCCTGACCTACATTTATCAGCTAATCTAGAATTCTCACGCAGGTTTGCAGAAATGGAGGCTCTCATCCAAAGAATCCCAAGAGTCTCGGCTCCCATCAAGAAAAGCACTGCCAATAGCTTCGCCGACTCACCCTTCGTTGACGCAATTGCTCTCATCGAGATGCCCAGGAAATTCAACTTCCCAAACATGAAGCAGTATGAAGGGACGACCGATCCTGACGACTATATAGCACAATACAAGCAGAGGATGTTCATCGCAACAATACCACGCGACCTTAGAGAAGCGTGCATGTGCAAAGCCTTCGGGTCTAGCCTCAGTGGTCCTGCCTTACAATGGTACACCAATTTACCTAACAATTCCATTGATTCCTTTGCGCAGTTAACGGACACATTCGTGGAGCAATTTGTGAGCAGCCGCAAGTTGGAAAAATAGTTGGACGACCTCTACACTATAACGTAAAAAGCTGGCGAAAACTTGCGGACCTATGTCGGACGTTTCAACAGGGAGAAAGTTCAGATCCCGCATTGCAACCAAGCGACCGCCATCTACGCCTTCAGGAAGGGTCTCAGGTTTGATTCCGACCTTTATAAAGAACTTACTAAATATCCATGCAGGACAATGGAAGATGGTGCTGGCAAAAGCATGGGCCCAAATCAAATGGGAAGAAGATGAGGCAAATTTTGTTGGAAAAGCGAATAGCAGATATTATGGAGGTCGACGAAGCGATCGCATAGATAGAAGGTCTAACGACAGAAGATCTAACGACAGAAGATCAGAACCATACCCGACGAGCGACAGACGGAATACCCAGTCACGACATGAGGATTCCGGCGAGAGGAGTTCCTATAGGCGTGGTACTCCGAGGTTGAGTCGACCGAAGGTAGAAGCACCAGATTACAACCTAAGCATCGAACCCGTCGATCTCATAGCCGTGATGAGGGAAATGGGAAAAGCAGTCAAGTGGCCACGAAAGATGAATGCATTGCCCGAGCATCGAGACCCTAAACTACGTTGCGAATTTCATGGAGATCATGGCCATCGTACAGAAGACTGCATCGCCCTGAAATTCGAAGTCGCAGAACTCTTAAAACAGGGACATCTACGGGAATTCCTAACAGATAAGGGTAAACAAACCTATGCAAGACGCGACGACCAGAGGCAAAACGCTCCAGTCGACAGTCCTCCAGAACCTCCTAGACAAGATAGGGTGATTAACTGCATTTCAGGTGGATCAGAAGTCAGTGGTGTAAGTTACTCAGCAGCCAAGAGACACACACGACAAGTGTCAAACACAGAAATCCAGCCAAATCAGGAACATCTATCAAAAGTTGACGAGACTGTCACCTTTCGGTCGACAGATAAATCAGATTTGTTCTCTCCCCATCATGATGCTCTAGTCATTTCTTTACATATTGCAAATTGTCTAACCAAACGCATTTTAATTGATAATGGCAGTTCTTGCAATATTATGTTTAATAGGGCTCTAAGAGAAATGCAGGTCGACGAATCAAAGCTCAGCCGTCGAACGACCATGTTGACAGGTTTCAGTGGAGAACAAAAAAGCACGCTTGGTGAGATCATACTACCAGTCTACGACGAAGGAGTCAACCTATACATAAACTTACTTGTACTCGACTGCCAATCCCCTTACAACGCCTTCCTTGGCAGGCCATAGATACACGAGTTAAAAGCAATCCCGTCAACATATCATCAGATGATCAAGTTTCCAACCAAGTGGGGGATAAAGGAAATCAAAGGGGAACAGCGAGCAGCCAGAGAATGCTATCAGAACGCCTTAAAAAAGAAGAAACATGAATTATAGCAATTACAGGAAGCCAAGGTCGAGTCGACTCAAGCCAAGCAGAACATGGAGGAACTCGACGAGGTGTCTATCGACCCCGACCAACCAGATCACAAAGTATTCATTGGATCAAGGTTACCAGACGACGTCCGAAAACAGTTAGTCGATTTCTTGAAAGAACGCCGCAACAGCTTTGCTTGGTCGCACGAGGACATGGTTGGAATCGACCCGGAAGTAATGGTTCATCGACTACAGGTCGACCTAGACCATCAGCTAGTAAAACAAAAAAGAAGAAAATTCGCTCCTGAAAGGAACAAAGTGATCAACGAAGAGATACAAAAATTGTTTGACATTGGTTCGGTGAGAGAAGTGAAATATCCAGATTGGCTGGCAAATGTCGTGGTAGTAAAGAAGAAAAACGGGAAATGGCGAGTCTGCATCGACTTTACTGATCTCAACAAGGCATGTCCCAATGATTCATTTCCACTTCCACACATTGACATGTTGGTCGACGCAACTACAGGACATGAATTATTGAGCTTTATGGACGCCTATTCCGGCTACAACCAGATTCTGATGCATCCAGACGACCAAGAGAAGACTGCTTTCGTCACCGAAAGAGGTATCTTTTGTTACAATGTAATGCCGTTTGGTTTAAAAAATGCAGGTGCAACATACCAAAGGCTGGTTAACAAAATGTTCGCCAAGATGCTTGGAACGACGATGGAAGTCTACATCGACGACATGCTGGTCAAATCGTTGGTCGCCCAACAACACATCGACCATCTGAGACAGTCGTTCAACGTACTCGACCAATACGGTATGAAACTTAACCCCACTAAATGTTCTTTTGGTGTGTCTTCAGGAAAGTTTCTAGGCTACCTAGTCATCCAAAGAGGCGTCGAAGCTAATCCAGATCAAATATGGTAGATCGAAAATATTGAGTCACCTAAATGCATCAAAGACGTGCATAAGCTAACTGGTCGAGTAGCAGCGCTGAACCGATTCATATCAAAGTCGTCCGAAAGATGCCTTCCATTCTTTAACACCTTCAGGAAGAACAAAACGTTTGAGTGGAACGATGATTGTGAGAAAGCATTGAAAGATTTGAAAGCCTATTTGAAGTCACCCCCATTGCTGTCGAAACCAGAAGACAATGAAACGCTATTCATATACCTGGCTGTATCTGACACAGCCGTAAGTGCGGTCCTAGTCAGAGAAGAGGATAGCAATCAGCATCCAGTCTACTACGTAAGCAAAACTCTGCTCGACGCCGAGACTAGGTATAGTCGACTGGAAAAGCTAGCACTAGCTCTTGTTGTGGCGGCCCGTAAACTCAGACCCTACTTCCAATGCCACTCGATTAAGGTATTAACTACTTACCCCCTCAAAAAATATACTTCACAAACCTGAACTTTCAGGTCGACTGACGAAGTGGGCAGTAGAACTCAGCGAGTACGATATCAGCTTCCACCCGAGACCAGCAATGAAATCACAGGTACTAGCCGACTTTATCGCAGACTTTACCCCTTGTAAGAATGTGCAGGCTGAACAGGAGCTAATAGCACTCATAGAAAAGTCGTCCGCCGGGAAGTGGACTTTGTCGGTCGACGGCTCAAGTAATATCAAAGGAAGCGGATTGGGATTGGTACTCAAATCCCCACATGGGGACATATTGGAACAATCGATCCACTGTGACTTTCGTGCAACGAACAATGAGGCCGAATATGAAGCCCTGATCGCCGGACTCGACCTCGCTAAAAGCCTAGACGTGAAGGATATCCGAGTATTAAGCGACTCTCAACTAGTCATCCGACAAATGAATGGCACTTACGAAGCTAGGAATCAGCGAATGTTAGCCTACTTACTCAAAGCCAGACAACTCCAGTCGACATTCGACGAGTTTACGATCGAACAAATACCCAGATTTGAGAATACAAGAGCAATGCATTGGCAAATCTTAGGTCGACAACGACAAGTGGCTCAAAATCAATACCCATTGTACATCTTATGTCTCCGACAATTCAAGAGGCGGAAGTACTGGCACCAGTCGACCAGGGAAGAAATTGGATAGAGCCCATATTTAATTATCTCCAAGCTGATATCCTTCCAGATGATAGAACAGAAGCAAGGCGGCTCAAAGCGAAAGCTGCTAAGTTCTGTATTCTATATGGAAAACTTTACAAAAAGTCATTCACAGGACCCTACCTGAGGTGCGTCACCAACCGAGAGGCATACGACGTTTTAAAAAGCCTACACCACGAGGAATGTGGGAACCATTCAGGCGCCCGTAGTTTGTCGAACAGAGCCATCACAGCTGGATATTATTGGCCGACCATGCGAACCGACTCTCAAAACCATGTGTAGTCGTGCGACAAATGTCAACGATTTGCACCCGTATCGCATCTTCCCCCAGGTATGTTGAATTCAATTTCGGCCCCTTGGCCTTTTATGAAATGGGGAATGGACATTGTAGGTAAGCTTCCTGCAGCGCCTGGTGATGTCGTCTACATGCTGGTCTTGATGGACTACTTCTCCAAATGGGTCGAAGTCGGAGCATATCAACAAATACGCGACATTGAGGTACGGAACTTCGTATGGAAAAATATAATTTACAGGTTTGGCGTACCACGGGAGATAGTGACGGACAATGGATCTCAATTCATTTCGTTCGACTTCAAAAATTTCTACGACAAATATGGAATAAAACTGAGTTTCTCAACTCCACGGTATCCTCAAGCCAACGGACAAGCAGAGTCGACTAATAAAACCATTGTCAATACGTTAAAGAAGCGACTGGAAGCAGAGAAAGGTCAGTGGGCAGAAAAACTACCGGAAATTCTATGGTTGTACAGGACGACTCCACGACGGTTGATTGGAGAGATTCCCTTCTCACTCGTCTACGGTTCTGAAGCAGTAATCCCAATAGAAACACGACTAGCGACAGCTCGGAGTGAAAACCCAAACGAAGAACAAAACAATCAGGAGCTCAGTTTCGAACTCGACCATTTAGACGAACGCCGAGATCAAGCTGCTATAAGAATTCAGTCTTACCAGTAGGAAGTCACACGACATTACAACAAGAGAGTACGTGTTAGAGTTTTCAAAGTCAATGACTGGGTCCTTTGCCAAGTCTTCCAAAACACGAGAGAGGAAGGTGCTGGCAAACTAGGGCCGACGTGGGAAGGCCCCTATCAAATAACAGATGTCGTCGGGCGGGGAGCATACAAAATACGATGACTCGATGGTCGAGAGCGGCATAACAGCTGGAAGGCACTCCATCTAAAACAGTACCATTTCTAAACTTACTATTTTAAAATGTCATTTCTTTTCATACTCCTTCGACGATTCATTATTAACAAATTGACAAGCAAGGAGCAATGATGACAACTTAGTGCGACTAAGTGCAAACCTGAGCTCACAAAAAAAAAAAAAATGTATATATTAGCTGTCGACAAACATTCATTTTCAGGTTCAAATTCGACCATTCGCAACCTACAAACTTGCGTCAACTCTCAACATTCGCTTGATTGACAACTGCTTGCTAAGAGTAGGGGAAGAGTGTCGACCGAAAACGCACGTCCGCGATTCAATGTAAAAAAGGTCTTGTCGATCGAAAACGCATGTCCGCGATTCAGTATAAATAAGGTCTTGTCGACCAATAACGCATGTCCGCGATTCAATGTAAAAAAGATCTTGTCGACCGAAAACACATGTACGCAATTCAGTATAAAAAAGGTCTTGTCGACCGACAACGCATGTACGCGATTCAGTGTAAAAAAGGTCTTGTCGACCAATAACGCTTATACGCGATTCAAATGTAAAAAAGGGTCTTGTTGACCAAATATAAGTAGAAAGCGAATTTAGTCGTCGATCATTAAACTCATGTACGTGAAATTTTCTAAGTGATCGACCTTTCGCGAAATATTATAACTACTTACAATCAAAGTGAGTCTTAAATAGAAGTCGACGAACTTCAATAAACACACATGAGCAATTTCATTCCGTATGACATTCGATATTGTTCGACCTACGGATAAACTAAATTTACAAGCATTATTTCATTCAAAGCAAAGACTTTTTAACATCGTTCAACTTACGAACGGGCATAAGTTTACAGGCTTATCGCGTTCAAACTATAAATTATCGTGGTCATACGATGGTCGTTTGTTTTTTACGATACCAAATCAGTGGCAAATAAATAAAGTCGATCAACATAGAAAAAACTAAAGTAGATTCATTCGCGAACAAGTCGTATCGACTGTATCATCCACGAGTACATATTATAAAATACAAAGAGGTTAATTCAAAGGGGAATAAAACAGATTCTGAATTAAAATAGGTCACTCCGACCAAAAACATCCGTCAAATACAGATTCGGGATAAGAAATTGAAAAATTGCTATCAATTCAAGGGTGGTTCGACAACATCATCGCTTGGGGGATCCTGCGGTCGTTCGCCGAAGCTCTTATCGGGGCTCTTGGGCTCTTTTCAACATGCCCTTCGGCCTCCTCAGCACTGGTTGATTCATCTAGCTTGCGCATCTCCTCATAAAGGTCAATCTCCTCCTGCATCCCTTCACGATTCCATTTCACGTAATCGCCCGACATGTACTCCTTGAAAATCTCCGCTCTGGCTTTGCACATAGTGGCAGCAGCAATCGACTCCAGCTGATCCTGCAGGGCTACAATAAGACTGTCCTTCTCAACAATATCAGCCTTGTATTTAGTCGACTCCTCCAGACGACGATCACTTTCTTCTGTCTTGTCTTTCAACGCCTGCTCTAGAGCATTACACCTCTGCTCCATCTCTTTCAAAGAGGTGTTAAGTATGGCCTTGTCAGCTTTGAGAGAGTCACTCGACTTCCTGAGCGTGGTGCATTTGTCATTGATCAGCTTATACCTATCATGAAGATGCAAATGCCCCTGCAAAGCCTGCAAAAAAAAAAAAAAAAAAATAGTAATAGTAGAATGAGAAAATCATGACAACGACAAATACCAAACGGGACTAGAATTATGAAATTTGAAGTAGGCAGATCCACCTGGAACAATGTCAGCGTGGTCGTATTGAAAACCTCCTCAGTTCTCTGCTTTTTTAGATGAGCTTCATCAGCAGAAAGAAGAAACTCCTCCGACCATGAAAGGAAGCCCGCCGGATCATTAAACGATGAAATACCCGATGCAAGGAGTGTCATCGACGAGTCAGGTTCAAAGACGTCGTCCGACTGATCTCTTGGACCTGTGTCGGTACTTTTTCCCCGGTCCTTGGTCGGCTCCTTTCTTAGCCTTTTCCGCTTCTGATGGCGCTCGGGGGAGGAGATGTAGACATGCTCGGGGACAGCGGCTGGTCCCTCCTTCGACTTGTTGACTTCCGGCTTTTTGCCCTCCATAGCCGCCCGCTTTTTCACGAGCTCATCCTTATAACGCTTCATAGCACCAGCGTGATCCGGCAAATTCATCTTCGAAGTAACTGCGAAACGACGCTCAACGTTAGAAACAGGTGGCAGAAAAATCCTATTATAACCTAGAATTTCAAAACTCCTCCTAATCCAAACATATGACACGAAGTCTTTCACAAGCGGATACGGCCTCCTTGTCCAATTCAACGACGACCAACGCCATAAACTGCTGGGCCGAAGCTTACCATCCACAAGCAATGTTTTACAACTTCTCTCTTCAGCAGGAATACTTAAAATCTGCTTAGTAAGAGCTGGTGCACTATCACTCGTCACGTCGTTATCCGCCGATTTGATCTTTACACAACACATACTGAATAAGCTACAAATATCATATATTTAAATATAAATCAAGACAATGTAGAGTCGACCGACGATAACCTTTTCGATTCCATACTCGACGCAAGATGTACTTGGATTCCCCCCAAGGACCGTCGACTGGGGGACCCTTTGCAAAAAAGAAGGTATCTTTCCAGTAGCGGTCGTTCGAAGTCGTATCAATGATAAGTCGATTCTTCTTATCCCTAGGAGTCAATATATAGCGACCTTGGTCGCCCACATGCTCTTTCAGAAAATAATTGTGCAAAACGCACCCCAACCCAAATTCAAGTTGGTACCTCTCACGGAGGACTGTTAAACTCAACAAAATCCTCCAACTATTTGGCATCAACTGGCCAGGAGCGATGTCGAAGTACTTTAGTAGCCGTCGTACTAAGACAGGAACCGGGAATCTAAAACCCAGTCGTAGGGTATATTCATAAAAACAGGTCCAATCAGGAATATCCCAATCCGCTCCCTCATGTTCTAATGGAGCACGTAGCTTGACTGACTTCGGAATACCATAAACCATCCGTAGAAACAGCAAGTGGTCTTGCGAAATCACACTTGCAGGATTAAAATCCAAAACACCCGTCGAACGATCGGATGTAGACGCCTCCACAACATCCTCACGACCTGGAGAGTCAACTAATCCGGCTACTGCCCGGATACCTCCACTTTCCAATATTCCCATCATATTGACGTTAACTATCTCCGACGGATCGTCTACAGAAACCACTTGATTGACTCTAGCCGTTCCACTGTCGACTCCCCTCTCGTCGACATCAACACCGCTAGGCGTCCTAGAATGTTCTGAAGTTGTTTCGTCGCTCGACATTGTATCTCCAAAATGCTGACAAATGCAAAATGCACAAGTCAGAAACTAGACGCTACAATCACTACCTAAGGATTCTAGTTCAAAACCTATGGCCCTACAAAAATAAACAATATTTCCCAAACAATAGAGGCATCGTTTCTTATGGTCGAACGATCTCTCGACGCTTTAAGTAATATATATATAAATACGTCTCGATAACACACAGAAACGACAACAAAATTCATATCGTCAAACATGCAACGAATCAAAAATCAAACAGTCAAGAACATATTTTTCCAAAAAGTTTTCAAAAGTTTTCAGAAGTTTTCTATATATCCATGAAGACAAGTTCAAAACGAAAAGTGTAATGAAGGGAACTTTTTACTAACCTGAAGAAGATTCAAGTGAAGATTGCAAGGAAAAATCCACCAGCGATGTCAGCACTCCATAGGAAGAGTAAAACGTTGAAGGTTGAAGAAAAGGAAGTTGGAAGTTAAAGAAGAAGAAGTTGAAGGGTTAAAAACTGTACTGGCGAATAGTGGTGTTATTTATAAACCAATTTTCTAAAAAACCTAGATGACACATGTCCATTACCCATTGTTTGTTTGCAAACCAACCGGTTTAAATTCGAAACCTTTTCGAAAAAGGTGCATGATATAAATGCACATGACATCAGCATGGGAAACCGTAAAATCGCCTTCAAATCGATTTGACTTCTCACCAATCTCCAAACCCAACCTCGCCGAACGACATGGTACCCTTAAAGACGTCAATGGTCGACTCGATAAAAGAAAATCACTCTCCAAATCAGTGAAAACTTCTTTAGAGAGTGGGGGACAAACTGTGGTAGCCAAAAATGGCTCACTAACCCAGCCCAAACCAAGTACAAGCATATTTTCATAGTGGGCCCTATTTGAGCCCACTGTATTGGGTCAGCCTTAAGCCCATCGTGTTGGGTCGACCCAACACAGGTGTCAGTTAAAAATTGCCGTTAGAAAACTTATTCAAAAACCTTCAGTTACAATACAGTCAGTTACAAACGCCCCATTCAAGAGAAAAGATCTCCAAGAATCACGCCCACTATCAAAGACTGATAGTGAACGTTGGAGAAGAGGCTTCGGGTATAAATAAGAACCTCTTCTCACTAAAAGGCTCTCTGATTTCTAAAAACAAAAGCTAATCGGTAGGCGTATTGAAACTCTGATTCTTAGATATTCCGACCATCGGAATTCCCTCATCAGTTACCTGATCACGTTGCTCAGCCCAAGCATATCTAAGGCTAAGAATCCAACCCCCACCATTCTGTTCTTTCTATTTTATATTTTTGTCTTGAGTTCTTTTGCAGGTTCAATGAAGTTCAGACGACCTTATCCAGACAACGGTCGACGTCGACCTACCAACTTTCAGCCTAGTTGCTTTGGGCTTGATAAAATTTGACCCACTTGACGTACCAAGTCAATCGACCACCTACAGTTAACAACTACGAAAATATTATAAAGGGAAATAATTATTATTTACATGATGTAAGGTATGAACATTTATTATTTAAAGTATTTATTGTTAAAAGTGTATTTAAAATTTTGAATTCAAAAATTGCATAATAGTTGCAATTATGTTTTTTTTTTTTTTTTTTTTTTTGTTCTGTTATAAAAATGATTCTTTGTTTAAATGAGTGTATATATATATTTTATTATGCAACAACTACTGGGACCGGCGAGATTGGGCTCTACAAGCACAGTCCAGACTACAGCTCCCATAGACGGGGAGAGAGAGAACCCACATATTGTGGGACAACACCCACACAATTGGTGGGAAAATTTGCACATATACATGCGTACACTAGGCATCGAACCTTGGTGGTGGGGGTTTCCAAGGAAAAGGCCCACCCCATTGTCAAGAGGCCATATGTGAGTGTATTTATTATTATAAAACGTTTTTATTATATGATAACAACTTTATTTTATTATAAAGACATTGTGTTTGAATATTGTTGACTGATAACAAAAACATATAAAACGTTTTTATTTAAAATTGTAGTTATTACTAAATCAGTTTTTATTTCATTTTAATGGTTGGTTTTAATTTGTTTTTTTTAGTTTTAATTTTCTAATTCTATAAATAGGGGCTTTCCCTCATTCACAAGAACACAACATTTTGAAACAATAAAATCTCTCAGTTATAATTTTAAAAGAAATTCTTGAGTGTTCTTTGTTAGTATTTCGAGCAATCTTTGAAAGAGTTTGAGCATTCCGGTTTTTCTTTGTGCAAAGAAGTTCCGAGACAAAGGTGATTCTGGGCTGTTTTATCCTGGGGATGACGTGGCAACTTTGGAACTGCTTGCACAATCAGGGCAGAGCCGCGAAACGTCTTAAAGAGAGCGACATTGTCCGCAACTTAGCCACTTTCCAGGTTTTTCTATTCTAATTATATTGTGTATTGTTTGAAATATTTTCCAACAACAAAATTGTTTTTTTTTTTTTTTTTACAAAATAATTTCCAGCAACAAAATTTATTTTTGAAATACTTTCCAGCAATTGTTTGAATTGAAGAATTTTGTAGCAACAATTATTGTTTTTTATTTTTAATAGTATTTTTATAGTGGTTAACATGTGCAGAGGATAATACTACCTTTATTTAATGCGAGCTTCTTTTGACAATCCAATTTTTTCCTTTTTACACTTCTTTTCTAAAACACTCCATTCTCAAAATTTAAATTTTAAAAAATTATAAAGACACTTCATTTTGTTACAAGATTATCCTTTTTTTTTTTGAATTAAATTATTAAAAAAAAAAATTATCTCTCCTAAATCATTAGATTAATTATTACATATTAAATACTCTCTCCTAAATTTTTAATTACCATATTAAACTCTCACTCCTTCAATAAATATCTCTAATTTTCTATCTTCATTCTTTCTTAAGCAAGATTAACAGTTAAGAAAAAAAAAAAAAAAAAAACTTACTAATAAACTTGATTTGTGGAAAACATATATATTTAAAAAAAAAATTACCTTTTTTTATATATAAAAAAAAAAATCAAAATATGAAAATGTTTTTTGTTACTCTTTTAGGTATGTGATTGCATAGAGAACTTTAATTCTTTCCTTAGTCTTAGAAATTCTGAGTTTAATCGAATCTAATTGAAACAATTCAAGCTTTCATAAATATAAATATATATTTTTTTGAAAACTAACTTTTTAATATATATATATATATAGTCTTTCTATTATCAGTTCGAACTGACAAAAGTTATATCAGTTCCTTGTATGTAGGCCACTGGATTTAAATACTTTGATTGACAAGTACATACAGCCAAGTCAAAGTATTTAAATCCAGTGGTCCACATGCAAGGAACTAATATAATTTTTGTCAGTTTGAACTGATAATAGAATTTCTTTATATATATATATATTACTGTTAGTAAAAAACTAAAATATTTATAGGTTTTTTTTCCTTTAACTATTAATCAGAGATTGATAGAGAAAATATTGAAATATGAATATATATATATATATATTTAAATTGAGAGAGATTAATCAAGAGAGAGTTTTTAATATGGTAATAATAGATTTAGGGAAGAGAGTTTAATACGTAATATTTAATCTAATGATTTAGGAGAGAGATTTTTTTTTTTAATAATTTAATTAGTTTGGAGTGCTTTAATTTTTTTTTTTTTGTCTTGTTTAGTAATTTTAGTTTAGGTTAAAATTGTCATTAACAAAAAAAAATTCAATTTTGAATGTGAATAGATAATTTGTGGATCGTAAGGAGAAACTCTCTTATTTAATTTTGTTTTAATTATGTGATAAATGACCTAAAAAACCTTAATATTATGGACAACTTCTAGACGGCCACGTGTTAAAAGAAGCATAGTAACATCATCTTCTACTTTTATCAAAACCCCACTCTGGATTCTGAAGAACAGCAACACAGAAGAAGCTGAAAAAGCAAAAGAAGAATGTCGACGACGGCTCTCAGAATCCAACCGAGCACTACTACAACTGCCATCTCCTCCGCAATCAATCACATTGGCTTCACTCTCCCCCGAAACTACGCCGTTTTCAGACGACCTCGCAACCGAAACTTCACCGTCTCCGCCACCGCCTCCTCATTCGATCCGCTGCAAATATGCGTCAAAGCTTCTGTCACTGCTCCTAACAAGCTTGGCGACTGTGAGTGCTCTCTTCGATTTGATTTCTTTATTATTCAGTCTGTGATTATATTTTAGGAGAGAATTGCTTGTAATCAATAATAATAATAAAAAAAACATTTGTTATTCAGGTTCCTTAATTATAAAAGAGTTGAGCTGCAATATTTGTATTTTCTTCATTTCATTTTGTTATTTTTGCAATCATGTGAATTTATTTTGCATATTTGAAGCTGGAAAAGTAGAAATACATTTAGAATTGTACAAATGGCGAATTCCCAAACTAAAAATTTAAGGTCTTGGATTTGATTTTTTTTTTTTCTTAATAATTCAAACTGTTATTCCATATATTAGTAGTAACTAACTTGATGTATATTTTCAATAAAAATGAAAGTTATAATTCATATGTAGCATAAACATTGTTAAACTAATATATACATACATTGTATATTTTGTATTCACTGTAAATTAAATGCATAGTTTTATATATATATATATATTTAATGGATTGACAAATACAAAGTTTCTTGCATGATCTAATGTACATTTGTTAATGCTAAAAAAATAGATTTAAAATATGATGAAGTTTAAATGAATTAATTATGAAAATTAATAATTTTTAAGAAGATGTCATACATATAAATGAGTAAAATGATATTGATTCTACTATGACAACACAAAGTATGGCTATGGTAGGAACGAGACGTATACTATTTATATGGTTATATTGGAATCTCTGCTCACAATGCTATTTCAAATACTTAGATGCAAAACTTCATATAATATGCTAATTAAGGCAGCAGTTGCAATGGTGCATGCAGTATTTTATTTTATTTTTAAAAATATTTTTCAGGTCCGTTTTGCCAAAGAGTATTGCTGACTATGGAGGAAAAGCATCTTCCTTATGACATGAAGTTGGTAGATTTGGGTAACAAGCCAGAATGGTGATTGTTTTTTATATCATTCTCTGGGTTAGATTTCTTTAATTTCATGCAATTATTTTATAACCTATCAGTTTGGAGGATAAAAATTTGCCACACACAAAGTCTGCTACTTTATATACTGCCTCTTGTTTCTATTTGTCTCATAAGATTTTCTTCTTGTGTTTTTATTAAGAGAAATTTAAGAGCATGTTTCATTCAATTCAGGTTCTTGAAACTCAGTCCAGAAGGGAAAGTTCCTGTGGTGAAACTTGATGAGAAGTGGGTCCCAGATTCAGATGTAATCACACAGGCTCTGGAAGAAAAGTACCCAGATCCAGTCCTGGGAGTCCCACCCGAGAAGTCTTCCGTGTATGTTTAATATTCAGTATTATGCAGATTGAAATCGTTGATCTTGCACTTTTACACTTCTCTTAATTTTAGGCTCAAAAATGTTGTTATTGCTTCCGCAGCATCCTGAGTGTGCTAGATAGCAATTGCTGATTGCTATTAAACATGGGTTTCCAAATCTTTTATTTCATGATGCGTTTACACTTCATTTCTATCCTAAGATGTTCATATATTTTTTTTTAAGTGACGTTCCAAAGAAATTATCATAGGAATAGGAAATGCACTCCCCTCCCACCATTCCAAATGGAGGTAGCTAAAACTCCTGACGGGTGAAATGGACGTTATCCAACAGTCCAACACTTTAGCATTCAACCACTTCTCATGAACTGCTTGGCTACTTGCTTTCATGAGTCAGATTGAGCACATGCGTTGGTTCGGATGGTGACCAGAATTAAAGTTTGTGTAGTATAGTAATTTTTCTATGCATGTGTTTTCCTCTAAAGCCAGGCTTCAATGTTTTAGAGAATCTTTCTATTATTTTTTTTGTTATTCATAGCAAACTGTCTTTATTGCTCATATAATCACATTGGAGTCCATATGTAAACCTCTTATCATTAATAACTTTTAACAATAGGAGCTGTTAGTCTGATACTATTGTTTGGTATTAAGACCTGTGTTGAGTTGACCTTTTGATATACTATTTATTTTCCTTTTTTCCGTATTGTTTTATAATTTTAAAAGGTTAAGAGATGGCAACACAACATCTAAGCTTTTATTTTATTAATAAAGCAAAGAAAAATGAATGAGATACATGCCAATGTAGATGTTATAGCTGCTTTTGCAAATATTTGACATAATTTTGGTACCAATAAGATCCTTGCTTCGGATTGTCGATGATAAATGCATCACAAGTATTGTGTAATGATAGTGCCAAATTGTTTTGGACTTAGAACATGAATTCAGGATGATCAACTATTTAAATTGTTATGCAGTGGATCGAAAATCTTTTCCACATTTATTGGTTTTCTCAAAAGCAAAGACCCCAGTGATGGAACTGAGAAGGCATTACTTGATGAGCTAAGTTCCTTTGACAATTATATTAAAGAAAATGTGAGGCTTCAATCTTAACTTTTTCTTGCTGCTTCACAATCTATGTTTCAGGGATAAAATGTTATTGATTACCTTCTGTAAAGATGACTGTTGCCTTAAATTTGAAAACTTTTATAAATCTGTTTTTCCTTTGTACATTACATTCAGTTTAGTAAAAAAGAAAAGATTTGTTAACAATTTGTTCAAATTTCTATGTCCATCCTTGAGGTTGTAGACTTATTTTTAACCATTTTACTTGCCTCTAAGATCTGAATAAGATTTTTATTTTTATTATTTATTTTTAATTTGAGTCACGTTAGCAAGATGCACTAAAAACTTTGTTTACAGATAGGTTATATATACATAATATTGTTGTGAAGAAAAAGGCAATCACTTGATTTGTGCGTTAAAGGCTACGTTGATCTGATTCAGGCAATGGTCTAAATTATTAGTACTGTTAAATGAAGTTCAGCATTTGTATATTTTGAAGTAAAAATCATGAAATGCTGATAACAGCTGACTAAGAGATTCCCGAATTCAACCATATTTTTGCATCTAGAGTATGTAGCGCTTGCTTCCTAAACTACTTTTTTTATCCTCCATGTAAAGGGTCCTTTTATCAATGGTGAAAAGGTTTCTTCTGCGGATTTGTCCCTGGGACCGAAGCTATACCATCTAGAAATTGCTCTGGGGCATTATAAAAAATGGGCAGTTCCAGATTCACTTCCATATGTGAAGTCTTACATGAAGGTATGTCCAAAATAGGGTTTGTTACATTTATAGCCAACATGTTTCAGCATGTTAACAAGACCGACTGTTTTACGGCTTTTTTTCTTCTTTTTCTTTCATTGTGTGCAATCTGAATGCACTATCTTTATATCAGGGCATGCATAAACTTCCCTTAAGAAAACAGTACCTATATATACAAGATAACCTTCTTGTGTGCTATATATATGTCTCTAGTAATTAATTATTAACGGAATTGTTGAAGACAAACCATTTTTCTTGCCATCCCTCATTGGAGCTGGAATTGTATGCCTTGTTGAACTGATACGTTTTCCCAGATATGTTTATAATCATTTTTTATCAGAAACAAGTGGAAACATTTCTGTGATGAATACCAAGCCAGAGGACACCATCACAGCCATATTTCTTTCTTAGAGAATCCTTTTATTTCAGCCATTTGCGTCTCAATCCCTTGGTATTTTTGTTGTATTCTTGATTTAGGATCCACAATACTTTGACTTTGTTGCTTAGTTGTGTTAATTTGAGTGATCCAGTGGTGATAACACTGTTGCGTTTGAGTATTATTTTGCTTCTTATGACAGAAAATTCTTAGTCTGGTCAATTATTGATTTTGCTTCCCCTTTCACGTGTGTGCGTGATCACATTGACAGTGGCTGGCTGGAAGGGGACTCGAGTTTGTTACTTTGTTATTGAAGCACGAATATGCATTGAAATCCTCTCAATTTCTCTTTTGATTCACATAAGACAGCTTTTGGGATAGGCACATGATTAGTTATTTATTTTCTTTCAACTCTAATGTTAATCTTGTTACCGGGTGATTTGTTATTATTAATTCTCAAGATTCCATATATCTAAAACAATTAAACTTGAGCTTATGAATTATTATTAGCTATGTCGCGTCCAATTTTTATATGAAATGATCTTTGTTTCTAATGTTTCTAAAATTTTCTGATATTCAGACCATTTTCTCATTGGATTCATTCATTAAAACACGAGCACTTCCAGAGGATGTAATTGCTGGCTGGCGTCCCAAAGTCCTTGGTTAATATCTTTTTGCTGTTTCTCCGCTCTTTCAATCTGCATTTTTCAGGTTCCTTCCCTATCGTCCATAGAAATGAATGCGAATTGTAACTCAATGTACTATATTAACCTTCTGCAAATGTATTGTAGTCTTGAGATCAAATCATATCCTTCATATGTCATATGAATTATTAGATGTAGTTCTTTGAAGATGAGCTCCCCATTGAATAAAAATTACACAACACAATATGCGATAGCAATGTATTCTTGGCTAGTTAGAGAAGTTAGAGACCGCGTCTTCAATATATCAAAACACGACACAATCACATTACACAATTATGAATAAATTAATTGAATAATTAATAACAACATCAACTTGCCCTACCTTATTGTTTCAACTTTGAACAAAACAAAGTGAAGCACATGATAATAAACTACATAATATGATAGAGAACGAAGTTAGCTATATTACCACAATAGGGCAGCCCTTGCAGAATCAAAGTAGGCAAGCTCTTTATATGCTTGAGCCACCAAATGATTTTCATACTTCTTCGACTCTACTACACCAATTTGCTTCAAATATGTGGCCTTATCGTGAAGCAAATCCCTACCGATTTTTCTTCTGGATCGAGTTGCATCTAAAACCTCATCGCACACTTGATAGGTGATACATCAATCCTATACACTTACCATACTTCCTCAGCCTCTCTATCTCATCTTCAATTCCTCCTGCTAAAACCCCTCAAACTATAGTTGTCTCTACATACTAGCTAGTTTTGTGCCTATGAATGCATGCCAATGACCTGTCCTGCTGGATGTCTCTTTGGGCCAAGTGCTGAGCACATCTCGGCAAGGGCTCGAACCTGGCGATCCGATGATACATTTTTGGTCATGGTTGCCATCTTCTCAATGTCCCTTGTTGATTTATTTTATCTTCTAATTGTGTTCTGATTGTCAGTTTTTTGGCAAATTGAATCTGGTTGCATGGAGATTCGCATGGACAAGTTTTGTGAATTTAGTTTGTTTCAAAACATTAAAGGAGTGCTGAACCTAACAAGAGCTGAGGCCGTATTCGTTGTCAATTAGACTCTTTCTCGTACACTTAGTTGATTATTCCAGTTAAAGGAAAGGTAAATTTTTTTATTTTATTTTATGAAATAAAGGGAAAGGTATTTATTCTTACAGGCTTCTCGTATCATTCTAAAGTAAGTTAAACAAAAAATTTATCTTGTATTAATGTTTATTCAAATCTTCATATTTATTTTTGATCTATATAATCCAAATAATTAATAGTTTTGGATGCATACCTAGTAGTATTTTTTTTTTTTTTTTTTTTGAAAGGGACTTGTAATATTTTATTGAATCATATGTGATATGTGGATAAAGAAAATAAAAATTACAAAGATAAACTATCTTGTTGTTTTCTTAATGTCTAGACCCCTATGATTTTATGAATATTTTACCTAGAGTAGATCGTGTACAATCTGGAAATGGATCTTTTCAACTTAGAAGCATATAACCAGTTTGAGATTATATTCAGTTCTCTATGACATGGCCGGTGAGAGAATCTGAAAGTTTGTAAGCTTGTGATCAACCTCATCAACATCAATGGCATAAACTTTTAGATCTTTTCTCTTAAGCTCCTCTGATTGACGTGTACAGGAAAATAACCAATGTTTATCAGAAGGTTTACAGCTGAGGATGTTGGCAGATTTCTTTGATACCAACAGTAGAATTTGTTAGACAAAGAATTAGAGATTTATGTGATGAAGAAAAACTTAGAAGACAAGCACACCAACAATTTAGTAGAATGTGTGTAGATTTGTATGAAGTACCTACATTAGGTTGTGGAAAGACTAGAAAATACAAGCATAAATATGATAGATTTAATAAAAATAAAACTAGGAAAATTAAAAAATACAAGAAAGATAGGTATAAAAAACCCTATAAAAGAAAATTTTATAATTATGCTAATAATAAGCAAAAAATCCAAAAAGCTTTTACAAAAGGAAAAAGAATTTTTAGAAAGAAAAATCACAAAGATTGCAAATGTTATTTATGCGGAAAAATAGGGCATATCAAACCTAATTGTCCTGAAGCTAAAACTAGTAAAGTAAATACTATAGAAATCGAAGACTATTTAGAAGACCTAGAAGAAGTATTCAATATAGAAGAATTATTAGATGAGGATATGGTACTCATAATCATAATAGAAGATGAAGATTATGAAGATTTTGAAGCATTAATGTTAGACGAAGAAAATGAGTCTAGTTTAGAATCAGGTCTAGATGAACAATTTGAAAATGATACATCAGGAACAGAAGATAGTATTAATATGTTAGAAGAAGTAGTTTCTTTTTTAGGAAAAAATTGTAAAGAATGCAATAAAGAATTCTATAAAGGTTATAAAAAGGAAGAATTATATTATTGTAACAAATGCATAGAAAGAGAAGAAGTAAATCGAGCAGGAAGTGAACTCATATTAATAGATGTAGAAATTCTTTATAAATCCAAAAGAATCTGTACTAAAGCTATGATAGATACAGGCGCAAATAAGTGTATTATACATGAGAGTTTAGCTCCAGAAGAGTTTAGAACTAAGTTAGGAACAGAAGTAGGATTAAGACAGTTTAATGGATCATTATTACCTATAATTGATTGTATAATTAATATACCAATTAGGATTAATGGAGAAGTACATAACCTGCCCCAGACTTTAGTATCAAAACAGGTAAGTAACTATAAGTTCATTTTAGGATTAAACTTTATATTAGGAAATAATGGAAGCATGTTAATAACGCCAAATGGTGTGAATTTCTTTAAAAAATCCACCTTTATACAACCAAAGTTAGAAACCAATAACCTTCCTTATATAAAGAAAATAACTAATATAGAAAAACCAGTAAATATAGAATATTTTGATTCCTTACTAGAGGATTCAATAGTAAATTTAGATTTAGAATCTGATCAAGTTTTAAGTTATGAAGAAATAGACGAATATCTAATGGAAAGTTATATTGAAGATCTTTGTATAATCTCTAGAATAAAGTGTAACCAAGAGAACCCAGAAGAAAAAAGCTGGCCTATAGACGTAAAAAATAAAGTAGAAGTTTTAGAAAGAACAAAAACTATTGGTGATAACCCGCAAAATGAAAACTCTATAGAAATATATAAGTTAGAAATAATAAATCCAGACATTACTATAATAACTCAAGATTTAGCCTATAGTTTAGAAGATAGAAAAGAATGCAATATGCATATTAAAGAACTCTTTGAACTAGGAGTAATAAGAGAAAGCACCAGTAGACATAGAAGCCCAGCTTTTATCGTTAGTAACCATAGTGAGCAAAAAAGAGGAAAAAGTAGAATGGTTATTAATTATAAAAGATTAAATGATAATACTTTAAGAAATAGCTATAAGCTTCCCAATAAAGACGAATTAGTAAATTGTATATAAAAAGCAACATGGTTTTCCAAATTTGATTGTAAAAGTGGTTTTTGGCAAATAAAGCTAGATAAAGAATCTAACCCTTGGACAGCTTTTAGTTGCTCAGAAGGACATTTTGAGTGGCTTGTAATGCCATTTGGATTAAAAAATGCACCTCAAGTGTTTCAAGCTAGGATGGATAAAATTTTTAAAACGTTTTCCAGTTTTTGTATAGTCTATAATGATGATATTCTTGTTTTTAGTAATAATAGATATATCCACACCGCATATGTTCATAAAATCCTTGATTTATGTAAAGTTAATAATATTATACTTTCTAAAAAGAAAATTGAATTATTTAAGAACAAAATTGATTTCTTAGGACTAAAAATAGATAAAGGAAAAATAGAACTCCAACTGCACATAACCACTAAAATATTGAATTTTCCTGATAAATTAGAAGAGACTAAAGAACTACAAAAGTTTTTAGGCTTATTAAATTATGGTAGAAAGTTTATACCTAATCTAAGCACCTTAGTCAGGCCACTTTACAATAAACTTAGCAAGAATGGTCAAAGATATTTTAATAATGAAGATGTAAAATTAATCCGAAAGATAAAAGAAATAGTAAAAAATTTAGGATCAATAGCTCTCCCAATTGATAGCTACTATAAAATAATTCAAACAGATGCTAGTGGCATAGGATGGGTTGGAATCCTCATTCAAAAACCCAGTAAAGGAAGCCCTAAAGATACTAAAGAAATAGCAATGTATTCTAGCGGCAAGTTTACAAAACCTGAGAGTAGAAAGTCAAGTACTGAATTAGAATTATTAGGTATAATAAACACTCTAAATAATTTTCATATATATATACAAAATGAATCATTTACTATTAGAACAGATTGTAATAATATAGTAGAATTTTATAAAAAAGTACAAAAGAAAAATTTTGAAAAGAAAAATTCATCCATAAGTAAAAGATGAATAAGTTTCTTAGAAACATTAACTGGAAGAGGATATAAAGCAGAATTTGAACATATTAGTGGAAAGGATAATACTATAGCAAATATATTATCTAGACTAATAAATATTTAATTTTTGAATGCAGGAAATATGGCAGGAAGTTCAAAAAAAATCTTCAAAAAAGCTTTACTTTCCCTACTCAAAGCAATAGTGAAAAAAAGCTTAACATCAGACCTTTTACAATAAGCAATAACCCTGGCGTTCCTTTTCAACCGTTAAATCAACTAAAAGATAAGCTTACTGAACCTCAACAAGCTTTGCTCAACAATATTTGGTTTTTTAGAAATGATAATAAAGGCTTTTTAAATTCACTAAATGTTTTAAGCCAATACTTTGTAGGAAATAACAAGTTTTCATGTTATGTAGTTTATAGAGGGAGAAAAGTTGGAATTTATTCAACATGGCAAGAGACTGCTATGTATGTTGAAGATTTTCCAAATCCCAGTTTTAAAGGTTTTTACTCATTGGAAGAAGCCACTAGATCTTTAAATATGTTTTTACAAAACCAAGATGGCTTTGAACCAATTTTAGAATTTAATGGAATTATTTATGATCGTAACCAAGTGATTAGTTTCATGAATCATTTCAAAAAGATAAATGAAGTAAATCATAGAATATCAGAAGAGCTAGAAAGTTGTAAAAAGAGTATGCATGATCTTTTAGAAAAGATCCAAGATGAAAATACAGTACTAAAGCAAAAATTAGAAGAAGCTGAACAGCTAGCGGAACAACTCTGAAGAATTAGCATAACAAGCCAAAAGAATAGTACAGAAGCTGACGAGGAGGCAAATTCTGTAGAAAAGCCCCTTGATATTATAAATATTACCCTAATGAGGGATCAAGCTAAAAATCTTCTTAAAGCAGTAGAAAAGTTTCCTGTAGATATAAAGCAAACCATTTTTGGTATAGCTTAAAATATACATTTAAACGTTTTCTCAAAATCCAAAAGTTTTTAGCCGTAGGTGTAGAATTACCTGAGGGTATGACTACCTTCTTACAAGAGAAAAAGATTAATAATCAAGTTGTATATAAGTTTGTTTCAGCCCAAATAAATTTAAACATTTTTCCATTAGAATTTGAAATCCCTGATTTTGCCGATAAAGTTAGTATTGAAGAGTTATTTAGCTATGGTATTATTGTTGGGATTCATGCAACAAATATTTTAAAAATCTCCTTTCTTCTTGAAAAACTTGAATAATCAATCAGAATGTTTGGAGGAAAGCATGGTTTTTGTCTTGACATTGATTCAGTCCCCTGTGAATGGATTGTCAACCAGCCTTACCGGTTGTCAAACTATTTACCAGCTTATCACTTCATAGTGATAGTACCATACAATTTCCCTGTTGAATTTCTACGAGAAGATTATCCTCATGATTATGGTCAGGACATATGTCTTGAACATCTTCAAAGATACCGAGCCCAGAAATACTTCACTTGTGTAAATTCATCCAGGCCTAAGCTGATCGGACAGACTCCTCACATGTCAATCTTCATAAGGAGTCACGATGTCATGTTTAAATACCCTATTCCATGGATATTCCTTAGCCCAGAAACAGATGACTACCTAAGAGAAATCCAGGAAGAGGAGGAAGACAGGATAAGAGAATTTCTCACTGAAGAAGAAATAGATGAACAGTTCGATGACGAAGCCTACCATAATTTAGACACTTAAGCAAGCATAAAGCTAGTACAACAAAGTGTCGGTTGAAAAAGACAAAGATAGTGAAAAGCAAGATAAGAAGATAAGATCGACATCAAAGTCAGAAGATAAGAAGATAAGATCGAAGCCAGAGTCAGAAGATAAAAAGATAATATCTACAAGCTTGAAGATAAGACTGACAACAAGAACAGCAAAAGCAAGTATCGATAAGTTCAATTGTCACACTTACTTTTTGAAAAATATTAATTTATAGTTGGCCGTATGTTTTGGCCTTTTCTCTGTAAATTTTTGTATAAATTAGGCTTTGCTCTCATTTGTAAGGTACGAGCAAATTTAGAGCTTTCAAAAACACTCTCACTCTCTCTTGTAATATTCAATTCCCTCACTAGCAATCAATAAAGCTGTGAATATTTTCAAGTAAGATCTTTTCTTCTTACCTCTCTACTTTACTTCTTTTTCAGTTTTTATTTAGTTGTTTCAACACCACGAAGTCTTGCCAGGTTAACGAAAGCATAAGAAAAATATTAAATTTCTAGAGTAACTCGGTCCTAATAAAGATTTGAAAAATTGTTTTGCAACTCTAAAGGAACTTTTTCTATAAAAGTACCTAGTAGAGATCCCGTTTTTATGAAAACAAAATTTTAATATTTTCTGGAAAAACTCCTTGGTGGTCTACATGGGTAAGTGCTGGGTTGGTGGGGGACAGTGCCAGCGCCTGTCCCGCTGCACACTGTCAGTCACCCTCCTCCACCATTTCTTTCTTCATGCTTGCTGGGTTCCTGCGAATGTTTTGCTGGGGAAATACAGTATCTCCTTTCATGTATGAGATAGTTGACCTCCAACTAGGGCTAAGATGGAGAGAGACTCGACCGTTGATGTAGTGTGGACAATAAAGGATCCCAACCGTAGGCTGTTTATCTTTCCCCATCTATGTGTGTTGCTTTGTATTAATAAGCTGGAGCTGGGGCTTTATAGGTTGTCTCCAGTCCCCTTTTTCTCCCATGTGAGCTGGGGTGAGGGTTGGCGTCAACCCTTGGAAGGGTTATGACTCGTTAGCTGCTTTGGCCAACTTCAGCCTTTGGAGCGGTGGTCACTAGAGTGTTCCTAAGAGTTTCCGTCAAAGAGGGTCGTTTTTTGTTGAAGGAGCGGGTTATGCCGGACTAGGTAGGCATTGCTTAGGATGGCCCCTGGCTGGGAGCGGGATCTCTGGTGAACCATGTCTTTCCTCTCATTAGGCGCTTTAGGGGAGCCGGGTCTTCAACAGACCACGCCCGGGTAGGCGGGGTCCTTGGTGGACTAGGTTCCTTTTCTCGATAGGTGCTCTAGGGGGACCGGGTCCTCGATGGATCGCGATAGGGTCAGGTGTACCAGGGCGGTGCGATACACGATGGACCGGGTCCTTCTTCTCGTTAGGCGCTTTAAGGGGATCGGGGTTGCTTCCGTGGCTAGTACCAAAGGGTGGTGAGGCTCTTTAATTGGAAAAGCTCTTCCTTGAATTAATCGCCTATTTTTCCAGTTAACAAATAGGTTTGGGGGTATTTGATTGCTTCATTTCTGCACAAAGTGTAGCCCTATTTCCATATCGTTTTGTGTTCGTTTCTTAGGTAAAACCCTACTTCTAACGCTCTAAATAAGTCGTGCAATGTCAAGTTAATTTTGTTGCTCAATTGTCTTGGAGGGAGCTGAAAGGAGGATCAAGAAGGCACGTATAGCACATAAGCGACCTCAATGTGAGCTCACCAAGCTCGCCCTCAAGATCGCTATACACTCGGTTCAGCCTTCCCATAAAGGGCAAAGGCGACCCTAAGGTGAGCTCACCAAGATCGCCCCAAGGTCTTTTTACACTAAATCTCAACCCTCATCAGCGTTGTCAAAGGCGAGCTTAGGGCGAGTTCAATGAGATCGCCCTAAGCTCGCTAACCAATCAGGTTTAGCCCTTAAAAACAGAGCAAGAAAGCGACCCCAAAAGCAAGCTCAGCAAGGTTACCTTCAAGGTCGCTAACCACTCGAGTTCAGAAGTTTTTCCTTCATAGAGAGCTCACTAAGATTGCCCCAAGGTCGCCCTCTGCCCAGATTTTTGTAAACTCCAAGGAAATTACTCCCTTGCCCCTGACCTAATAAGCTCCCTTATATATTCAGTTGCTTTTTCTCTGAAAAGGAACCACCTACCTACCTAAGAATATTCACTAAGTCATTCTTATACATCACCATATCTTATTCCTACACAATCCACCAAACACTTGGCATCAATCCATGATCATTTTTTGTTCTTGAGAGATAGGAAATTGAAGGAGCTTGGAAGAGGAGAAGGGCAAAGGAAGAGGATCTACTTTACATAGTTTCCTCTAATAATTTATCTCTTTCATTTTCTTTATTATAGCCATGTATTTATTTGACCATATTTATTGTATGGCTACTCTTTGTAATATGAGCTAAATATCTAGTGCTAGGATTTGATGAAACCTCACCCATGATTATATATTTATATTGACCTTTGTTTATCCTTTATGTGCAATTGTAGTTTGTATGGATGTTTTAGTGTGATTAATGCTTTCAATAGGTTTTCAATATGTTGATCTGTTAGGATTATGCTCAATAGCAAGAGTGTAATATTGTAATTGACAATTTTATCATATCTATAAAGTGATTTCTGATTTAAACAAATCTTATAGCATTTATATATTGATTATTATAATTGTCAAAAGTAAATAATCATAAGGTCAAAAGACTATGAGAAAAGAAGAATTGTTCGTACATCTAGATATGTATGAGGTTGACACAATTCTTTAGTTAGTCTTGAATAAAGTTCACAACTTGAGTTAAAGGTTGGGCACCTTTATCTTGTTAAAGTTGTAGAATTCTTTTACTAGCATTTGAGTGTGATCAAATGTGTTATGATGAGTCTAAAATCATTGGAGGGTCTTCGAGTAAAAGAATCTAGTGCACTGGGTGCATTGAACTGGATCACAATGAAATACTTTATCTAGAACCGTCAATAGATAATAGTCTTTTCATTATCAGGACAATCGGAGAGTCTATCTTAATCCTGAGATAAATGATGGACTTATAGTTGCAAATGGTATCATTTGAGTTATCAATGAGTACGATTATATAGCATAGTCTATCCTCGATAGTTTGGTGATATTCATTTGTTAATCGATAGAGGACTTCATTTATAGATATGGACATCGTGGCTCCATTTATTAAATGAGAGTAGAATATCATCATATGGATATTTTGAGGTATTGGATATTGAATCTTAACGTTAAGTTTTCGATAGAGTCTATTGAAACATGGCTTCTTGACAAGTCAAAATATCCAAGTTCAAAATGTGGTCATATGAGTAAATATGGTAACTTGGAGAGCTATAGGCGGTCTATGAGCTCTTGGCGATTACTGATATTCTTCACGAGGATACACCATCTCCAATAAGATTGTCTAGGGTACGAATGAGAAATATTTACTTATTCTATCTTTATTTAAGAGTTCAATTTTAGCTCTTTAGTGGAATGAGTTAAAATTAATAGATCGGACCTAAGTGAATCATTTGTTGATTGTGATTAGGTTATGTCTATTGAAGTTTAAATTTAGATAGCCCGCCAAGATTCCCAATCCACACGGACTTACATGGATCACTTGATATATTCTACCGGACCAATTTATGGGTCCATCTAGAATTGTATTTAATATATTAAGAATATAATTTGCACATTATTTATTTAATGGGCTGATCAATTATATTAATATATTAATGAAAGGCATGTGGGCTTGTTTCTTTTAGTAAGAATGGGCCTAGTTCACATGTGGGCATTTTATTAAAGTCCAATGGATTTAATAAAATAGAAAAACAATATATAGATATATTAATATATATGGCACATGGCCGAGATATATATATATGATATTATATTGTTTTATTTTTATTATTTGATTAAATGGAAATTAATTAATTGATTAATTAATTATTTAATTAAATGTCAAAATCTTTTTCTGACTAGGAAATATGTTTCTTAGTAGTATACTATTGTGGTAGTATAATAAATATAAAAGACTTTATTTGGTAAGTAGATAAATAAAGGATTTATTTATCTAGTCAAATTAGGAAGTCTTTGATATAGTCACAAATACACTAAAGAGTTGGATTAGGGTTTGGAATTCTAAGAAAATCTACCTAGGGTTAGGAATTAAGTCAAAAGACACAAATCCTACATGGCAAAGGATTTCGGCCTCAATATATAGATATATATGAAATATATATGGCAATTAATTGCCGGAATATATATATATATTTAAGAAGCATACGGTAATATATATATAATATATGGTGCAGCAGAGAAAAACAAGATATATATATATATATATATTGGGCATAGAAGAATTCGGTGAAAAAATAGATATTAGATTGAGCGACCTAATATATTTTTTTTGTTGGTGAAAAGAGAATGCGGCCATTATATATGTATTATGTTAATAGAATTCGGCAAACCCTAAGGTCTTGGACTTGAGAGTTTTTTCTTTTGCTAGAGAAAAATAGAATCCAACTCTTAGACTAGTGTGATAATTTCGGACAAGAGGAATAGAGAGAAAAGTTTGTACTTATTTCGATAGTGCACTAGTAACTTTTATATCAAAAGGTTTTGTGCACAATTTCGAATAAGGTTCACGCGAGTTTCGATCTAACGATTGTGAATTCAAAAGTGACCGGAACATTCTTTGTAGCCTCTTGGAATTTGTTGTGACTAACGAAAAAGAAAAAGTTTTGTTAATCCATCCTCAGGTATACAATTCAAAGAGAAGGGAGACCACGCTCCTAGGTGATTCACGTTCGTGATTGGATTGGAAGATCTTGCGGATTACCGTCGACGCAATGTCAATCGGATCACGCAACAAAGGTATGATATCTTTAGTATTATATGTTAATTAATTAGAGGGTTAAGGTTCAAATTATGGAAAAATTTTAAACTATACTAAACTCGATTTTAGTCTCGCTTCCGCTGCATTGACCGTATTTTTCCCTACATGATCTTCTATTGAATGATCTTTGATTGTGTGTTATGAACCAACCGGAGACACACACATCGTGTTCAACGAAATATCTTCTATGCATGTCTAGAAAAGTAGATCTATTTAGGCTAGCGTATAGGATTCTTTAGTGTACCAATGTCCTTACTAAACTCATTCATATATTCTGAGTAATCGATAGATAAGCTCGGGTATAATTTTAGGTGTAACCTATACTACTCAACCGAGATTATAGGTTAACATTTGGGTGCATGAATCTATGAATTACATGAGTATATTTTGGGTGTGCAATTGAGTCTAGAGAGGAAGTTAGGAGAGGGTGGGGTGTAGTCAAGTCCTAGCATCATTTCCCTTCATTACTACATTCAAGTTTATTACTTGTCATTTTTTTTATTACAATAGCTTAAATCCTTGCTATTAGTTTAATTTAGCTTGCTTTAAGTATTCAAGTATGAAAACCTTCATATATTACTTGTTTGAATAACACTTAGGCTAATCAATTTCGGTAATCAATCACTCGATCCTTGTTGGGAATTAACTTTACTTAGCATTGTACTACTCTCCGATCTCGTACGATTGTGAGTGTCACTAAGAGAATAGTCAATTACTTTTACATTTCATTAAAATTCTCATAACATAAAGACATTATTTACTTTTACATGAGGCATGAAGGGTCGTAAAAAAATGTTAAAGTTACAAAATAAAAGTTTTTTTTTTTTTTTTTTGAAGAATTATAGTACTATTACATAAATTCGGAGTTTTTTTGGGAATGGGGGAAGACTTGAACTTGCAACCTCATGGTACAGATGTGAGGGGTTTTATCACCGGACCAACCTCATCTTGTCTTGTCTACAAAACAAAAATATTGTTTTTTTTTTTAGAATTGTCCTGAGTCTCCTAACTATGGAATTATTATATTATTGAATGGTCTCGATGCATATTCATGTAAGTGTAAAATAAAAAAAATATATATAAAAAAAAACCGATTAGAATTGTAATTATAAACTATAAATATCATAGTCTACAATACAATATATATATGTATATATATATATATTCTTTTTTAAGTTACAAAATTAACAATTCACTTATTTGAAGATTAATTAATTTAATCTATACCCATAACCTATAATTATTTTCTACCTCTAATAAAAATTCATCACATTAAAATTCATCGATTGTGATATGCTTGACACAAGAAACTAATATTATGATCTCCTAGGGGAATATCAATGAAACATCTTATTTGATCAACTTTGGAGATATCTTCTCCCACTCAATTTTTTGGCATTTGTGGATTTACACTCAAATGATTTACCAAGTTTTCTAGATGCCTTTAGAAACCTAAACCATTTGATGCATGCATGGCATAAAAGAGATATGAGTGACACTCACTATTCTATATGACATGTTATTTTATGCATAACATTCATCTAATCATCCATTTATAACAAACAATAAAATAAATGCTAAATAAACAAACAAATAATAATCTTATCTATAGTCATCCCTAAAAAAAAAAAAAATTACAAAGATTATAAAAACTTGAATCTTCAGGTCTTCGTCTTCATCTTGAACTTGTAATCGCATACTCCCAAAAATAATTAACAATTCAATCTAATCCACAATTCTTGTGATTTAATGAATTATAAACAAAAATTAATTAGTTAATCAACAGCTCTTATTAATAAAACTTGTTGAAGAAGAATCCTTATCAAATTAAGTTTCCAATTATTCCACAACTATTGTGGAATTTAGGAAACTCAATTTCCTTGAAAAAAAAAACTTTATTTTCAAAATAGATTTCCACCCAATTCACAACTCTTGTGAATTTAGGAAATCCATTACTTGAAAAACAAGATAACACAAATAAAACAAACTTATTATTATTATTATTATAATTAAATGTAGGCAAGTGCGGCGCGCATGGCCACAGGCTAGCACTCAGGCGCTGCATGCACCAGCGATGTTCGCTTGGCGCACTCATTGCGCACAGACTAAGCATGCCTAATGCGCTTGGCTTGTGTGAGATAGTAGCGAGCGTTGCTGTCTTATGCGCGGACAGCTACGTTTCTATTGTTTTCTGCATGCTTTCTTATGAAATCCATCTTTTTGCTTTCATCTTCCGTCTTCGTCTTCGTTTCTTTGATTACATCAATAATTGAAATACAAAAAGTGAAAGGAAAAAAAAAAAACTTAAATCTATTAAGAAGGAAACATGGCGATGATAGGCCACCCTTCTTGTTACAATTGATGGTGGAAAAATAGGCCATAGACAAGATCAAAATGGTAATAATAATTAATTCTCATGCATCACATACTCATTAATTATCACATATATAGAATAAACTCTAGAGTGTCATCTCTTATAACATACATGTTTATCAAAGAAATTTAAAGATTCGTAGGAAGATTTGATTCAAGATACACTAGTTTAGAATATAATAACTTGGCTGTGATACCAATTGTATGGAAAAATCCGTTTTGGAAAACAAATGTATATGCGGAACTATTTTTTTTTTCTTTTCAAAACCTCATCGGATCGTATTCTAAACATAATATAAATTGAATTAATTTAGATATTACCTTTGTAGTTTAGCCTCTGCAAATTTTCAGTACTTAGCACAATATTGAATCACCTAGGAGAGTGTGCTTTTTTTATTTATTTATTTTTATTTTTATTTTTATTTTTGAACCAAGGTGTAAAGTTACCTACAAGACTTAAAGAAAAAGATTAAAAACTCAAATAAAATTTGAAACTTGAAACTTACTGTCAAGCTTGTATCAATCCCAATGAGAATGACAAGCTTGGTGTGTCTCTGTATCCTTTCTCTTCAACCACCTATTTATAGGTTTAGAAAAAAATAATTTGTTTCCTCATAGGAAATAAGACTCACAATCCTAATGAGACTAATGTGATTCAGTAAGCCTAATCTTATTAGAAATCTTTTCCTTTTTATTTTTTTTCCCATCAAAATCCTATTTTGATTTGTCTTCCATTCCTAATGGGAAACCAAATAAAAGAAGCAAGGTGGCAATCCCATTTGGGAAAGGGATTGCTGCCCCATATATACAAAGTGGCATGCGCCACTTTTTGTGCAACTAGGGTTCGGCCACCCTAATAATTTGATTTATAATAAATCATGATTCAATAACTCTATATTGAATACTCGGTACCAAGATTTACTATCCAAGCCCTCGTAAGACCCGTAAGGTGGTATTTACTCTTATTTAATTGTAAGAGCCATGATGTCTATATCTATAAATATTTGTCTGTTATAACATATGAATCAATAACACCAAACCATCAGGATTAAACTGTGATTCCGTGGTCGTACCCATTGATAGTTTAAATGTTACAACTCATAGTAAATATGGTACATTATTTATCTCAGGATTAAGATAGATATTTCAATTGCTCTATTGTAATTGTATATTCCATTTACGGTAAAATGAAAATATGCTATTCACGTGATTTGTTCAATACATCATATGTACTAAGTCTTTTGCTCTAAGTCTTTCACTTTGGTGAATCTAGACTCATCACTTCCCAATTGAAAACAAAAGATCCACAACTTTAATCAAAATAAGGTGTCCAGCCTGTATCTTAAGTTGTGAACAATATTTTTTAGATTAAATAAAGAATTATGTCTACTGCACATAAACTTCTTTATGTGAATAATTCTTTATTTTTCTTTTGGCCTTGGAATCTTGAAATATTTTGTTTTTGACATATATCATAAACGATTAATACATGCTACATAATTTTTTATTTTTTTTAAACAAAATACTTTTATTGATATCAAACGATTTGTTAAAAAATAAAAAAATAAAAAATTATGGCATACTTCCTAACATTTATACCACCGTAGTAATGCCATTTCTATTTATTATTATTTTTAATTAGTATGCTTTGAAATAAAAATCATTCTTTCTTGGGCTCTTTTCTATCTTATTCATAGAGATTATAACTTATAAGAAGAAACTATTTGGAAAAAGTTTTTAATGAACTAAAACAATGAATTTTTAACAAAAGAAAAAAAAAAGTTATATTTTGACTTTGAGTTGAACTTGAGATGTTTGATGGCATGGGTCACTTACGTGAACATGAGATATTTTTTAGATGGATCTTCTATTCTATTGATTTTTTTTCCTGATCTTTATTGAGACTGGCCCAAATTTTGTACTTATTTTCTATCTCTCTTTTACCATCTAATATACGAGAAAATCTTACATACACCCGGTGCACCCGGCAATGGGTGCATGCCATGTGGCAAGGAAAACCAATAAAATGAGTTCTTCATGCCACATGGCATGCACCCATTGGTTAGGGTGCATTGCACCGGGTTCATACAAGATTCTCTCCTAATATACACCATACCATTAGAGATGACAAAAGATTGAATCGGGATTAGATCAACATGGCCCATACCCAAAATCTGGTTGGAGCAACGTGCCTTATAATTGATCTGTGCCTTTGATATCTACCCAATACCTGTATCTATTTGGGGTGGAGTGACCCATCACCGAACTTAAACTGCCCATTCCCATTTAACAAAATAAAAATGCTCAAACAATTAAATACACAAATTTTACCGAAGTTGAATTTTAGGACATGAACTTAAATTTTAACATTCTATTAAACTTAAAAATACACTAATTAAATTTAAAATATATACTCAAATTTAAACATAAAATACAAATAAAGATTAAAACTTAAATTTTATCATACGCTTAAAATTAATATATAAACTTAAATTTAATTGAATATAAAATTTAAATTGTATAAACCTTAATTCAAACATAAAATACAATTCGGTAAAAAGATAAAAAAAATAAATAAATAATTAGAGTTTTGTTATTCTTTTAATATATATATATTTTAAATATATATATATATATATATATATATATACCGAGTCAATCGGGGCATAATGGATTGATCCATACCTGACCCAATTTCAAATCGGGTCAACATTGTTTGACCCGACCGACCTTGACCCGAGCCCTGTTTTAAGTGCTCCAAACCCGCTCTAAGAAAATTTTAAAACCAACGACCATATTTTTCATATATTTGAAAATTAAAATTTTTAACTTTTATAAATTCTTTTGTTTTGATTTAATGATTTAAACTGAAACATATATACCGTGGATCTTTCAGATCCCTTATTTTAACTCAAAGTCCATCTATTTTAATTTATATATATGGCCTCCATTGGAAGAAGCTGAGTTCCTCCGGGTCGATGGAAGTCGGCACTTCCTTTGTCGATGTGGAGGAAGTCGCTGCTTAATCAAACAAAATTGGAGTTGTCGACGATGATTTTTCATTAGGTGAAAGATCAGCAAGCCAACCAGATTAAATCAAGGTTAATAATGGAGGAAAGACAAAAATGTAAATGGAATGTAAATTTACGTGGAAAACCCTATGAAAGGGAAAAAACCATGGGTGCCGATGACAGCAAGGAACGAAATTCACTATGAAGAAATGATTTTACACCCCTCTGCTCACTTCCCTCTGAGCACTTGTTTTAGCATCTATTTCTATGTTTTTTTACAAATGAAGAAATGGGTTGTATTTATACATTTATTTTATAGCCCTAAACTTGGAGAGCTTCTCCTTACAATCCACAAAATATCTATTCACACTCCAATTTAATTTATTTTTTTTATTAATGACAGTTTTAACCTAAATTAAAATTACTAAACAAGACAAAAAAAAAATTAAACACGCCAAACTAATTAAATTATTATTAAAAAAAAATCTCTCTTCTAAATCATTAGATTAAATATTACGTATTAAACTTTCTCTCCTAAATCTGTTATTACCATATTAAGCACCCTCTCCTAATTAATCTCTCTCCATTTAAAAAAATATATAAAAAAAAATTATATTTTCATACTTTCTCAATCAATCTCTGATTAATAGTTAAAGAAAAAAAACTTTTGAATATTTTAGTTTTTTACTAACAGTAGTAATATATATATTAAAAATTTAATTTTCAAAAAATTAATATATATATATATATATATATATATATATACGAAAGCTTGAATTGTTTCAACTAGATTGATTAAACTCAGAATTTGTAAGACTAATAAAAGAATTAAAGTTCTCTAGGTAATCACATACCTACAAGAGTAACAAAAATCATTTTCATATTTCGATTATTTAAAAAAATATATATATATATATTTTAATATATACATACATATGGTTCATAAAAATCAAGTTTATAAGTGTAGTAGCCAGAAATGGTCCAACAGGCCCAACCTGCCAAGGCCCAATCTTTACTAGCCTATCCCAGGCCCATTGTGTTTGGTCGAACCAACATAGCTGCCAGCAACATCTGACTTATTCAAAGCATCAGTTACGAATGGACTTGTAACCGCAGATAACAGTCCACTTATGGAGAGGATATTGCTCCACAAATCTCGCCCACAATCAAGTCTCTGAAAGTGGACGTTGGAGCTATACCTCCTCCTATAAAAGGAAGGGCTCGTTCATTTGAAAGCTCTCTAATTTTCTCTCAACTAAAGCCTATAATCAGCGTACTGAAACTCTGTCTCTGAGAAGATTCCGACCACCGGCGGTCACCACTACTACATCCACAATAGATTGCTCAGCCCAAGCACACCTAAGGCTAAACGATCCAGACCCACCACCTTTGTTTTAATTGTGTTCATTTTATGTTATAACTTTTCTTGCAGGTTCTTGAGGAGACGACCTCCGTTCATTCGGCAGACTAACATTTCTTGCAGGATCCCAGAGCAGACGACATCCCCTCATACGACAAGCTCAACCAAGTTGCCTTGGGCCTAGCATACATCCGACCCGATCCACATCGACCGTAGGTCGACCCCCTACAGTTTGGCGCCCACCGTGGGGCCCATTGCAACTTCCTTCAAATTCAAACCAGTCTATTCCAACTGCAATCGAACATGGCAGGAAGTGGATCCGCTCCAACTGTCGAAGAACAGATTGCTATGTTGAACGCCCAAATGGCAGCCAGTGCTGAAAGGCTGCAAGCGCTTGAAGCAGAGAATGCGGCAATCCGGGCGGCAAACGAAGAATTGAGAACGCTGGTCGATGGAGTAGTACCAGATTCAACCACTTCGGAGCATCCAATCCCGACGTCGAACGACGAACATGGCGTCGACCGACCCATTCCGAGAGTTCCGGACAACCCCAACGCACCAGAAGTGAATCCGGTCGACCATCAGAATCGACCAACACTTCAGACAGCGAGGGTTGAGATCGACCTCAACGACGTACCGGCCAGAAACGATGCCGCGAACGAATACCAACCGCCAGTAGATCAACAACCGGCCAATATCCCAAAGGCGGTTATGTCACTTTAGTCGACACCCGGGTTGGTAAAACCGGGACCAGACTTAAATCTATCTGCTAATCTAGACTTTTCTCGCAGGTTTGCAGAAATGGAAGCTCTCATTCAAAGAATCCCAGGAGTTCCAGCTCCTATCAAGAAAAGCACCGCAAATAGCTTTGCTGACTCGCCCTTCGTCGATGCAATAGCTCTCATGGAAATGCCAAAGAAGTTCAACTTCCCAAATATGAAGCAATACGAAGGGACGACCGATCCGGACGACCACATAGCACAATACAAGCAAAGGATGTTCACGGCCGCAATCCCACGCGACCTTAGAGAAGCTTGCATGTGCAAGGCCTTCGGATCCAGCCTTAGTGGTCCTGCCCTTTAGTGGTACACAAATTTACCTAACAACTCTATTAATTCTTTTGCACAGCTGACGGACACATTCGTGGAGCAATTTGCAAGCAGCCGCAAGTTGGAAAAGCTGTCGGACGACCTCTATACCATAACGCAGAGAACCGGCGAGAATCTGCGGGCCTACGTCGGGCGTTTTAACAGAGAAAAAGTGCAAATCCCTCACTGCAACCAGGCGACTGCCATCTACGCCTTCAGGAAAGGTCTCAGGTTTGATTCTGATTTGTATAAGGAACTTACCAAATACCCTTGCAGGACAATGGAAGACGTATTGGCCAAAGCTTGGGCTCAGATCAAGTGGGAAGAGGATGAGGCGAATTTCGTCGGAAAAGCTAATAGCAGTTACCATGGAAGTCGTCGAAACGAGCGAGTCGACAGAAAGTCTAACGACAGACGTTCAGAACCGTACCCGACAAGCGACAGGAGAGGCACCCAGTCGCGGCATGAAAACTCTCGTGAGAGAAACTCCTATGGGCGAGGTATTCCGAGGTCGAGTCGACCCAAGGTGGAAGCACCAGAGTACCTTCTGAGCATTGAACCAGTCGACCTTGTTGCCGTCATGAGAGAAATGGGCAAGTCGGTTAAATGGCCGCGGAAAATGAACGCCCTTCCCGAACATAGGGATTCAAAAATTCGATGCGAATTCCATGGCGACCATGGCCATCGGACGGAAGATTGCATCGCCCTAAAATTTGAAGTAGCAGAACTACTGAAACGGGGGCATCTACGAGAGTTCCTGACAGATAAGGGTAAGCAAACATATGCAAGACGCGACGACCAGAGACAGACCGGTTCAGTTGACAGCCCTCCAGAACCTCCTAGGCAAGATCGGGTAATCAACTGCATTTCTGGCGGATCTGAAGTCAGTGGCGTGAGTTACTCAGCAGCTAAGAGGCACACTCGACAAGTGTCGAACGCAGAGATTCAACCAAACCGGGAACACCCATCCAAAGTCGACGAAACCGTTACCTTTCGGTCGACCGATAAATCAGATTTGTTCTCTCCCCACCATGATGCCTTAGTTATTTCTTTGCATATTGCCAATTGTTTAACTAAACGCATCTTAATTGATAACGGCAGTTCATGTAATATTTTGTTTAACAGTGCTCTAAGAGAAATGCAGGTCGACGAATCGAAACTCAGCCGTCGAACGACGATGTTGACCGGGTTCAGTGGAGAACAAAAGAGTACTCTAGGCGAAATTGTGCTACCAGTCTACGCCGAAGGAGTCAACCTGTACATCAACTTCCTAGTGCTCGAATGCCAATCCCCATATAACGCCATACTCGGCAGACCCTAGATACACGAGTTGAAAGCAATCCCCTCGACCTATCATCAGCTGATCAAATTTCCAACCAAGTGGGGAGTTAAAGAAATTAAAGGAGAGCAACGAGCCGCAAGGGAATGCTACCAAAACGCTTTAAAAAAGAAGAAACAGGAATTATAGCAATTACAGGAAGCCACGGTCGAGTCGACTACAACCAAGCAGAAAATGGAAGAACTCGACGAGGTATCTATCGACCCAGACCAACCAGATCGTAAAGTTTTCATCGGGTCGAGGTTACCAGACGACATCCGAAAGCAGTTAGTCGAGTTCCTGAGGGAACGCCGCAACAGCTTTGCCTGGTCGCACGAAGATATGATCGGAATCGACCCAGAAGTAATGGTTCACCGACTACAAGTCGACCCAGACCATCAGCCAGTTAAACAAAAAAGAAGAAAATTCGCTCCCGAAAGGAACAAAGTGATCAACGAAGAAATACAAAAGTTGTTCGACATCGGTTCAGTGAGAGAAGTAAAATATCCAGACTGGCTGGCCAACGTCGTCGTAGTAAAAAAGAAGAACGGAAAGTGGAGAGTCTGCATCGACTTCACTGATCTCAACAAGGCATGCCCCAAGGATTCATTTCCGCTTCCACACATCGACATGCTGGTCGACGCGACTGCAGGGCATGAATTGTTGAGCTTCATGGACGCTTACTCCGGCTACAACCAGATTCTGATGCATCCAGACGACCAGGAAAAAACAGCCTTCGTCACTGAAAGAGGTATTTTTTGTTACAAAGTAATGCCCTTTGGTTTGAAAAATGCAGGTGCAACATATCAAAGGCTAGTCAACAAAATGTTCGCCAAGATGCTTGGATCAACGATGGAAGTCTACATCGACGACATGCTGGTCAAATCATTAGTCGCCCAGCAACATATCGATCATCTTCGGCAGTCGTTCGACGTACTCGACCAATATGGTATGAAACTGAACCCTACAAAGTGTTCTTTTGGCGTATCTTCAGGAAAATTCCTAGGCTACCTAGTCACTCAAAGAGGCATCGAAGCTAATCCAGATCAAATACGATCGATCGAAAATATCGAGTCGCCTAAGTGCATGAAGGACGTTCAGAAACTAACCGGTCGAGTCGCAGCACTAAACCGATTCATATCAAAGTCGTCCGAAAAGTGCCTCCCATTCTTCAATATCCTCAGGAAGAACAAAGCATTCGAATGGAATGACGACTGCGAGAAAGCGTTGCAAGATCTGAAAACCTACCTGAGGTCGCCCCCATTACTGTCGAAACCAAAGGACAACGAAATACTATTCATATACCTGGCCGTGTCTAATACAGCCGTAAGTGCAGTTTTGGTCAGAGAAGAGGAAAGTGTCCAGCATCCAGTCTACTATGTAAGCAAGACTCTGCTCGACGCCGAAACCAGATACAGTCGACTAGAGAAACTAGCTCTTGCCCTTGTGATGGCAGCCCGCAAACTCAGGCCATACTTCCAATGCCACTCAATTAAGGTATTAACTGCTTATCCCCTCAAAAATATACTTCATAAACCTGAACTTTCAGGTCGATTGACAAAGTGGGCGGTCGAACTCAGCGAATACGACATCAGTTTCCACCCGCGATCAGCGATGAAATCACAGGTATTAGCCGATTTTATTGCGGATTTTACCCCTGGTGAAAGTGTGCAGGCTGAACAGGAACTAGTTGCACTAACAATTACAACCGGTATATGGACCTTGTCGGTCGACGGATCAAGTAGCATCAAAGGAAGCGGGTTAGGATTAGTACTCGAATCCCCACACGGGGACATACTGGAGCAATCAATCCACTGTGGATTTCATGCAACGAACAACGAAGCCGAATACGAAGCATTAATCGCCGGACTCGACCTCGCAAAAAGCCTAAGCGTGAAAATCATTAAAGTACGAAGTGATTCCCAATTAGTCGTTCGACAAGTGAATGGCACATATGAGGCGAGAGATCAAAGAATGTCGGCCTATCTGAACAAAGTTAAACAGCTGCAGTCGACTTTCGACGAATTTTCAATCGAGCAAATACCCAGATCCGAGAATACACGAGCAGACGCACTAGCAAACCTTGGGTCGACAACAACGAACAGTTCGAAGTCGGTTCCAATAATCCATCTGATGTCTCCATCAATTCAGGAATCAGAAACAGTGGCACCGGTCGACAACGGAAGAAGTTGGATAGAGCCAATCTTCAATTATCTCCAAGCAGACATTCTACCAGGCGACAGGACAGAAGCAAGGAGAATCAAGGCCAAAGCAGCCAAGTTCTGCATCCTATATGATAAACTATACAAGAAATCATTCACAGGCCCATATTTGAGATGTGTGACCCCTCGAGAGGCGTACGACGTCCTGAAAAGTTTGCACCAGGAGGAATGCGGAAATCATTCCGGCGCCCGTAGCTTGTCGAACAGAGCCATCACAGCAGGATATTACTGGCCAACTATGCGTGTCGACTCTCAAAATCACGTCAAAGCATGCGACAAGTGCCAACGCTTCGCACCGATGTCACATCTCCCCCCAGGTATGTTGAATTCAATTTCGGCCCCTTGGCCTTTTATGAAATGGGGAATGGATATTGTGGGTAAGCTACCAGCAGCTCCAGGCGGTGTCGTTTATATGTTAGTCCTAACAGACTACTTCACCAAATGGGTTGAAGTCGGAGCATATCAACAAGTACGCGACATTGAGGTACGCGACTTTATATGGAAAAATATCATATGCAGGTTTGGGGTCCCAAAGGAAATAGTCACCGACAACGGATCCCAGTTCATTTCGTTCGACTTCAGAAATTTCTGCGACAAATACGCGATCAAATTGAGCTTTTCAACTCCGCGATATCCTCAAGCAAATGGACAAGCGGAGTCGACCAACAAAACAATCGTCAACACACTGAAGAAGCGACTGGAAGCTGAAAAAAGCCAGTGGGCAGAAAAACTCCCAGAGATCTTATGGTCATACAGAACTACCCCACGGCGATCGACAGGAGAAACTCCCTTCTCACTCGTCTACGGATCAGAAGCAGTCATCCCAATAGAAACCAGGCTGCCGACTGCCCGTAGTGAAAATCCCAATGAAGAACAGAACAACTTGGAACTCAGTTTTGAACTGGACCATCTTGACGAACGCCGAGATCGTGCAGCCTTAAGAACTCAGTCGTACCAACAACAAGTCGCTCGACATTACAATAAGAAGGTCAATATCCGAATCTTTAAACTGCACGACTGGGTGTTACGACGAGTGTTCCAAAATACCAGGGAAGAAGGCGCCGGAAAGCTGGGGCCAACATGGGAAGGACCGTACCAAGTAACGGATATTGTCGGGCGAGGCGCATACAAGCTAAGAGGACTCGACGGTCGAGAACTACACAATAGTTGGAACGCCATACATCTGAAACAGTACCATTTCTGAACTCCCATTTTATTAAAACTTATCATTACTGTTTATTTTTGCTTCTCATCTTTTCATTGCTAACAAATTATGATCAAGAGCAATGATGACAACTTAGTGCAACTAAGTGCAAAACTGAGCTCAACGTACATTCCCGCTAACCCAGCTGTCGACATCGACAAGCAAACTCTCTATTTCAGACAAATCTCTAAATGACCACTCTCAATATACTTCAGTCGACTAACGCATATTGAAAGTGAGGGAGTAGTACTGGGGACAAACGGCAACGGTAACAAGACAAGGTCGTGTCGACCATCAAACGCATGTACGCGAAATTCAATGTAAAAGGTCGTGTCGACCATCAAACGCATGTACGCGAAATTCAATGTAAAAGGTCGTGTCGACCATCAAACGCATGTACGCGAAATTCAATGTAAAAGGTCGTGTCGACCATCAAACGCATGTACGCGAAATTCAATGTAAAAGGTCGAGTCGACCATCAAACGCATGTACACGAAATTCAATGTAAAAGGTCGTGTCGACCATCAAACGCATGTACGCGAAATTCAATGTAAAAGGTCGTGTCGACCATCAAACGCATGTACGCGAAATTCAATGTAAAAGGTCAGGTCGACCATCAAACGCATGCACGCGAAGTTCAATATAAAAGGTCATGTCGACCATCATACGACATCAATGATAAAATTTTCTCAGTTGAATCATCCTTATAAGTTATGTCGACCGATCTATATAACGAGCATAAGTTTACAGGCTTATCATATATGTACAAAATCAAAGTCTCATATAATGTCGATCGCCTTACGTTTGAGCATGGGTTTACAGGCTCATCTCATTCCCTGCAAAAATTTTATGTTATCATCACACGAAAAATTTCATCACAAATGCAAAATTAAAGACAAAATTCTATTACGACTATCGAATAAAGGAAAAAATAGGTCGAAGTCGACCAAATCATTCGAAATATTACAAAAATAGGTCGAAGGCGACCAAAATCATACACAAATAATACAAGTTTATAGGCTATTCAGCGGAGGAACATCGATAGCAGCAGCAGCATCCTTGTCGAGCGACGTATCATCACCAAGGTTCTCATCGACATGCGGAACTTCTCCGTCGACGCCCGCCCCTTGAGATTCCTCTAACTTAAGACGCTGCATCTCTTCATACATATCAATTTCTTCTTGCATCGTCTGAGGAACCCACTTCAAATGGTCGCCCGACAGGTACTCCTTGAAAAGTCCTGCCCTAGTTTTGCAAACAGCCTCTACCGCTATCGATATGGCCCTCTCCCTCAAAGCCTCGATGGTCTTATCTTGTTGGCTAGCTGCTTCATTGAGCCTTGCCACCTCGGCCTCGTGTCGAGCCCTTTCATTCTTTAGCTCTTCCTCCAGCGTTGCCTTCTGCTGCTCGACTGCGCTCTTTTCGGCGGAGAGTGTAGCATTTTCCGCCTTAAGAGCGTCGCCCACCTTACGAAGTGCCACGCTCTTGTCGTTGATGGCCTTGTATCGACCATGCAGATGCAACGTCGCTTGGTAGGCCTACAACATAAGGGAAATATCGATCAATAAAGAACCTCACCAACAATGAGAAAATGATAAGACCATAACTCTTACCTGGAAGTTCGAGAGCAGCAGCGTGTCGAACACCTCCTCTGTCTTGACTTTCTTCAAATGCAGATCGTCATCGACCAGAGTGAAGTCGTCCGACCTCTTCAAAAACCCAGTGGGGTCCTTGAAGGATGACAGCCCCGAAGCAGGAAGCTTCATCAGAGAATCAGGCTCGAAGTCTGATCCAGTCGACTTATCTTTCGAACTGGATGCAGCCTTCTTCTGTCGTTCGACAGGAGGGGCCCTCCTTGGCTTCTTTTTTAGTGGGGACCTCTCTGGTGAAGACTCCAGAGGTGGCCCTACCACCGACGGAGAACCTCCAGCCGATGCCTCAGCAGCCTGCTTTTTCTTCTGCGCAGCCGTTCGTTTCCTGGTGAACTCCTCTTTGTAGCGCCTCAAGGTTTCGGCTTCGTCAGGTATGTTTATCTCTGCGCTCGCCATCGTCGTCACTGCGAAACGACGTTCAACATCAGTTAGGGGCTTTAAAAAATGCAAGTCGAACTGTAGGATCTCAAAACTCCTCCTGATCCATAGGCACGTTAAAAAATCCTTCACGTGAGGATAGGGGGCGCGCGATCTATTTAATGTCGACCACCTCCACAGGCGACTAGGCCTGAAATTACCTTCCGTTAGCAAATTGCTAACACTTCTCTGCGCTGCTGGGATTTCCAACAAAATCCTAGTACGCTCGGCAGCGACACCACACTCCGGTGCTTTGCCTGCCCCTCCAACCTCTGCAAAAGTTATAAACAAAATATATTTAGATAACCATCTAAATAACATGTGTCCACAATCCATTCGACAGTCAAGAAAACTTACCATAACGATTCCAAACTCGTGGGTATTGATATACTTCGTTCCCCATCCGCCATGGGCCGTCGACTGGAGGACCCCTTACAAAAAAGAAAGTGTCCTTCCAGTTTCTGTCATTCGTCTTCGTGTCGATGATAAGATCCATCTTTTTATTTCGCGACACTAACGAATAACGTCCAACGTCGGTCAGATGCTCCTTTAGATAATAATTGTGAAGGAGGCACCCGAGCCCGAACTGTATATTATTCCTCTCACATAATATTCCTAAGCCCAACAATATTCTCCAAGTATTGGGCATCAGCTGACCAGGAGCAAGATCATAGTACACTAACATTCGTCGGACCAACTGAGGGATGGGAAATCTAAAACCTAAACGGAAGGTGTACTCGTAGAGACACGTCCATCCTGGTATATCCCAGTCGGCACGCTCGTGTTCCTTCGGCGCACGTAGTTCGACGTCGTTAGGGATACCGTACATCGCACGAATGCCAGGTAACATGTCCTCAGAAATCACACTGGCTGGACTATCTTTTAATATACCTAGCGAACGACCAGATGTCGACGGCTCATCAACATCTATATACTCAGGGAACTCAACAGCCGACGCAATGGCGTATACGGCACCTTGTTCTAAGAGACCCCTAGCATCAATAGAGAGAGACGTAGACGGATTTTCAACCGTGACCCGCCTATCGACATCTCGCGTCATACTGTCGACTCCTCCATCATCATCAGACCAGCTAATACCCAAGTCAGAGGTCGTATGGTCGCTCGACATCGTATTCCCAAAATCTGACATGCAGAAAATGCACAAGTCAGACAAAAGCTACACGCTACAATCACAACCTAAGGAACTTTTTGATCAAAAACCTAGGGTTTCCTAACTTCCTAAGGGAGAGCCAACCTAGATCCTAAGATAGGAGTCTACCCTAGAAAGCTACTCTCACCAAGACGACTTCTACACGAAAACAGAAACAACATTTTGCAAAACAATCTAACTTGACATGGATCAATCATGCAAACATCAAAAATCTAGCAAAACTTCTGAAAGAACATCCTCAGATTCAGTTTCAGAAAAGTTCATAAAAAACAAAAAGCTTCATCCAAACATCAGAAATATTCAAAAACAAAGAAAGGTACTTTCTAAACTAATGTTTAACAAGTTTTTCTACACGCAGAAAGAATGGAAAATAAAATGCGAAGGAAAGATTTCACCAACCTTGAAAGGATTCGAGAGTAAGGAATCTTCAAGCACAAGATTGTGGAGAAAGGAATGGAGTTTTCTCAGTGAAGAACAAAGAATTCCAACGCAAAGCAACTGGTTGAAGGAGTTGATCGGTTTGGGTTTTATAAAACCCACTAACCCTAGTTGACACGTGTCGACACCTTCCCAACTGCCGATTCAACTGCCCCGGTTAACCAAACCACACCGGTTAACCTGGGTGAAAAACCCGATAAAGGTTTCAAATTCAAAAAACTTTTTTAGTTAACTGCGCAAGAAATAAATGCATCTGACGCCAGCATTGGAAACTCAAACGCCTGTCACTTCTGCTTTTAAATCCATCATTTCAGGTTAAATACTCAACCAACAAACCGAAAAAAGGATCGACTAAACGTCAAGCCTTTATCAGCGACACAGCGTCGTTCGCCCAGAGAACGTTGGCCAAAAACAGTAACCAAAGATACATCGCTGAGGTATGTTCATTCGACAAATGGTCGACTCCATCCAGGATCAATGTTGATCTCGTTCTGATACGAATATCGTTCGACATTGGCTAAAACCAATGAAGATATTTATCGGATTCAAGACGTAAAGTCGTTCGACTCAAGTCGACTCAAACGGGAAATATCGTTCGACATTTTTTGAAACCAATGAAAATATCTATCGAATTCAAGATAAAAAGTCGTTCGACTCCAGTCGACTCAGCGGGAAATCACTCTCTAAATTCGATGGATTCTTATTTAGAGAGTGGGGGACAAACTGTAGTAGCCAGAAATGGTCCAATAGGCCCAACCTGCCAAGGCCCAATCTTTACTAGCCTATCCCAGGCCCATTGTGTTTGGTCGAACCAACATAGCTGCCAGCAACATCTGACTTATTCAAAGCATCAGTTACGAATGGACTTGTAACCGCAGATAACAGTCCACTTATGGAGAGGATATTGCTCCACAAATCTCGCCCACAATCAAGTCTCTGAAAGTGGACGTTGGAGCTATACCTCCTCCTATAAAAGGAAGGGCTCGTTCATTTGAAAGCTCTCTAATTTTCTCTCAACTAAAGCCTATAATCAGCGTACTGAAACTCTGTCTCTGAGAAGATTCCGACCACCGGCGGTCACCACTACTACATCCACAATAGATTGCTCAGCCCAAGCACACCTAAGGCTAAACGATCCAGACCCACCACCTTTGTTTTAACTGTGTTCATTTTATGTTATAACTTTTCTTGCAGGTTCTTGAGGAGACGACCTCCGTTCATTCGGCAGACTAACATTTCTTGCAGGATCCCAGAGCAGACGACATCCCCTCATACGACAAGCTCAACCAAGTTGCCTTGGGCCTAGCATACATCCGACCCGATCCACATCGACCGTAGGTCGACCCCCTACAGTAAGTAAGTTTTTTTTTATTTTTTTTATTTTATTTTCTTAACTGTTAGTCTTACTTGAGAAATAATGGAGATAGAAAATTAGAGATATGTATTAGAGGAGAGAGAGTTTAATATGGTAATTAAAAATTTAGGAGAGAGTATTTAATATGTAATAATTAATCTAAAGATTTAGGAGAGATAATTTTTTTTTTAATAATTTAATTCAAAAAAGATAAAAAGGATAATCTTGTAACAAAATGAAGTGTTTTTAGAATTTTTTAAAATTTAAATTTTGAGAATGTAGTGTTTTTAGAAAAGAAGTGTAAAAAAAAAATTTGGATTGTCAAAAGAAGCTCTCCTAAACTTGATGAGCAAGTAGTTGACTTGTGGAATCACATTGTGATTCCTCTTGCTTGGGTCTTTGTGTTTGTCTGGTTCTCTTTCTCATTTGATAACTATCTCATAGTAAATGTGGTTGACATTGTGCTTGATTTCAGTTCTAATTTCTTTTGGAGAAGATATGGTTGTTTCCTAGTTGAAGTGTGATTATTGACCCTTGTATCTTGGCGTGATTCCTTTTTGAGTCGTTGGGCATTAATGGCACGCGTTGAACTCTGATTCGGCCGAGTGATCTTCGTTGGTGAGATGTTCTAGCCGAATGGAATACTGTTATTGGAGAGGTTCTCTCTTGGCCGAGTCGTTCTCCCCAAGTGCCACTGTTCAGTTGGTCGGCAAAGTCTCCACTCGGGCGGAGGTTTAGATGATTTTATTGACGTGTCGTTGCTATAAGCTTTTCGGGTTGATACGTTATCTGAGCAAAATTCACCTACAGCAGAGGTCATGGCTATATTTCATTATTATCGGCCAATAAACAGTTTCTTCTGTAAATCTTTGTGTGTGTGTGTGAGAGGTTCTACAAGAGAAACTTCAAACCAAACTATCACATGTACATGACATATCTTAAGCACTGTAAACAGCACAGAGAAGATAACAACACCCGCCTAAACATGACAACATGACAACATCTTATTAATCAATTCTGTCTACTTGCAATGAAAATGGCTAGATGGTACAAAGGGGCAGCCCTATCAGCTTCAAAATAGGCAAGCTCTTGAATGGCTTGACCCAACAATTCTCCGGCAAATTTCTTGGCATTTTCAATACCCATCAGCTTTGGATATGTGGCCTTATCACTCACCAGGTCCTTCCCAGCCGTTTTGCCCAATTCTTTTGAAGACTTGGTCACATCCAAGATATCATCCACCACTTGAAACAACAGCCCTATACACCTTGCATATTTTCTAACTTTTTCTATCTCAATCACATCTCCTCCTCCCATTATCGCCCCACAAACAACTGCTGCCTCCAAAAGCTTTGCTGTTTTATGCACATGAATGTACTCCAAATCACTCAAACTCACATCTTTTCCCTCACTAGCCAGGTCCACAATCTGCCCTGCCACCAGCCCTTGCGAGCCCACAGTTGAACCCATCTCAGCAATGGCTCGAACCACCCGCTCAGCTGAAACGTTCCTGGTCTTGGCTGCTACATGCTCAAAGGCAAGGGAGAGAAGAGCATCCCCGGCAAGAATTGCTGTGTCTTCACCAAATGTTTTGTGATTGGTGGGCTTGCCTCGCCTGAGATCGTCATCGTCCATACAAGGGAGGTCATCATGGATTAAAGACATAGTATGAATCATCTCAAGAGCACAAGCCACTGGCATTGTTAAGGACTCTTCTCCTCCTACTAATTCACAAGAGGCAATACATAAAACCGGACGAACCCGCTTGCCTCCAGCTAGAAGAGAGTATCTCATAGCCTCATGTATTTTGATTGGATTTCTCAAGGGCACTGCCTCCTCTAGAGCTTTGTTGACATGTTTTGCCTTCATGAACATGTACTCTTCGAATTTGAATGCCGGTAAATTAGGCAAGTTCAATGGCTCAGTGAAGCAATCTTCGGTTTGGATTACTGGTACTTGCACAGTATGTGCAGACTTAGACGCATAGCTGGCCTGGACTTTAAAGGGGACAGATTTCAAGTTTGAAAAAGGGAGTAGCTTTGCGGGATATTTGAGATCAGTATTGAGAGGATTGTTGAAGAGCTTTGAATTACCATGAAAAGGGATGGTTGCAGAGAAGGCCATATATGAAAATTGATGAAGATGAGGCCTTAATTAATGAAGGGGGTTTATTGATAGAATTGAATTTTTTTTATTTGGTGTTTGTGGTTATTATATAGAGAAATGAAGGATGTTGAATTGGGTGCCAAATCCATTAGCTTGTGAATATTCCTTTTGGCATGGTTTGGACGCTAGTGTATTATTTGAATTATGCTTTTTTTTTTTATTATATATTTTTGTATCCTTCAAATTTAGATTAGTTTAGATAAACTGAGAATTTAAAGTTCTTATTAAATGTAAGATAGTTTAACTAAAAATGGCTGAAACATTTAGCATCATAAATGTAATGAAAGGAACATGACAACTAAATCTCTAACAAAAGTCAATGTATTATATTGTTCTATTAATGTCTGTATACTATAAAATGCATATTAATAAATTAAATTTTGTTTGTTGGTGAAAACAAAGATGCTTTGCATTCAATATTTCAATTCTATTTTGTTGGCAGAGGACCTAAATAAATTAAGTTTTATGCTTATATGATATCTTTGGGGATTTCAATCCGTCAACGATGCCCGGAAGGTGCCAATCGATGTCGTTTAAGCTCACGTCGCCTGCATGCATCAGGCAACAGCGCTGAACGGTGCCACTTCTAGCGCCAGAAGGGGTTGCCTCGGCCAATGGTGCTGAATGGCGCCAATTCCAGCGCTGAAAGGCGCCACTTCCAGTGCCGAAAACTAGCCTCTCGGCCAGTGGCGCAGGAAAGGAGCATCTTAGGCGCTAAGGGCAGCAGAGGGTTTCCATTGGAAATTTGCCCTATGAACCCCTTTCCGACAGACACCAGTAGAACTTGACCAAGCACTCAAAAAGACATGGTCGACTTTGGAAAGCATCTGAAATGTCTCAGAAATAGAATTTTCATTTTCATTAGTAATTATTAAATGTCCCCTAAGTGTACTTATGTAGTAACTCAAATGCACAAGATTTATATTTCAAAAAAAAAAAAAAATTGCACAAGATTTAAATTCTTCTTTTTTTTTTTTTTTGTTTGAAACCGATTCAAATTCTTCTTAACCATATCAAATGTCAGCTTAAAAGAACAAACCACGAAGAATCAAGTTTGAATATAAATAGTTTTACGAATGAGATATTATTATTAAATTTCATTTTTATTATTGATATTTATTTGTTTTATATAATTAAGAAAATGAATAACAACAAATTGAAGCTGAGAAAAAAAATATATTGATGGCAGATGGCACATTATTTGCAAGTGGGATGTGATTTCAAAGCCAGCCTGAGCATCTATAGAAGATATGATTCCCATCAAGAATCAACCAAAATCTCCAACTACATCGATGGCTTGTTTGCTTTTGTTTTTTAAAACACTTTTAAGACCTTGTTTTTTGCTGGATAGATATAGACATATTCACTGTTTCAAATGCGGTCCCTGTTTTTGGGAAAACAAATGTCAAAAACGACAATTTGATACATAGTGTTAGTCTACAAGATATAACATTGTGACCAACGAAAGTACTATGATATGGTCCATAAAAACATTGGATAAATCATTTGTGTTTATATGACTTAAAAATCTGTGATTTCAATATGTTACTCTTATCATAAGATAACCATTTACACTGAATTTGTTTACTCTTTCCGACCTATAGACTAAGAATATTTTGAAGATTTGATGTTGAAGTCACACATTTGAATTAATGTAACCTTACAAATAAAATGTTAAAATGATTTCATCTATAAAACCCTTCACTTATCGTTAATTACACTTAAATTATATAAGTTTTAGAATTCGGTTTAGTTCTCTTTTGTTGTTTGTCACCAACAATTAATAATTTGACAAGGGTAATGCCATAAATCATGTAGATTTTAGAAGAAAAAACATTAAACTTTTAATGTTAATATAATCTAACCCAAAACAAATATAATACAATAAATAGAAATAATAATAATAAAACTATGGTTGCCTCCCTTATATTTTCCATTTTTGGTGTTATATATCTTCTATTCTATTCTATCTAAAGACTTGGTCCTTTTGAGAAAATGAATCATAGCAATGGAATCAGTTTCAATGCATAAGTATGTCAAACCATTTTCCAAAATATATTCAAGTAGAGCAAGTAGAGCATTGAAATGGTTTTAGCAGAAAAGCCCCAGAATAAAAGTACCTTCCTAGTCACAACAGGCCGCAGCCGCTGAAGCAATACTCGGAGGTCCTCATCTGTGTTAACTTTATTAAAAGAGACCATCTTGAAATTTCTACCATATAAAAAAAAAAAAAATCATCAGTCTTTCAAACATGAAGAAAAAAAAAAAGTATCCTTTGTTGAGGTAACTTACCTGGTTACTACTGCTACCATGTATGATTAGGTTTCATCAAACTCCTCTGAGAAGCAGGAGCAGTGAATACACACTGGCTTGGTGTCTATATACACACTGGCTCAATGTCCAAGATTCTGCATTGGCTTGGCGTCTATATAGATTTTAATCCAAAGATGACATTGGATATTCTTTCCTCAAATAATTAAGCTAGTCTTTCTCCATACTACTAGCACCAAAGAAGAATGAGCAAATAGGTTTCAATCCTTCAGAAACCAGGCCCTGTAAAGTTAAATTGCTCTTTTCTTATCACCCTTTTCAAAGTTGCTAACAATCAGTAATTGGTAAATATCCACATCTGGAACAATTTTTCATGATTCTTAGATACTTATATGCTTCGTGTAGCTAGTTTCCCACATTGAAACCACTATACTCCATCTCATAGTACAGCTTCAAAACCTCTTGGATCGAAATTTCCTTCGTGTAGTTTCCCATTTGGTCTCATTATCTAACCCTCACATTAGCTTTCCAATCATCTCACAACCCTCAATGAGAACATTATAAGTTTTATAATATCATATGGCTTCAAACCCGTGTCTTCCATTTGTTGTATCAAGCAATTTGCTTTTTCAACTTTTCCTTTTCCATAGTAAGCTACTATAAAATAAGTATAAACAAAAGAATTTGAAAGTAAATACTCTATTAAGCATTTCTTCATACACCTCTAGTTCAGACTCCAAATTCCCAAGTTTTACTTTAGCATTAACAATTAATGGGTAAGTACTAAGTAATGGTAACAAGAATCACGCTCTTTTGTAGCATTCTCTTCAATAACTTCATACCTTGTTCAATTCTTTCCTCTTCTATAATTCTAAAAAGCAAACTACTTTTCTTCCTTGCACAGTCATTGATCACGGTCCTGATGGTTACTTCATTTGGGTATCTTCTCTTTTGTAACATGTGCTCATAAGTGCTCCAAGTAGCAACAAACAATGAAAGCAATCAATAAGCTACCGGGATCGAACTAAATAGAGTTTTTTTTTTTTTTTTTTTGGAAAAAAACCAAATAGAGTTTATAAGTAGACATTTTGTTGGATGAATTTTCATGGATAAAGATTTTATAAGAAATATTTAATAATTTATAACTTGTTTGGTTGGGCTTTTGAAAAACCTATATTGGTAAAAGATTTACTTTTAGTAGATCTTTTAAAAATAGAGTTTTTGAAAAAAAATAAAAAATTATAGTTGTTTGGTTGGTAAATTTTTTATAAAAAAAATGTTTATTTGGAAAAGCACATTCCCATGAACTTTTGACTAGCAGATGTTTAAACTCTACTAGTCTCTACTCAATTTAAAATAGACAATTTCAAAAGCTCAACCAAACAACTCTAAAAAACTCAAATAAACGTTTGTAAACTTTTTGAGGTAATAGAAAGCTCAACTAAACAAGCACTAAAAGTGTTTAGAAAATAAAAGAATTATCAATTTAATCCCTAAATTTTGATGAAATATCTTTCTTTCTTTTTAATGTGTTTGATTTTTTAGCACTCGTGCGTCCCTTACTTTTTAGAAATACATCAAGTTGGTCCCTCTTTTAGTCAACTATTAGTTCAACTTAACAGTTCTAGAGGTATTTTTGTCTTTAAGCATGAAAAATTTGTCATGTGTGATGTGTTAATAAAATATATCAAATAAAATTATAAATAAAAAAACAGTGATTCACAAGTGGAGGCAGTGTGATGTAGGTGGAAGCTTGTGAGAATGTGACTCACACGCGATCAAGCAACAACCTTTCTTAATCACTATTGATTTCGCAAAATACCAGGAAAAAAGAAAGATAATTGAGTAACAACTCAAAAGAATTTTTTTATTAATCAACATCTCGATTCATCTACCACCAACCTCCTCTATTTAGGCTGAAAAGGGGCAAACCGATTCTCATCGTCACCAGTTTCCGCCTTTGTGATTGACGGATTCGGAGCCTCCTAATGTAGTGTCATTGCAGCCAACTGCTGCGTCAACGCCTTCACCTGTTGTTGTAACTTTGCAAACTCGTCATGTTCGTAAACTTCCTCCAATGGGGCCTCGCAAGCTTTTGGAAAATTTGGACATCTTCTTGGCGGCATGACGACGGAATTTAACCTAGCTCTGATACTAAAAATGATGCGGCACCGGTGTGGGTGATCAAGCTTTGTTGATTCTGAGAATGCCTAGGATTATGAATACCTTGCAAACTTATTGATTCATTAGAATACCGAGAAAGCAAACCAAAGAAACTTCATAACCGAAATTTTATTATCCACTCAAGCCTGCCATAAAATGGCTACATAGCTCCACTATATAGGAGTAGAAAATACAAATAAAAATTATAATTTGAATCCTAAAAATTTACCTCTATCATCAAGTCCCATAAATCAAGCAATTGCCTCATCATAGGTGATTGATGAAATTGTATAAATCAAGTTTTTGTGAACACTATGGGGCCGTTTGGTAACGTTTTTGTTTTTCAGTTTTTGTTTTCTTGTAATTTGAAGTTTTCGAAAAACTTATTTTTGGATTTTTTGAATTCGAAAACGCGTTTGGTAGCAATGGTTGAAAACGATATTCAGAGAATCAAAACATAAAAAACATGTTTGGTATAATATTTTTAAAATCATTTTTAAAAGATTAATATTATAAATAATGAAAAAGTGGTATTAAAATAATTAAACATTAAAACTAAAAAAATTAAAATTAAATAATAAATAAATTTAATTTTCATCATCATCCTTTTGGTATAGATCCATGAAGATCCAAAAGATGGATTTGGTTTGAGTAAATTTTATTGCTAAAAAAAAGTTTTCAAGAATACTGAGAACAACAAATTGTTGTTCTCAGAATTCTCAATTTTTTGTTCATTAAAACTGAAAACTGTTCTCAATGTTTTATAAAACAGTTTTTTGAAATCGTCCCACCAAACGCGTTTTTCCAGTTTTTGTGACTCAAAAAACAAAAAACAGTTTTTGAAAACGTTAACAAACGCACCCTATGATTCTTACAAATCTCCTATAACTTGATCTCCATCATTGTTAACATCTTGATTTATGCAATTCTCTCATAATTTGATCTCCATCATTCCCACCGTGGTCGAAATAATTTGCCCTTGAATTTCGACAAAACAGGGAATAAGAATGGGGATAATTATTTCGAATCAAACTAATGTAGAATCGGTATGTGTGATCAAGCCCTGTTGATTCTAGGAATACCCAAGACTATGAACACTTTGCAAACTCGATAATTCGTTAGAATACCGAGAAAACAAACAAAAGAAATTTCCTAACTAAAAATTTTAATCAATTCAAGTCTCCCATGAAATGGGTACAAAGCTATAACATATAGGAGTAGCAAAATTAAATAGGAAACAAATAAAATCACAATTTGAATCACCAAACAATATGCCTCTATCATCTCTATGATTGGTCAAATCGTATAAATCAAGTATATGACTTTATCATATATGATTGATGAAATTGCATAAATCAGGTTGTTGTCAACACCATGATTCTTGCAAATCTCTCATAACTTAATCTCCATCATTCTCACTATGGTCGAAAGAATTCACCCTCAAATTTTAACAAAACGGGGAATAAGAACAGGGATAATTATTTTGAATTCGTTGATTCTTGAAATGCTGGAAAGTAGATCTGTTAATTCTCGAGAATACTGAAAGTGAAATAACTAGATGCTGTTGATTTGCAATGAATACCACCAAATTGCTAAAAAGTGATCAAAAGACCACAACAATTGAAGTTGAATCGATTTGGCTATGATACCAAAAACTGGTATGGGTGAACAAGCCCTGTTGATTATAGGAATACCCAGGATTATGAACACTTTGCAAGCTCGCTGATTCATTAGAATACCGAGAAAACAAAAAGAAATTTCATAACTAGAAATTTTATCAATCAATTCAAGTCTCCCATTAAAATGGCTACAAAGCTAAAATATATAGTAGTAGAAAAATTAAATAAAAGGAAACAAATAAAATCACAATTTGAATTACCAAACAATATGCCTCTATCATCTCTATGATTGGTCAAATAGCATAAATCAAGCATATGACTTCATCATAGGTGATTGATGAAATTGCATAAATCACGTTGTTGTCAACACCATGATTCTTACAAATCTCCCAAAACCTGATCTCCATCACAGCGCCTCCAGCCCTCCGCCATCATCGTTCATAGTGGAGGCTCTGCCTCCACCGGAAAAGCTAGGGAGGAGATTGTGACCTCCTCCCTATCTTTTCCCAAGAGGAGGCGTAGCCTCTTCCTCCCTAGATCTGGGGAGAAGGTCGCACCTTCTCCTTACGATTTCGTAGGGAAGAGTCTACGCCTCCTCCTTTCATTTATGGTGGAAGCTCTTTGTGGAGCCTCCACCACCATCGAATATTCCCTCCATTTTTACCTTTTTTATTTTATTTTAATTTTTAACTTATTTTTAATAATTTCATTTATTAAACAAGATTTGCTACTGATTTTTTTTCCTTTAAAATTTTTCTTTTGTTTTTAATTTAAATTTATAATTGTAATTTTATTTTATTTTGATGTGTAGAATCATATTTTTATTTTAATATTTTTGTGTTATTTTAAAAGTTTTGATATATTTATAAGTTGTTTATTAAAAAATTTGTAATATTGATTCCTCCTAAGACACCACATTCTCTAACTTCCATCTTCAAATGATTCATCTCCATCCTCAAAGGTTCACAAAACCCACCTTCACCTTCTGCTCTATCCAAATTTACAATTTTGATTTCAAGCTCATGTTTCTCCTTACTTATAACTCTAGAAACATCTTTATTCCATTTCCTTAATAGGTTCTTAACCCATTCTAGCTTCTCCATACAACTAAAACCTTTCCATCCCTGAAACTCAGCTTCATTCCACCATTCCTTCACATTCTTAACAAAAGAAGAATGCTCCAGCAATATTGATTCCTCCTAAGACACCACATTCTCTAACTTCCATCTTCAAATGATTCATCTCCATCCTCAAAGGTTCACAAAACCCACCTTCACCTTCTGCTCTATCCAAATTTACAATTTTGATTTCAAGCTCATGTTTCTCCTTACTTATAACTCTAGAAACATCTTTATTCCATTTCCTTAATAGGTTCTTAACCCATTCTAGCTTCTCCATACAACTAAAACCTTTCCATCCCTGAAACTCAGCTTCATTCCACCATTCCTTCACATTCTTAACAAAAGAAGAATGCTCCAGCAATATTGATTCCTCCTAAGACACCACATTCTCTAACTTCCATCTTCAAATGATTCATCTCCATCCTCAAAGGTTCACAAAACCCACCTTCACCTTCTGCTCTATCCAAATTTACAATTTTGATTTCAAGCTCATGTTTCTCCTTACTTATAACTCTAGAAACATCTTTATTCCATTTCCTTAATAGGTTTTTAACCCATTCTAGCTTCTCCATACAACTAAAACCTTTCCATCCCTGAAACTCAGCTTCATTCCACCATTCCTTCACATTCTTAACAAAAGAAGAATGCTCCAGCAATATTGATTCCTCCTAAGACACCACATTCTCTAACTTCCATCTTCAAATGATTCATCTCCATCCTCAAAGGTTCACAAAACCCACCTTCACCTTCTGCTCTATCCAAATTTACAATTTTGATTTCAAGCTCATGTTTCTCCTTACTTATAACTCTAGAAACATCTTTATTCCATTTCCTTAATAGGTTTTTAACCCATTCTAGCTTCTCCATACAACTAAAACCTTTCCATCCCTGAAACTCAGCTTCATTCCACCATTCCTTCACATTCTTAACAAAAGAAGAATGCTCCAGCCAAACATTCTCAAATCTAAATGGAATAGGGCCCAATTTCCTATTAAAAGTGTCCAAAAGAATTGGATAATGGCCAGAGATCATTCTAACCGTAGCATCTTGTCTAACCATCCCATTTACCCATTTACAAAACCCTCCCATTCATTTGTAAATAAAAATCTATCAAGTCTACAACAAATTGCATTCTGTTTGAGATTTGACCAAGTAAAATCTGTATGATTCAACACTAGATCGATCAATTTAGTTTCTCTTATAAATTGACTGAAGTTTTTTATGATTCTAGTTTCCCTACCCTCATTAGATTTTTTTGATGGAAATCAAACAGCGTTAAAATCTCCACCCACGCACCATCTTGGTGCATATAAACTGAACAAACTAGCCAACTCGTTCCAAAAATCTCCCATTTTAGGACCATAAACCTTTGAAAGCCACCAATCTTTTCCATCAGATCTCCATATATTAATTGAAATAGAAAACACTCAGAGCACCGAACCCACTACCTTAATTGACTTAGAATTCCATATCATCATAATTCCTCAGAACTGCCCTCTACAAGTAAATAAGCCCACTCCTTGAATCTTGCTCCCTATACACACTTATGATGTTAAAATTCACATTCTGTTTTATAGAATCAATAAGAATAACGATATCTGGACATGCCTTACGAATTAATTCCTTAATCATTCTTATCTTTTTCCAACACCTCAAACTGCGAACATTCTAAGTTAAAATCTTCATAAAAAATCTTGAGTCCCCTTACCATTCCTAGAACTTTTTTTTTTTCATAGTTAATCCCTCAATCTAGATTTTATAATTCCCTTACCCTTTTATTATTCCTAACACGAGAACTGTGGGTTACAACTTGTGTCGACTTGTTTGGATTTGCTAGGGATAAGTTCATGTTCTCCAAATAAACCGAGTCTTCTCGTTTTCTTCTACCTTGTAATTGAATCTCCTCATATCATGCTTTTCGTCTCCAATTACTTCATCGAATGAATTCGCCCTCTTATTGGTAGAAATCTAGCAGCCTAGTTTCTTCTTCCTACTGTACTAAAAAATAGTTTTGTCTTTTTTTTTTTTCTTCCTTTGCCATCTTTGGAGCAAAACCCTGATTCAATTTCAAGTTTTTGTTCTCTAAACAACTTCTTAATTCCCATATCATCTTCATCATTCATCCTGGTATGAATTAATTTGTCATCTTCATTGCAGCTCTCGCCTAATTCACTATTAGACTCCATTTCTTAACAATTTCCATTCTAGATGTCTAAAGCATTTTTTGGAAGATAGACCAAATCAATTAGCCTTTTTAGACCATTACCAATTGAAGCAGCATCATCTTGTGTCACAAATCTGTTGCAATTCATTTTACAACACATAACTTTTTCACTTGAACCCTTAAAATCCTTCTCGCCTTCATGTGTCACTGCAACAAATAAGTTGCCATCTTCATCTGCCACCTTCTCATCACTCTTTGAATCAAAATCCTTCAGAATAATGAAAACTTAGGCCTAATTTCATCAATTAAAACTTTGTTTTTGGAGATGTCCGAAGTTGATGGATTGAAAACAAACTTATCCAATTCTTTTGGATTGAATGTACCAATTTTGGCCATAATTTTGCTATATGTTAAAGATGGCTCAATTAACACAGCTTCCGTATGTTTTTTGGGCCCAGAGTCACTAACATATTGCACACACTCATTTTTATCCTAAACCTATTTGGCCTTATCACAAAAAAGCCCAATTTCATTCAGGCCTGCCAAACCACCACCACCTCTAGCTCTATTATCTGAATTGTCATTTTTGTGAGCATAACAATTATGATTTGAATTAATCATAACAACCCCATTTCTTGGGACTTTGCATTTTCCACAACCACCATCTCTTCATTTTTTCCTGTAGCTGTCACTCTTCCTTCTCCAAATAACATTTGATTGCTTTTGAAACTAACCCTATTTTGAAATGTTGGTACGTCTTTTTTGCTTCTATTGCCAAGTGTCACTTCCAGTCTTACAGAATCATCTTCAACCTTTTGCCTGAGGAATTAAATTTTGGTGCTACCTAAACCAGAAAAAACCATTTCACAATTTTAAAAATTTGACTTATAACCACTTTCACAGCTTTGGTAACCACTTATGTAGCTCTAGTTACAACTTTTTTGCTCTCGGTAATCATTTCACGATTTTTGAAATTTTGATTTATAACCACTTTCACGGCTTAGGTAACCACTTTTACGGCTCGGGTAACCACTTTTACGGCTTTGGTAACAACTTTTACAGCTATGGTTACCATTTTTACAGTCTTGGTGACCATTTCATGATTTTTTGAAAATTTGACTTGTAACCATTTTCAGGGCTCTGGTAACCACTTTTACAGCTTTGGCAACTGTTAACGATAATTTGCTAACTAGAATTTGCGAGGTGGCCCTTTACAGAAGGTCCTCCTCGGATCAACCTAGAGCACTACTCTGGGACGTTGAGAAAAGTGATAGTATGTGGGATATTGTTATAGTACATAACATAAAAAGCAATGAGTGCTCTCTTTGTATTCGATTGATCGTACTCTACATGGTCATTCTGACCTCTTTTTTAATACATAGGATCCACCTTTTGGTGGTTACATAATTGCTCCTTGCACCTTAGAGATCGTGGGAGTTTAAATCCTCCATTGAGAAGGGGTGGCCAGTCAGGGATGGTGTGCTTTTTCTATCATGTGGATAACTACTTGCCTTCACTTTGTTCATGTCTTGTTCAGTACTAATCATGTGCTTCTAAGATTGAGTCAAAAGACACAGTTTTGTGTTTCATAGAACACCTCCACGTCACTTCCGACAAGTCCTTCCACGGTGGAACGGTCTCTCAAAATGATTGGGTAATGATTTAAGTGTCTCTGATGTGAATGGACACGTGTGAGACTAGGAGAGTTTGGCTTTGGTAAGGACTCTCATAGAGGAAGATTCATAGTGTAACTCAAACTGTGGTGCTGGAGTCTTAACTCCCTTGAAACCCTCAACTAACTGAACTGACTCTATCCTTCATACAAGCTGAATCTGGTAACGTATCTAGATACCCCTTTGTTCAGATTCCTCATTGAGTATGAGATTTATAAATAAAGAAAGACCTCGTTGGACCTGGGAGACAACTTCCTTGTGGCGAGGTTCCTCATCTTGCTTTGCTATTGCAATTTATCCTTGGCATGGATTAGGTGCCAAACTACACCTTTGAAGGCTTATGGGGAACTCAAATTTTTGGCTCATCCGACTTAGGAGTTTGCGGCACCTTGAGGTTTTCTCTAGGAAGGTGCTTTGAGTGAACTATTTACCGTCGGGTACTCAAACCTCCTAGTATTCCAAGGCTAGGAAAAGGTGACAAGATTTTGTCATCAATAGTAACCATTTAATGATTTTTGATTATTTGACTTGTAACCACTTTCACTGCTTTGGTAACCACTTTTACGGCTTTGGTAACCATTTCATGATTTTTAAAATTTTGACTTGTAACCACTTTCACAGTTTGGTAACCATTTTTACGGCTCGGGTACCACTTTTTTGGCGTTGGTAACCATTTAATGATTTTTGAAAATTTGACTTGTAACCACTTTTACAACTTTGGTAACCACTTTTACAGTTCTGGTAACCAATGGCGGAAACAGGGCTGGCTAGGGTGGGCTGCAGCCCACCCTAGCTTTTTGAAAAAAAAAATTAACTTTTTATAATAGTTCTAAATGTACTCCATTTAATTCTAAATATATTTCAACTCAATTCCGATTCTGACTTAACTTATCATATTTTTCTTTATCTTAATAACAGCCCAATAATTCAAGAACATGTATCAAACTCATTAAAGCCCATTGTAAAGATCAAATTGAGAAATGTTAACTCTTTACCAACTCAAAAATAAAGTTGGGAAATTTTAACCCCTTAACAACAAAACAAAAGTAGTAGATTTACCATATAAATTCATCTCCAAGTCTTCAAGAATTTCAATTTTATGAGTTCTCATAGCTTTTGGATTTGTAAAGGTGTATATACGTTGGTATGAGAAAAATGTAAGTTTTATTTTTATTTTAAAGTTTATGTTGTAAAATTAGGCTTTATTTTCAGTTATGAAACTTGTCAAAACGTCTTTACGTAACATGATGGATGACGAGTTTTCTGAGAATCGTATGGTTGTTTATATTGAAATAGAACTTGTTCTTACAATTGATTTGGATTCGGTAATAGATATTTTTGTCTCGTTGAAGCCTCAAAAGTCAAAATTTAAGTAGAATCTTACTGTATCTACATTGCATGCATATTTTCTTTTTGTTTTCCTGTGTTTTTTTTGTTGGGGAATATGTATTTGGGGGTAAGACTCATTATGTCCCCTGACTAGGTATACTTTTTTATTTTAATTAATACAAATTCTTTCGTTCCATTGAGATTCACTATCAAAATGATTTATTATTATTATTATATACTATTATTTTTTATCTACATGAAATTGTCCACAGCCCACCCAGAAAAAATTCCTGGTTTCGCCCTTGCTGGTAACCACTTATGTGGCTTTGGTAACTATTTTTATATTTTAATTTTTAGTTCAAATATTTTATTATTATTATTATTATAACTAATTTTTCTTTATTTAAATAATTAATACAAATATTATTTTTATTAATTATGTAATTGAAGCTGCAATTAATCGGTCCCATTTCTTCTGTATAAGAAGTATATAAACGTGGACCGCTGATGGACTGCGTAAGCAATACTCAGACCGAAATTACTATATATAAACATAATCAGCTATCAAATTCCGGCATCATCCACTCTCTCAGTCTCCCTCTTCATATGAAATTAAAAAAACAATGAGTCTCTACATTTCCAGTCCCGCTCTGTTGTCTTCCTACAGACTCAATCCTCTTCTTTTCTCTCGACAACGACACCGTTTCACCAGCCACTTCTCTCCATTGAAACCGAGATTCTTCGCAGGTTACTCTGTTTATATTTTCGTTTTCTCGTATGTTCATCGTTTGTTTGTTTGTTAATGTGTAATGTATTCGTTCGTGGATTCAGTTGCTGCTTCGGAGAAAGATGTGTTGCCGAAGACGTTTGATTTCTCTTCGGAGGAGCGAATTTACAATTGGTAATGTATTTCTTCTTCTTTCATATAACAATTCGCGCTATTTGATACTGTTGTTGTTGTTGCTGCTGCTGCTGCTGCTCTCTCTCTCTCTCTCTCTCTCTCTCTCTCTCTATATATATATATTATATTAAAAAATTCCTATTTTTCAATATTCATTTCTTATACTGGCAGTTTAAATCAATGTGCAAATTTTAATTGCGGTACAATGCTGCTACATACATTTAGAACACCATTTATAGTTGAAAACCAATTTAAACAGAGTATTTCAAGATAAACTTGTGTGGCAATAAGTTAGGTCTCATCTTGGTCCGACTGAGGCAGATTCATGTGTTATACAGTGCACCTTCAGGGTATGAGAGTGGAGATGTTATCATTTTTGGGTTCTGTGTGGAGGCTTTCTTTGTTTTTGTTTGGTGCTGGTATTTTTATTTTTCCAAAATAATTCATTTCTGCAACCCTATCTTTCTATAGCTGCATGCATTGTGGATAACACTCATTTGTGTATGGTGCTTCTTACCATTTTCTAATTCACATGATATATTCATTGTTGGATGTTAGGTGGGAGTCTCAAGGGTATTTTAAGCCAAATTTTGAACGTGGAAGCGATCCTTTTGTGATACCAATGCCTCCTCCTAATGTTACTGGTTCGTTGCACATGGGGCATGCAATGTTTGTGACTCTTGAGGTTGTGGAAATGGTTTTAAGAGTTCTTATACATGAATTTCATCTTCATTATATATGACAATTCCATTCATGTTTTCTTGTGTGTGCTCATGTTCCTGCATATATTAAATTTATATCTTGATCAGACTTCTAATTGCTAGAAAGTGTAGTGTACTACAGCTGCTATACCTTCTTTGATCCATTTCTCAGGCACTCTTTTGCTGGTCCTCTCATTGATTTTTGCATTTTTCTAATTGCTGATGTGGACCTGTTAGCTGGTTCTGTGCATACATATGCCACCTAGTCTGCTCCATCTGGCATTCATCTTATCTTGATTTTCACTTTGCACTGAATGTAGTGTGTTACAATCCAATTAAAGTTGTTGGATCATCATATGGTTAGTGAAAAAGGCAAGTTTGATTTTTTCACTTGGATTTCAATGCTGTATATGTAGTCATTTGTCCAATAGAGGAAAAATATCCAAAGTTGAATGAGATGATACTGAAATGAGTTAAACAAGTGGTGCAATTGTTATAGAGCTATTCAAGTTTTTGAAGGAATTAATATTTTAATGAAAGAAGCAGTTTTTGGGGGTTTGGGGTCTGATAACACAAAGTGAGAAGCAGTGTGGGCCTTTGAGTTAGCTGTAATTCAATTAATAATTATCTAGTATGCAGAACTGTTAAGGTTGGCCTGACCAACTACCACATTGGTATGCTCTACAAACAAAGAATTATCAATGAAAGAAATAGAAACTTAAATATTGCTCATACTGAATTTACTCCATCTAGATATTCCAAAAATACACAAAAACCACGTTTTGCAAATTAGTGACATAGTATTATAATTTTTTTTTTTTTTCTTAAAACAGACATACAACTTTTGGTAGAAAAGTAATAAGATTTCTGAATGGACTATTTGTTGTTGATATTGGTAACTAATTTAAGAGCTACTATGGTCTTTTAGGAAATTATTTCCACTAGCTGGACAAATCAATTCCAGATTCCCATTAACTCCTGAATTACTTCTTCTTGTGCTTGTTGTGAATCAGCGAACTTAAGTGCGCTCTGGTTCTAATTGAATGCACAACTGCTTACTGCTAATGAGAACTATTGTACACTTCTAAGATGACCTTTTCATGCAAACCTTGTTCTAGAATAAAATTTGTGCTGTTGGGAGACAACTTCTCTCCCTCATAATTCCTACATAATTCTTTTTCTTATTGTTTCCAGGCTGTTACTCATTACAGAACTCTTGTTCTTTTTTCAAGAAAATATCTTCTCTTGGTTTTTTCCATTTGTTCCAGTTAGTGATTTCCTTTAAGGGTTTAGCATGAATGCTCTATATTTTTGCACACTCTGCCCTGATGTTTTAATTTTTAGCTTCTTAGTGCATATTTTAATCTTGTTAATCTACTTTTATGGTTTCTTTGCTAGGATATAATGGTCAGATACCATCGGATGAAGGGAAGACCAACACTGTGGCTACCTGGGACTGATCATGCTGGAATTGCAACTCAGGTTTTGTAGTGATACTGAAAGGCTTTATATTTACATCAGCATGTTTCGTTTCAGTCTGATTGATTAATTCATGTGTATCTTTTGTCTAATACAATCAGTATTGAAGTTATATTTTTTTTATTGATAGACAACTCTTGAAAATTAGAAATTTGTAATTCTATAACTTTGGTTTTAGTTTAGTTATAAGGATTCAATGCTTTTACCCTACAAACAAACACAAACACAAACACAAACACACAGGGGATGACAAAAAGCCTCTCGGGGCTTAATATTCATATCAGCTTGTTGCTTTATTGTAACACAACTTATGTAAATGAACTTTTGTGGGTATATGTGTAATTCTGGTTGATGTTCAACGTTGTATATATTATTGCATGTAGTATGGAAGTTTTGTGTAAGGTTCATTTGGAAATTCCAGGCTTTGAATTCTTTTTTGGAAGCTAATGTGCTTTCTCCTTTTCATTTTACCCAGTTGGTTGTGGAAAGAATGCTGGCATCTGAAGGAATAAAAAGGGTTGAGTTGAGTAGAGATGAGTTCACAAAAAGAGTTTGGGAGTGGAAAGACAAGTATTTATGCCTCTCCTATCTCCATGATTTATCCTTTTTGCAACCTTACCTTACCTTACCTTTTTTTTTTTTTTAGGAATAGCCATCGTTTTCTGCTCATTATTTTGCTAAATTCATATTTGTATGACCTTTCTCTCTTGCTCTCTTCCCTTACACTGTTTGGATTGGTGGAACAGGAGAGAAAGGAAAGAAAAGGTAAATGAGGAAAAGAAATGAAAGGAAAAGAAAAGAAAGTGTTTTTAATGTTTATTGTTTGGATGGTTATAAATATAAAATAAAGGAAAGGAAACCAATCTTATTTGGAGAGGATAAATAAATGAATTCATTTCATTCTATTTACGAAATACCATTCTTTCAACAATATGAATACCCAATATTAATAGGTTTAGTTTTGGGATATTGAAAAAATCATTAATTCTGGATTCCTTACTCTCCTTTTCCTCCCAAATTTGGGTGGAAACCAAATTGGTTGATACAAGAAGAAATTATTCCCTCCTTTTCCTTTCATTTCCTTCATTTTCCTTTCCCTTCTTTCTCATTTAACAATCCAAACAAGTCATTAGAAATCCATCCAAATCCTTTCATTTCCTTTCTCTCCTATTCCATCAAACCAAACATAGTGTTAATGTATTTGTTCTACATGTGTGTGTATCAAAGTTTATGAAATCTTTACAATCTTAGTTCACTATATAGTACAGAGTTCAATTCACTATTTGTAATAGGAATAGTCAAAATTCTGGTTTATGAGCGATATTCAGAAACTGTGGAGGTGATGAAGAAGATTCATGGGGCATAAATTCAAGTTTATTAACAATTAATTCTAGGGACTTGGAATTTAAAACTTGTTTGGAGGGGAAGTTATGTAGAAGATTGAGGCTATATAATTTATTTACTGATGTATATAATTTCACTTTCTAATTATTCGATGAGTTGGTGGTCTTGCTGAATTAATGATGATCCTGTTCATATTTATCTATTAGGATTGAAATAATTCTAGTTGAGTCCATTCGTTATCCTTACAATTATCTCTAATACAAGTAATTTTGTTATTTTTATTTGTTTGATAAATCTGTTTCCTTTTGATGTGTCAGGTATGGTGGAACCATTGCAAATCAAATTAAGAGACTTGGTGCTTCTTGCGATTGGACTAGAGAGCGGTTCACTCTTGATGAGCAGCTAAGCCGTAAGATAGTTTTTCTATCTAGTAGAACTCTAAATCATAAAAGTGTGTATAATTATTTGAGGATAATACAAAATCTGTAAGCCTTATTATATGTATAGATGTGTATTCAAAAACCATAAATACGGCATTTATTAATCTAATATGTCGCAGTAGTTTTGTTTTGCCTTGTAGTGTCAATTTTTCTGAGATCACATACTTCCATTTTTGCAGGAGCTGTTATTGAGGCATTTGTCAGGCTTCATGAGAAAGGCTTAATCTACCAAGGTATAGACTGAAGTTCCATTGAATTGTCCTGTGGTCTTAGCTGATGCAGAACTAACACCAAACAAGGTTGTTGGTATTAAAAATCTTTAGATTTAGACCTTTTTTTTTTTATAGGCCATTCCCTGTGTTTGCAAGTCAGCCTCACGACAGTTTCTTCCTCTTGCAGAGTTGTCAGATCCTTACTGACCTAGCACCATTATGGTGTTTGATCCTTAAGTATGGTAGAAAAGTGGGAATCTTTTTTTAAACTGGGATGACTTGTTATCCTCTTACAAATACGCATATCCCCTTATTTTCATAATCTTAACCAAACACAATAACAATCTTAACAAACAGTACCTTCCTTATTCTTTCAAATTTTAAACAAAACAAACCAAAACCATTCCTCGAAATTAAATCACATCGCTTGAGAAATAATCAAGTTAGCTATATGGTAAAAAGGGGCAACCTTTGTAGAATAGAAGTAGGCAAGCTTGATGGAAATCAAAGTCTGAAATTTTCAAAGAGTCAAATATCAGTTAATATTGGTTTTACAAAATATTCTTGAGAGACTAAGAGGTTCATCTAATTAGTGTTGGAACTTTGAGGTTCATCTAATGAGTCTTGGGACATTGGGGTTCATTTAATTAGTCTTGGGACATTGGGGTTCATTTAATTAGTCTTGGGACTTAAAGGCTATTAATTAAGTTTATTGAAGTTTTATTTAAATAGTGTCTGTATCAAGAAAAAAAGCTCAGTGTTATTATTCTAAAATCACAGTTCTACTGTTATCTTCCGGAGTTATTTTCTAGATTTCTTGTTTAATGATTTGGAAGAGTTGGGTTTTGAGGAGTCGACCCTGTGGCATTTTCTGGTCCCTTTATTGCTGTGTTTCGTGCGGGAGGACTAAGTTTTCCATCTATTTATCTTACATAAACCAATATTTCTATTTTGTGTGTTAGTGTGTTAATTGTTGAGTTATCGAAATTTGGTTCACATCAAATTGGTATCAGAGCAAGTTCTTTCTTTGGGATGTTAATTTCTATGAGAACAAAATATCTTGGGTATAAATGGCTGAACGTGGAAGAGGAAATTGTGGTCGAAGGGCAAGAATTTACGACACTTATGAGATGTTTCAAGCACTGCAGGAACAAATGCAAAATCTCACTACTATGGTTGCACATGTCATTAATATTCCGGGAAATGGTAATGGAAACATTGATGTTCATGTGGATGAGGCAGAAGATGAAATTAGTCTGGTATCTAAAAGAGAAAATTGAAATTCTATTGATGATGGGTTTGATAATTTCAGGCAGCCTGCTCGCCGTCAGAGGAGACCACAATGTTGGGAAGATCACATGGTGTGTGCTCTGCAAAACTCTGGTGTTCGAACCTTGCTGTAATGTATGGGCGTCATCCAAACCACATTACAGACCTTGCTGATATGTCAAATCAGTCATGTGTTAGTGATGATATCACATGGTGTGTGCTCTGCAAAACTCTGGTGTTCGAACCTTGCTATAATGTATGGGTGTCATCCAAACCACATTACAGACCTTGCTGATATGTCAAATCAGTCGTGTTAGTGATGATGGTATTGCTTTTGCAAAGAACTTGAAGGACATCAGGAGAATGTTTAAAAACGAATAATTGAGATGAACCAGTGCTACAAAGAAGAGAAAGATCAGAATAGATGGTTTAAAGAATGTAGAGATGTGTGAAAGATAGAAATCATCTTTTCTTCTTATTATTTGATGGAACAAGAGAAACCTTAATAAAAACAGCCCCAACTCCTAACTAACAATACTTTTAAATATGAGGATAAGACTTATCACTCTAGATAAAGATAGGTTCCTACTTAACTTAGGAAACAAACTAGAGATGAGATATTGGCACCAGATATACCAAACCTCTTATTTCAAACAATACAACATAATTAACTAGAGATAAGCAGTAACTATAACAGTAAAATTAACTACTTCCAACCAACCACCCCCTCAAGCCGGGTTGTAGATATTGATTATACTGATTATCCCTTGCTTGTAACTCAAATGTTCAAAGTCAGTTATCTCAAATGTTCAAAGTCAGTTATAGGGAGAGCTTTGGTGAGGATGTTTGCAGTTTGAAGTGTTGTTGGAGTGTAGATAAGTTTGACTGCCCCTTTTTCTAACTTCTCCTTGATGAAATGTATATCTATCTCGACATGTTTAGTTTTGTTATGGTGAACTGGGTTCTTAGCTATGCTTATAACTACCTGGTTATCGTAGAACATTTTCATTGGCCCATCAATAGGAATTTTTAACTATACCTTCACATATTCCATGAGCCTTAACCCTAAACTCTGCCTCTGCACTGCATCGAGATACTATAGACTGATTGTTTACTTCGCCAAGTGACAAGATTTCCCCACACATAGGTACAATATCCTGAAGTGGACCTTCGGTCTATGGCTGAACCAGCCCATTCTGCATCTGTAAAGATTTCAATGTCTTGTATTGACCCATGAAGTACAAGCCTCTTCCTGGTGTCATCTTCAAGTACCTTAGGATTCGGTAAACAGCCTTCATATGTTCTTTAGTTGGGTAGTTCATAAACCGACTCACAGTGCTAACTGAGAAGCCATATTTGGTCTAGTGTGAGAGAGATAGATTAGTTTACCCACCAGCCTTTGATATTGTCCCTTATCTACAAGTGAACTCCCCTCAATTGTTCTCAGCTTAGTAGTATGGTCCATAGGTGTCTTTGTTGGCTTGCAATCGAGCATTCGATCGGGCAATTTCCATACCCAGAAAATATTTGAGTCCTCCAAGATCCTTGATCTCGAATTCTCTAGCTAAAAAACCCTTCAATTTCTATATCTCTTCCTCATCATTCCCTGTAAGAATGATGTCATCCACATACACTATTAATAGAGTTAACTTTTCATTACCTGAGTGTTTAACGAACAGTGTATGATCTGTTTGGCACTGAGAATAATCGCATGTCTTCACTACTTTTGTGAATCGATCGAACCAAGCTTGCGGGGACTGCTTGAGGCCATACAGAGATTTTCTGAGTTTGCATACTTTGTTTAGATTAGTATGTGTCTCAAAACCTGGAGGAATCTCCATATACACCTCCTCTTCTAGGTCACCATTGAGGAAGACATTTTTCACAACCAATTGATGCAATGACCAGTCCAAGTTTGCTACTAAAGATAGTAGGATCCGAATGGTATTTAGCTTGGTCACTGGAGTGAATGTCTCCTGGTAATCGATGCCATATGATTGAGTGAAACCTTTGGCAACCAGCCGAGCTTTGTATCTCTTAACACTTCCATCTGTCCTGTGCTTTACAGTGAAAATCCACTTGCACCCTACCGGCTTCTTTCCACTAGGAAGCTCAGAGACTTCCCATGTTCTGTTCTTTTCTATGGCTTTAATTTCTTCCCATACTACTGCCTTCCATTCGGGAATCTTTAGGGCTTCCTGTATGCTATTTGGAGTCTGAACTTTAGAGATGTTAGTAACAAAAGATTAGAAGCTAGGTGAAAGACCTTCATATGATATGTAGTTGCACATTGGATATAAGGGATGATTTCTGCATTCCCTCATTCCTTTCCTTAATGCAATAGGTAGATCATTTTCAGGACATTTAATCTCATTTTGTCTTGGTTCAGAACTGGCATTACCTGGAGAGCTTGTATTGTTTGTCTTTGATTCGGCTCCAAGTCTTGGTCATACTCGAGAGGTGTTTGAGGCTCTGTTTCTTTTTGTGACTTTTCCCTTCTAGTATAGACACTATGGTCGGTATTCTAATTCTCAACTGGCTGTGTATGGATAGGATTTGAGATGTGTGGTTCAGTTTGTTTAGGATTGTGTGTTTCAATAGATTGTGTAGGATTGGACTAGTGTTTGAACAAGTGTTTTAGTTTCAGTTGGAGTTTGAACAAGTATTTTAGTTGGATGAGTTTTACTAGGACTGTATGACTTGAGTTTTCCAAAAAACAAATTCTTGATTCTCACCCCCTCTTTGAATTTGATTTTTAGGATAATATGGCTGATTTTCGTGAAATGGAACATCCATAGAAATAAAAACACGCCTATTTTCTAGGGAATAGCATTTGTACCCCTTTTGTGTTGGAGAGTATCCGATAGATACACCTTTCATAGACTTGGGATCAAGTTTACTTCAATTTGGTTGGTGATTGTGGACAAACACAGAACAACCAAATATTCTAGTAGGGAGATGAGAGATGAGTTGTGTTTTTGGATAAGCCTTGAAGAGTGTTTGGCAGGGAGTTTGGAACTTGAATACTCTAGATGGACAGCCCATTAATGTGGTAGGCTGCAGTTAGGACTGCTTCACCCTAGAATTTTTTAGGGATGTTAGCAAAGAACATGAGAGAATGGGCTACCTTTGAAAGGTGCCTATTTTTTCGTTCTGACACTCCATTTTGTTGAGGAGTGTTCACACAGAAACTTTGGTGGATGATTCCCTCACCTAGCAAATAATTACCCAAGATTGAATTAAAGAACTCTTTTCCATTATCTGTTCTGAGAACTTAAATCCTAGCTTGAATTGGGTTTTTATCGTACTATTGAAATTCTTAAATATTTGACCAACTTCAGACTTCTCTTTCATAAGGAAAATCCAAGTAATCCGAGTATGGTCATCTATAAAAGATACAAACTACTTTGCTCCAGTGATGTTGATTCTAGAAGGACCCCAAACATCACTGTGAACAACCGAAAATGGGTGAGATGATTTGTATAAATGATTTGGCAGTGATTGACGAGTGTGTTTAGCAAGTTGACAAATTTCACATTGAAACGAATTGATGGTTTTATTCTTAAACAAAGAAGGAAACATTTTTCCAAGGTACATGAAATTTGAGTGTCCTAGACGATAGTGCCACAAGGCCCACAACATAATTTCACAATCTTTATTAACACAAGAATTATGACTAAACTAACTCTTACGTGATACACTCTTTGTTGGTTGAAGTTGTCTATCTGGACAATTGTCACCTTCAAGAATGTAGAGCCCCGAACACACCTTAGTATTGCCAATCGTCTTTCCCGAATCCAAGTCCTCACATACACAACAATTAGGAGAAAATTAGCAATACAATTTTGTTCCAGTGTGAGTTTGCTAATAGACAATAAATTGCAATCCAAGTTTGGGACTAATAAAATCGAATTAAGAGTTATTCTCCCTGAAATCACACCAAAACCAGTACCAGCCAACTTAGAGAGTGACCCATCAGCAGTACGCACTGTAGAGTTACCATGGCATGGATTGTATGTTTAGAACTATCTGCTATCACCAGTGATATGATCCAATGCACCGGAATCTACAATCCAAGAACTAGAACTCTCCTTCACATTTAGAGCAGTTAGATAGTTACCTTTCAATGCTAGAGACCTAGTACCAATTGTTGGGGATACACGATTCTGGGTCGGCTGTGTGAATAACTTTTGTAGAACTTCCACTTGTTCCTTGCTAAAAGGACTTGAATCCATTTGAATATCAGTCTCTGCCACCATATTTCCATGGCCTTCCCTATCGTTGTAACAGTTTGGCTTCCAGTCTGTTGGCTTGCCATGGGTCTTCCAACATGTCTCTTTGGTGTGCCCGGGCCTTCGACAGTGGTCACATCATGGCCTTCATCTTCTTTGCCTGTTATCACCAGAATAACTTGGTGTTCCTCGAACTGCAAGTGCGGAGCCCTTATTGGTTGAGAAAGTAATTTTGGTTTTTCTCTGAGTCCCCATCATAACTTTCTTTCTACTTTCTTCTCTTCGAACTTCAAAGAAGACCTCACGGATCTTTGGCAGGGGCTTTGTGCCTAGAACCTTACCTCTTACTTCATCTAGGTTTGGGTTCAGGCCAAGTAAAAACTTGAAGATCCTCTTTTGCTCAACGATCTCCTTCTATAAGACTTCATCCTTAGTACACGTCCATTTGTGTTTCTCGAACATGTCTAACTGCTGCTAGTGGCGAGTCAGGTTATTGCAGTATTGAGTGACCGACAAATCTCTTTGATGAAGTCCACGAAGTGTACTTTCAGACATATTGTCACTGTTGGAATAAGTCTCCTTGGCAGCATCCCAGATCTCTTTTGCAGTACCATATAGTAAAAAAATTTCTCCTATGTCATTCGTCATTGAATTAATGAGCCATGACATCACCATGTTGTTGTCTGTCTTCCACTGTTTATAGGTTGGCTTCTTTTCTCCTGGTGACTCTACAGCTTCAGTGAGATAGTCATCTTTACCTATGCATAAATGAACATCATCACGGATTGGGACCATTGTAGGTAATTGTGCCCATTTAGTTTTGAACTGTGATGATGGGAATTTTTAGAACCTCCATTACCAGAACCTCCATTATTGGTTGAGGCAGATGGTTCAGAATTAGAGGAGGCAGTAGAGGATGAGTTGGTGGCCATCCCGTACTTAATTTTCTGGTTTTAGGATTCAAAGAGTTGCTTTGATACCATGTAAGATATGTGAAAGATAGAAATCATCTTTTCTTCTTATTATTTGATGGAACAAGAGAAACCCTAATAAATACAGCCCCAGCTCCTAACTAACCATACTTTTAAATCTAAGGATAAGACTTATCACTCTAGATAAAGATAGGTTTCTACTTAACTTAGGAAACAAACTAAAGATGAGATATTGGTACTAGATATACCAGACCTCTTATTTCAAACCATACAACATAATTAACTAGAGATAAGCAGTAACTATAACAGTAAAAATAACTACTTCCAACAAAGAATACCAAGTTGGAGATTTCGTTATGGTGTTCTTACAAAAAGAGAGGTTTCCTATAGGTACTTATCATAATTTGAAAAGCAAGAAGATTGGGCCTTCCAAGATAATGCGCAAATTTGGAGAGAAAGCTTATGAAGTGGAGTTGCCATAAGGATTAAACATATCTCCAATATTTAATGTAGCTGATCTTTATACTTTTCATGGGGAGTTAGCCGTTGAAGCCAACGAGGTTGAAAGAGACATAGCTAAATAGATTCCTAGTAATGAGCTGAAGTTATTGAAGTGCAAGAGATGAACACTAGAGCAAGTTCGTATGTTCGCTTTCTTGTGAAATGGATGGGAAGACGTGATTGTGAAAATTCATGGATAAACAAAGAAGAGTTTATGAATATTGATGCTGAGAAGTGCCAAGCAGTAAAGATGGCAGCTCACTTGGAGTCAAGTTCTTTTTAATAGGGAGGGAATGATGGAAATCAAAGTCTGAAATTTTCAAAGAGTCAAATATCAGTCAATATTGGCTTTACACAATATTCTTGGGAGACTAAGAGGTTTATCTAATTAGTCTTGGGACTTTGGGGTTTTTCTAATGAGTCTTAGGATTTTGGGGTTCATTTAATTAGTCTTGGGACTTTAAGGCTATTAATTAAGTTTGTTGAAGTTTCATTCAAATAGTGTCTATATCAAGAAAAAAAGCAGTGTTTTTTTTCTAAAATCACAGTTCTATTGTTATCTTGTGGAGTTATTTTCTAGATTTCTTGTTTAAAGATTTGGAAGAGTTGGGTTTTGAGGAGTCGACCTTGTGGCATCTTCCGGTCCCTCTATCACTACGTTTCGCGCGAGAGGACAAAGTTTGCCATCTATTTATCTTAAATAAACCAGTATTTCTATTTTGTGTGTTAGTGTGTTAATTGTTGAGTTATCGAAATTTGGTTAACATCAAAGCTCTTCATTGGCTTGAGCCACCAGTTGCCTGGAAAACTATTTGGACTCATCCATACCCATCAACTTTATAAACGTGGCTTTTTCAAACAGCAAATCTCTACCAACTCTCTTCCCCATTTTTTCCATAGATCCAGTTGTATCTAAAATATCATCACATACTTGATACAACAACCCTGTACACTTTCCAGTTTCCATACTTCCTCAGCCTCTCTGTCTCAACTTCTGTACCCCCTCCCACTAAAGCCCCACAAACTACTGTGCTGCCTCTACAAGCTTACCATTTTTTTTGAAACAATGTTTGGAATAGTTATGATCTTATACTTACAAATGCTAAATTTTGGGAGTTAGTTTTCCTTTTCTTAAATTTTAAGGTTCTACTTTTTAAATTTTATATTCAAGTTTTTTTCCTTGTCTGATGATATTAGGATATTATCTTACTTTTCATTGTATAGTGGACACCCAACGTGTGATTAGTTGTCAAGTGAATTGATAAATTCTTCTTTTCAGGGTCTTACATGGTTAACTGGTCTCCTAGTCTTCAGACTGCTGTTTCAGACTTGGTAGGCTATTTTTGGTTTCATGTCGATTTTTCTTTTCATTTTCCTTAAACTATTTCTATAGTTAAAACGATAGCATTTGGCATTAAGCATGTTGTTTTTCTGCTTAGGAAGTAGAATATTCTGAAGAAGCTGGTACCCTATATTATATAAAGTATCGTGTTGCTGGAGGTTCAAGGTATTGTCTTACTGTGTTGCCTCATTTTATTCCTAAATGTGAAGAGAATCCATTTGGATATTTGGGTATTCTTGTGAAGTACAAATTTGCAACATAGTGAATTATAACTATGTGTTGAATTATTACTGTGTTACTGTTTTATGTTGTTAGTTGTCATGTGAATTAATCTTTTAGTTGAGCTGTTAGTTGTTGAGTTGTATTTAATGATTTGTACTTAGTGGGATTAGGTGATTGTAAATAGTTATAGTTGGTAGTTAGCTGCTGGTTTGTATTTCTTCTAGGCCCTATCTTGTAGTATTTATATTCTCTTCTACGGTAGTGATATGTCAAGGAAAATAAAAAAGGCAATCATTCTGATTTTCTTCATGGTATCAGAGCATCTTTTTCTGAAGCCTAAATCCCTTCTATAACAAATTACAGGATGGTTACTCCTCCCACTCCTCCTTCGACTTCATCTACTTCCATAGATTCTAAACCATCTGTCATCAACAGTAATGGTGATTCAAACAATGGGAATATTTCCCATATGCCTATCAATTGACACAAACTCAATGGCCATAACTATCTCCAATGGTCACAATTTGTGTTCATGTTTATGTGGAAGGGGAAAAGATGATTATATCACTGGTGAGTCTATGTCATCGGCAAAGGAAGACTTGGCTTTCAAAAATGGAGGACCGAGAATAGTATGGTGATGTCCTGACTCATCAACTCAATCACTAATGAGATTGGTGAGAATTTCCTTCTCTATGAAACAGCCCAGGAGATCTGGGATGCAGCAAGAGAGACATATTCCAGTAGTGATAATGTGGCAGAACTGTTCGGAATAGAGAGCACACTTTAAGAGTTAAAGCAAGGAGAAATGATAGTCACTCAGTTCTTTAGCAAGTTGACTCGTTATTGGTGGCAGCTAGATTTATTCGAAAAGCACAAGTGGTAGAGTCCTGAAGATAGTGTTCTCTATAAAGATATTGTTGAGCAGAAGAGAATTTTTAAGTTTCTCCTGGGGTTAAATCCTAATCTGGATGAAGTGAGGGGTAGAATTCTAGGGACTAAACCACTTCCTAGTATCCATGAGGTATTTTCAGAAGTAAGAAGAGAGGATAGTAGGAAAAAGGTTATGTTAGGGAATCCTAATCCTGAACATAAACTAGATACCTTAGTTCCTGAAAATTCTACCCATATTGCTTGAGGGAATCAATACAATGTCACTGATAACCAGCCTAGGAAAGGAAGGCCCTGGTGTGACCATTGTAAAAGACCTGGACATTTGCAGCTGCTGGAAGGTACTTGGCAAACCAGCAAATTGGAAACCTCGGTATAGCAGGGAAAGCCGAGGAAATATGGTGACAGGCAGTGATACTTTCTCCTCAACAGATTAGACCTTATTCAGCAAAGAGCAAATGGATTTATTGCAAAGGTTGTTTACCACTCAGTCCACTCAATCCTTAGTTGTGGGAAATGGTTCTGTGGCTCAAAAAGGTAATTTCTTAACAGCCTTAAATGCTAGAAAAAATTTACAGAGGTCCTGGATTGTTGATTCTGGGGCCTCGAACCATATGACTGGAGATGAAACTTTATTTATTGATTTTATCCCAAATAACAACAATTCTATTGTTAAGATTGCTTATGGGTCTTTATCCAAAGTTACTGGAACAGGTTCTGTAGTAATCTCTCCCAATATCACTCTACATTCAGTCTTGTTAGTACCTAAACTTGATTGTAATCTGCTCTCAGTTAGTAAGCTTACAACTGATCTTAACTGTGTTGCCCAATTTTCCTCAACTCAATGTATGTTTTAGGATCTGAACTTGGGGAAGATGATTGGCAATGCAGATGTGCATGCAGGACTCTATCTACTTCAAGTTGGACCTGAATCTAGTAAACAATCATACTCAGCTACAACAAAGAATGTTCTTTCTTCTAGTTCTTAGGATAGTCTAGTTAGTTAAAATAAAAACAGTGAGATCTTCATGTGGCATTATAGGTTAGTACATCCTAACTTTGTATACCTTGAAAAACTGTTTCCAGCCATATTTCAAAATAAAAAGTCTCAATCTTTCCAATGTGAAATCTGAACTTTGTCAAAACAGAATCGTCAAATTTATTCCATTCAAGGATACAAAAATTCACAGCCTTTTTGCATGATTCATAGTGATGTATGGGGTCCTTTTAGGATTCCTAACATTATTGGAGCTAGATGGTTTGTCTCCTTTATAGATGACCATACTAGACACTTGGATCTTTTTAATGAAAGAAAAGTCTGAGGTGTCTCAAATATTTCAAAACTTTGTGAAAATGATACAAAATCAATTTGATACTAAAGTTAAAATCCTTAAAACTGATCATGGCAAGGAATTTTTCAATAGTGTTTTAAACAATTTTTTGCTACAAGAGGGTATTGTCCATCAAAGTTCTTGTCCTTAGACACCACAGCAGAATGGGGTCTCGGAAAGAAAAAATAGACATATCTTGGAAGTAGCACGATCCGTCATGTTTACTTATGTTCCTAAACATTTTTGGGGAGAGGCTGTTTTAATAGCAACTTATTTAATAAACAGGCTCCCATCAAGAGTCTTGAGCTTTAAGACTTCTTGCTAGGTTCTCTTATAAAGTTTTGCAAACACTAGACTCATTTCAAATCTCCCTACCAAAGTTTTTGGATGTACAACTTTTGTTCATATGAACCAACCTCACAGAACCAAGCTTGACCCTAAATCACTAAAATGCATTTTTGTTGGTTACTCACCAACACAAAAAGGATACAAATGCTATTACCCCACTACAAGATGTTTTTATATTTCAAAAGATGTTACATTTTTAGAAACTCATCCATTTTATTCCAAAAACAAAGTGGGGGAAGAGTCTGTGTCCAATTGTTTTTGGAAAAAGACTGATAATCAGCCCTGTAGTGGTAAATTTTTTGGTGATTTTGTTTCTGACATCTTTGAGTCTTCATCATATCCAAATGTAGATACATTCAAGACTCTTAAGACACCCTCTAAAACACAAACCACTTCATCTGCAACTCCTAAACAACATTCTGAGATATTAGAATCCAACAATTCACCTGAGGTTTCACCTGATTTGAATCTCACACACAAACCACAATCTGCTGATCAAGATGTGATTGTTTATTCTAAGAAAAGGAAAAACCAGAAGCAGGTGGGAGTTCCATTGCAAGTTGAGCAGAACCAAGAGTCTCAATCGTGTAAAATGATCCAAGAAGGTGATCTGAATCTGGGTACAGAAAGTGCAAAAAATGGCAAGACTGAATCTGGTGACAGCAACACACCTGAGACAACCACATCTGACAGTGAGCTTCCAATTGCTTTGAGGAATAGACCATTATATCCCATGAGCAACTACACCTCATATAGTGGGTTATCACCATCATTTCAAGCTTTTTCAGTTAATATCATGGAAACTCAAGTTCCTAGCAGCATAGAGGAAGCAATGAAGATTCCAGAGTGGAAAGCAGCCATAAAAGAAGAGGTTAGGGCCCTTGAGAAAAATAGAACCTGGGAGATGACAAAGCTGCCTAAAGGGAAGAACCCAGTGGGTTGCAAGTGGGTTTTCACCATAAAATATAGGGCTGATGGAAGTATAGATAGATATAAGGCTAGATTGGTGGCAAAAGGGTTCACTCAATCATTTGGAGTGGACTATGAGGGGACTTTTGCACCAGTGGCAAAGATGAATAATATTTGAGTTCTACTTTCCATAGCTGCAAACTTGGACTGGAAGCTTCATCAACTAGATGTAAAGAATGCCTTTTGAAATGGAGAGTTGGAGGAGGAAGTGTATATGAGCATCCCATCAGGTTCAGAGAATTCAACTAACAATAAACTTGTGTGTAAGCTGAAAAAATCACTCTATGGACTGAAACAGTCTCCAAGAACCTGGTTTGAATGATTTACCAAATCAGTAAAGAAAAGTGGCTTTAGGCAATGCCAATCAGACCACACCATTTTTGTTAAGCACTCGGTAACAAGGTGACAGTTCTTAACAAACATGGTGTGGTTTGATTTACATCAACTAGATGTAAAGAATGCCTTTTTAAATGGAGAGTTGGAGGAGGAAGTGTATATGAGCATCCCACCAGGTTTAGAGAATTCAACTAACAATAAACTTGTGTGTAAGCTGAAAAAATCACTCTATGGACTGAAACAGTCCCCAAGAACCTGGTTTGAACGATTTACCAAATCAGTAAAGAAAAGTGGGTTTAGGCAATGCCAATCAGCCCACATCATGTTTGTTAAGCACTCGGTAACAAGGTGACAGTTCTTATTGTGTATGTAGATGATATCATCCTTAGAGGGAATTGTGAAGAAGAAATACAGAGATTGAAGTGTTTTTTGGCTAGAGAATTTGAAATAAAAGATTTAGGACAGCTAAGGTACTTTCTAGGCATGGAGGTAGCTCGGTCCAAGGTAGGCATTGTAGTTTCTCAATGGAAATACATACTGGACCTGCTAAAAGAAACAAGAATGAGTGATTGTAAACCAACAGAAACACCAATGGATTATACAGTCAAGTTGGGCAGTCTTGAAGGGAGTGCTCCTGTTGATAAAGGAAGGTACCAAAGGTTAGTGGGAAAACTTATCTATCTCTCTCACACTAGACCAGATATAGGGTTTGTTGTAAGTTCTGTAAATCAGTTCATGAATAAGCCAACAGAAGAGGATATGGAGGTAGTCTTTAGAATCTTGAGGTATCTGAAATCGACACCTGGGAAAGGACTGTTATTCAGGAAGAATACTAGTAGAAGAGTTGTTGTTTTTACAGATGTAGACTGGGCAGGGTCTGTAACAGACAGAAGGTCTACATCCGGGTACTGCACGTTTGTTTGGGGTAATCTAGTGACTTGGAGAAGTAAGAAGCAGTCAGTTGTGTCAAGAAGTAGTGCAGAAGCTGAATTCGGAGCTATGGCACATGGAATTTGTGAGGGTGTTTGGTTAAGTAAGAGTGCTAACAGAATTGAGAGCTTCAATTGAAGGAGCATTGCATCTATTCTGTGACAATCAGTCAACAATCAAGATTGCTAAAAATTCTGGACATAGCATGTGGAGATAGATAGGCACTTCATCAAAGAAAAGATTGAAGAAGGTAGCATGGATTTAGCCTACATTCCTATTGCCTCTCAGACAACAGATATCCTAACTAAGCCTTTGGCTAGGAGAGCTTTTGAAGAGTTGTGTTCCAAGCTGGGAATGATAGACATTTATCATCCAGCTTGAGGGGGGGTGTTGAATTATTACTGTGTTATTGTTTTATGTTGTTAGTTGTCATGTGAATTAATCTTTTAGTTGAGCTGTTAGTTGTTGAGTTGTATTTAATGATTTGTACTTAGTGGGATTAGGTGAGTGTAAATAGTTATAGTTGGTAGTTAGCTGCTGGTTTGTATTTCTTCTAGGCCCTATCTTGTAGTATTTATATTCTCTTCTACGGTAGTGATATGTCAAGGAAAATAAAAAAAGGCAATCATTCTGATTTTCTTCACTATGTACGAAATGTATTTTCTTTCTTACATTTAATACATATGTAATGATCTTTTCAAAAATAGAATTGTCCAAAATATTTGAATCTGTATTGGTTAGAGTAATGAAGGCATTATGCCTTTGTCCGGAAAATGGTTAGTTAAATGCTGTTTGGATCCATTTTCAAAAACTGTTTTTTGTTTTAAAAACAAAAAAAACAGTTGTAAAGTTGTCTATTAATGTGTTTTCCAACAGTCGTTTTTGAAAATGATAAATAGTGTTTTCAAATTTATAACTAAAAAGTTGAAAAAAAAACAATTTATTATTTTCCAACATTTTCATTTTTCAAAACAGGTTTTCAAAACAAATCATAATTTTTCCCACCAAAAAACTATTTTAAATATTTTAAAAAATCCTGACACATTTACATCATTTCCGTTTTTGCAAACTACTTTTAAGTTTTTTCAAACACCATTGTGAAAAAGATCATTTTTTAAAACTTGATTTTCATTTTAAAATTAGTTTTCAGAAGCACCATTTTAAAAATGATACCAAATATATTATGAGTTGGTGAAGAATCAAATGGACTTGGACTGACTGCAGTGGGCAGGGGAGAAAAATACTTGGAAATTCTGATGGGATTGTTTGGCTGTCTGAAATAGATTCATGAGGGAGATTGGCCAAGATTGGTCAAGCTCTCCCTAGTACAAGATGTGTGTCCCTTTGTGTTTCCTGAACAGCAATGGATTTGTTGCTGTATGGCACTTTATGCTTTCTTGGGATTTGACAACAGCTTCATTTTCATTTTTAATTAATTGAAATCCTTCTCCTCCATGTTCCAATCTCTTGTTTTTGACTATCGAGTTCAGATAGTGCAGAATTTGGTTTTGTTGTTTTTATTTGTGGACTTGTGGTTAAATAATATTTTCTAATTAAACTTTTTGGCAATAAATTTTTTGTTTCTTAGGAAAAATAGATATTCATTATAGGAACATAGGGAAGAGGGTCTAGAATTTAAGTTAAAACTATAAAACTAACAGCTGGCATTAAAGCTTCGGAATTGGGGCAGGAATGAACTCATCTATATCTTATCTCCCACTAAGCATAAAAGACCCAAGTAGTCTGCCTTCTGTTGAAGATTCTGATAAAGTTGGGACACTCATTAATTCTTGGTGAGTATTGATGAATTCTCTCCTTTTTGACTGTAAAGAAGCATATCAGGAAATTTACTAATATAATCCTACAACAACTAAATGCCCCTGTCATCCAATCAGAGAGGTCACTTCTTGAAGGTGGATCTTTCAAGTTTAAAAATAAGAACTAAGAACCAAGGATAATAAAAGGTTTGTTTTGAAAACATGCTTATTCTGATTTCTAATAAAATGCTTTGGCACTTATCCAAAGAAATCACTAATATTTGTAAGTGTGTTATTTGACTTATATCTTGATGTAAGGATGCTCTTTTGTGTGTGTGTTTAAGCCAACTCTCTTTACTAATTCGTTTAATAATTTATTTCGTCAATTAGAAAATTGTACTCTAAAAGAATCCTTCTTTATCATTTTAGGGGCAGGTTTTATGTGAGGTTTACGTATAAATAAGGCAAAGTAGTTTGGGATCAAATCTCAAAGAAATAATTATTTTTTGGTGGATTCAAGTCCGTGGTTTATTTTCAGGTTCACTTGGAACTTGGGAAACCATTGGAGGACTTGCAATGTACATCCATCTCAAGGGGTGAAACATTTCCTGGCCCCATAATCTTATTTTCGTTCGAGTGTTAGAGGGATGTATGATAAATATGAGAAGAAAAAAATGATCATTTTGAAGTGACAAAAAGAAATCGTAAAACTTCCGAAATTGCATTTTGGTGTAAAATTAACATTGAGGCGATGTTAACATATCCAAGATTTTATGATATATAAATTATTAAAGGTGGGGAAAGTATCACTGATCATGATCACTTTTTATAGTTCGGTTAAGTATAGGCGTATCTATATAGTTGCTCCTTGGCAGAAGTTTCTGACAAAATTTGATTATATTGAATGCAGATTTGTGATGATTTTTAAATAAGGTTTCAAATGAATTTGAATGGATGTTTCTAACAAGTTAAGAAAAAACAATCTTATGAATCTTCAAATTACTCGGATCTGTTTGTATTTAAGCCAAACGTAAGGGAGTCAATTGTAATAATTCTTGAAGTTTAAGAAACAGAATCACCAAGACTTATGTCAAAGATCTGCTGAAATAAAGTGTGAAATACTTCTTTCATTGTATCATTTTAAGAAACAATTGGAGTAGTTATGTATGTATGTTAGCAAGCATGCAGGCATACAGGATGAACATGAGGATGAATGAAGTAAAAGAGATGAAAGGAAATGGTTAAACTTCAATTGTGCAATAACAGTAAAGACAATTAGATACAAAATATCATCTACATTTACATCTTGCTCTTTAAATGGTATGCAAGAAGACATGTTTTATATTGTAATTGACATGTGTTAGAATTTTTTGTTTCACTTTCTTCAATACTAGATCATAGATAAATATATAGTTTTTTCTTAAATGTTTGAACATTGCCTCTTAGCTTATGTCTTAATGCTCATATTGGTCTGTTACCTAAGAAGGGTTGCCATTTAATGTATATTAATATTTATATCTTTCTCATTTGTAGGGATGACTTTTTGACAGTAGCAACAACACGCCCAGAGACACTGTTTGGTGATGTAGCCATTGCAGTAAATCCCAAGGTTAGGACAAATTTGTTTTCCTTGATTGTAAGTTCTGAGATGTATGGGCATTGTGCCAAAAGTTACTTTGTGTATAATGTCAGCATCAAGATTTAAAGTGTGTTATGGTGCAGAGGTGTATTTTTATTAATTTCAGGGTTTACATGGAATCAATATCATATGAACTATTGTTTCATATTAGTCGTTGATTTCAATTTGCTTTGAGCACTCATTGTCATGATTTAGTTAAATTTTTTAAGTCTGTCAAGGTTTATATATTGATATATTTTCTGTTTTTTATTATTATATTTGTGTGTGAAATATTGAATATATAGTCACTAGTTTCATGAATTTTCAGTAGTTCTATTAATTTGATGAGAAACTGTATTGTGGTTAAATGACTTTAAACTTCATTAAAGTTTGTAGCCATTTTCATTGTCGCTTACAAAATCCTCATATTCTCAATTAATGTAACATAATAGGTCTTTATTTTTTGGGGAAATGTTTTCGGTGATTACCTTCAGGCTTGTCTTGAAGAACCACACATCAGTTCATGTGCATGGGATGACATGGCTGATTTAGTTCATTTGTCTTATAGTGCTCCACTGACCTTTTACTTCATTTTCATCCTAAAAATAAAAGATGAGCAATAACAATAATGTAGTTTCCAGGCCAAATTCTAACACCTAGAAATTTTCAGATGCAACTGAATAGATGAGTAGCAAGACAAATTTAGTCCTCTTCTAAATACCATCTCATGTATAAAATTGCAGTAATACTCAAATCAAAAAATGTAGATTCTCCTTCATGTAATGGGCCTAATTTGGACATGTACTATCTTAAGGGTATTTTAGCACTAATTGACTGACCTTAGACTCTTCACTCTTGAATATTGTCATATAGTTCACCTTTTTCAAGCCATATATATATATATATATATATATATATATATAATATTTATATATCTATATTTTTGAATTTTGTAATTATCCTTTTTATTGTTACCCTTATGTTGGTTGATTCAAAAAGAAAATTATGTCTGCTTGTACCTTAGCCATGAATGCAGTCCCACTCAAAATTGGTTTTTGTATTCCTATCCAGACAAATTTGATGGATATGCCCAATGATATAAAAGCGCTAGTAAGATTGACACTGCATTCTGTATATGTCGTACACACTGGCACATACTCATTTTACCCAACCTATATTAATCTATTCATGGTTTTATGAGAGTGAAGAGTCCTTTTTTGGGATGTCAATTCTAAAATTGTAATACTTTATGCAGGATGATCGTTATTCCAAGTATATTGGCATGATGGCAATTGTACCTATGACATATGGTCGCCATGTCCCTATTATCTCAGACAGGGTAAGTCCTAGTTATTTCTGACAGGGAAAAAGCATCCATCCACCAGTTTTCTTTACTGATCTTTGTTTCCTTAAATGCACCTTTGAACATATTATGTAATGATCTGACATGGGTTATTGATTATCTTTGTGGTAACAGTATGTTGATAAAGAATTTGGAACCGGTGTATTGAAGATAAGTCCTGGACATGATCATAATGACTACCTTCTTGCAAGAAAGCTTGGTCTTCCAATACTTAATGTTATGAACAAGGATGGGACTCTTAATGAGGTTGCTGGACTGTTTTGGTAATATTTTGGTATTAAACATAGAACAGCTTTTGTAAGTTGTTAAACAATGATTAAGTTAGAGAATTTATTTATTTATTTATTTTTAAAATCTTTTGCTAATTGCTGCTAATATCCAACCATAACCGTTGAACAATAGTGGTCTTGATCGGTTTGAGGCAAGGAAGAAACTGTGGTCAGATCTTGAGGAGACGGGCCTGGGTGTAAAAAAGGAACCCCATACTTTACGAGTTCCCAGATCTCAGCGTGGTGGAGAAGTATGTTTATTATGACTTTTTAAAATAGCCTCTAAGATTTGAAATCGAATATAAGTGAAATTTGTTAGTAATATTTCTTTTTCTCTTGTCAGGTAATAGAGCCACTAGTAAGCAAACAGTGGTTTGTAACCATGGAGCCTTTAGCTGAGAAGGCCCTTCGTGCAGTTGAAAAAGGGGAATTAACCATTTTGCCTGAAAGATTTGAGAAGGTATGTGGAGTTGCAATGTAAATACTTTGTTTTGGCCACTATAGAGGGCTTGTAAACTTTCTTTCATCTTTGTTCCATGGTTGGCACTTTCCTCCACCTCCTTTATCTCCTAGTTTCTGGTTGGAGATCCACTGCCCTGCTTAAGATTGCCCCACATTAGCTATTGCTTACCAACATCATTTATGTTGATTTTATCAACTTGAAAAAAAATTGTTTTAACTATTTACCTTTGTCCCATTTATCCACTTCCCATCTACCTGAACTTTGTTTAACAATACCAGTATTTATACCATTTATTTAATGTTCAGTACGCTCTCTTACATTGGACTCTCTGTTGGTGACAGATTTATAATCACTGGTTGTCAAATATTAAAGATTGGTGTATAAGCAGACAACTGTGGTGGGGACACCGTATACCAGTTTGGTATATTGTTGGAAAAGACTGTGAAGAGGAATATATAGTTGCTAAGAGTGCTGATGAAGCTCTTGAGAAAGCTCAAAAAAAATATGGAAGAGATGTGGAAATATATCAGGATCCGGATGTTCTTGACACCTGGTTTTCGAGGTCTATTAAATAACTTGATTTTACTATTTTAAGTTGCAGATTTTCTTCCCTTATAAAGTTGATAAGTTAATTTCTTTTACTCATGCTCATATCTGCAAGTGGTTATTGTTTGAATTTAAGCACAAAGTTCCAGAGCCAAGATATAAAACTGTTGCATATTAATTCTTTTCCTTTTTTTTTTTTTTACCGTTCTTTGTTTCTTCTGATATCTTCTTCTCCCTTAAATAACTGCTTAAGATAGGGTTATAATTATATAAAAAGCGACAGGGTAGTTAAACATTTGTTAACCAAAGATCATGATTTCACAAACTTTTAAATATTTATCTGCCTGCATTATTGTATTTGATATCTAATGTGCCATAAGTGATGATTTTAAATGTGCCTATTACTTTTATTTTAAGTTTGAATGAATTATCATCAATTTGGCTGTTTAATTGATTCGTTCAAGTACTAGAAATTTCAAAATGAGGAAGTTTCTGTGAAGGCTTGATCAAGTTTTATATTATGTAATTCTGCACGTCTACACTTGCAATTTTCTACGTACAAATTAAATTTCCGTGTATAATAAATGCTACATATTTTTACTGAAAATATGTTGCTTTTGTGTCAGTGCGCTATGGCCTTTCAGCACTCTCGGGTGGCCAGATGTGTCCGCTGATGATTTGAAGAAGTTCTATCCGACAACAATGCTGGAAACTGGGTATGCGTCTTTCTGGGGTTATTTTATTGAAGGGATTCAATAGGAAATTTGTTATTTTTGTGTTTTATTAGAATCCCTGTTTCGACCCAAGGTGAATTTGTAAAGTGAAAGACTCATATTCTTTTCTCTTGTTATAAGGCTACACAAATTAAATCTGCTTGATGACATTCCTGACCTCTTATGTTTGTGTTTCACTAAGAGCATACAAAAAGAATTCCATGGTAAAAGAAAAAAGAGTGGATGGGAGAAGATTGGAATTGTAAAATGGTGTCCATATTTTCAGGACTCATTGTATACTTACCTTTAAGTAGCAAGAAATTTGTCCTGAGTTTTCTTGATTCGAATTGACAAAATTCTGTCAAGTTTCAAATATTTTTATTCATAATCATCCTTCTAATTTTATAATTAGAATGCCTAGGGAGTAATAGTATTCCTAATGTTTTTAAATTTCGTAATGATAATAGATATCTGTAATGTGTTGGAGACATGTTCAATGCAATTTTGGGATGTACAGTGTTTTCCTTCTTGCATCTTTTATAGGCATTTCTTGCTTTTTGGTTTGTTTATTGTACTTGTATTAATTTGTTGTCTGATGATCACTGGTGGAAATGCTCTATCTTGCTTGGCAGGCATGACATATTGTTCTTTTGGGTGGCAAGAATGGTCATGATGGGAATTGAGTTCACGGGGACCGTCCCATTTTCTTATGTTTATCTTCATGGACTTATCCGAGATGCACAAGTGAGTGAAATGCCTAAGCAAAACCGTTGTTATAACATTGATATTTCATCTAGTTAAGTGGCAATCTCTTGTCCTCAAATGGCTACTCCCCCCAGCCTTGTCGTCCTAGGAGTCCTGGGTTCAAGTCCCCCCATGATTATCTGAATTTGTTAATTGTTATCTGAATTTGTTGTGCGTTTGTGTTTGGGCTCAAGCCACGTGGTTTTGCATGTGAGGGAGTGTGTTATAGTGCTTAAATACCAGGCTTTTAGGTCTAATGGTTACTAACAATCTTAATGATATTATTTTATTAATTTTCATTGAATGCAATTATTTGAATTATCTACTCAACTCCCATAAGTTATATCAACTTCTGTTTTTTTATCTGAATTGGATAGACTTATGAAGTTGTGACATTGGATTCTAGATGGACTTGATGCCTTTTTGTGTACACACATTGGATAAACTATCTTTGTATGGTTTCAAACATACTGTCAGAATAGCTCTCATATTTCTCTTTTTATATCGACCGTTTTATCATCTATGCATTTGTAATGTATCTCTCTTGGATTTGCCAAACATTAAATACTAAATTGTTTCAGGGTAGAAAAATGTCAAAAACATTGGGGAATGTAATCGATCCACTTGATACAATCAAGGAGTTTGGCACTGATGCTTTACGATTCACTCTTGCTTTGGGGACTGCTGGTCAGGTTTGTCTTGTCCTAAAATTCTTAAACAGCATGGTCAAGGCTAAATGTCATTTGTCTCATGATTAAAATCTCCATGTAGGCAATTTGCTGCTCTAACATTGGTGCAGGTCCTAGAGCATATAAAAAAAAGGTTCTACTGTACCAAAGATGCTACCTTCATCTAATTTTGCATATTTTTCTTCCAGGACCTCAATCTATCTACTGAGAGATTGACCTCCAACAAGGCCTTCACCAACAAATTATGGAATGCTGGCAAGTTTATTTTGCAGAATTTGCCTAGTCAGACTGATGCATCTTCTTGGGAAACTATACTGGCTTATAAGGTCTGTTTACCCTGACATTTGGGAATCAGACAGATGGTGACTAATTTGAGAACTTCCATGCTTAGCCTGATTTCTGAAAATTGTCTTTAATTGAATACAAGATAGATTACTTAACAAATGAGGAAGAACAAAATATTCACGGATTCAAAAATTTTGGATTAGCAAAATCATCGGCCATGTGAAATTTATAGATTAAATTCCCTTAAGTGCCTCAGAATGTGTTGTTGGATTGGCGCAGTTTCTACCATTTTCACAAATTTTCTGTTGTGTTTTTTTTTTTTTGGCTTGTCAAAACTCAAGTCAAGGTTTAGGAAGGATTCCTATTTGGGTAAGGAGCAAATAAAGTGTGCACATAATTTCCTATTGGGATTAGGAAATTATATTTTCTTAAGTATCCCAAATCAATTAGGATAAGGAAATAAGTTGGCTTTTCTTGTTCTAAGAGGATTTAGGAATCCTATTCTAGTAAGGAATGTAACCCAAGTCCTATACCTATAAGTAGGGTTGCTGGGAGCTTATTTTTTACTCAAAAAACAGCAAACATACAAGGGATAGAGAGCAAGAGTGATAGAGAGGTTCTAGCAAGGTTTTGGGGAATTAGTTAAGGGGTTTCAATAAGTTTCATATAACCAAGCGTTTTTTTCCATAGTGCTAGTGATTTCTTAAGAGAGATCACACGAGGACGTAGGCAAAGTTAGTCGAACCTCGGTAAATTCCTTTCTCTTGTGTGTGGCATGTTTTCTTTAGCGTTCATACTTTATTCCGCATATCATTATCCTATAAGTTTATCACCGGAGTCTATTGAGAAAACACGATCAATAAGAAGTTTAAAATCAATAAATTGGTATCAGAGCTTGGTCATAACATTTTATGAGATGGCGGGTGATAAGAGTAATGACATGAAGCCCATCATAATTGAGAAGTTTGATGGGAAGGGTAACTTCACGTTATGGCAGAGGAAGATGAAGAATGTTCTGATTCAGCAAGACCTGCAACATGCTATTCTTGGAGTGGAGAAGAAGTTGGAGGGAACTATAGATGCTCAGTGGAAGCGAATAGACGTAAAGGCGAATAGCTCTATTGAGCTACATCTTGCCGACAATATGATGCTAATGTCGACGAGGATATGAACGCTAAAGAGACATGGGATAAGCTCGAAAAAGTTTACTAGGGTCAAACTTTATCCAACAAACTTTCTTGAAAGATGAACTTCTTAATCTTCGGATGGAAGGTCAAAGTAGATTTCAGAATTGTGGTGTTGCCAATTTATTAAAGGTGGATGTGAAGTATGAAGATGATGACAAGGCGCTTTTACTGTTGAGATCTCTACCACCTTTGTTCAAGCACTTCGAGACCACAGTCATGTTTGGTAAGGATAGTCTAAAGCTGGATGAGGTTATGGAAGCTATCCAATCTTATGTCAAGATGGATGAAAAGACCGAAGACTCTCAAGCACATGGTTTATATGCCAAAGGCAATGAGAGGGGTCGATCGTAGAGCAGGCAAGATAAATCTAGCAACAGGGGTAGATCAAAATCCAAGGGAAAAGAGAAAGAGAACAAGAGTTGCTTTACATGTGCTATTGACCATTGGAAAAAGAATTGCAAGATATTGCAAGAAAAGAAGGCAAAGGTGATGACAAGGAATTCGAGTTCAGCAAGTGTGGTTACTTCGAATAAAAGTGACGGAGAACTCCTTGCAGTAACATCGAGCTCTAACGCTTTCGAACATTGGATTTTGGATACTGGGTGTTCGTTTCATATGTGTGCTAACTGCTAACAAAAAATGGTTTGACACATATGAGGAAAGAAGCTATGGAGAAGTTTTGATGGGAGATGACTCACCATGCAAGATCCTAGGTGTTGGATTAGTCAAAATCAAAATGCATGACGGAATTGTTAGGGTACTGGATAAGGTCACACATGTTCCTAAGCTGAAGAAGAATTTGATATCTTTGGGTACTTTAGACAAAGCCGGTTACATGTATTGTTCTGAAGTAGGGATACTAAGTTTATCAAATGGTTATTGGTCATGATAAAAGGTGATATTTAGCCTAGCACTTATACAAGCTTCGGGGGACTACAATAGTAGGTGGAGCAACAGCTATATCTACTGAGAAGGACAAGAATGAGCTTTGGCATTGTAAGATAGGGTACATGAGTCAAAGAGGGATGCAAGAACTCCACAAGAAAGATCAGCTGAAAGGTGTTAGTTTCTGCAAACTGAATTTCTACAAGTATTGTACTTTCGGGAAGCAAACAAAAATGTCATTCAAGATTGCAGACAGTGAGAAAAGAAGCAAGGAGCCGTTGTACTATATTCATACAGATGTATGGGGTCCTGCACCAATTCGGTCTAAGGGAGGACAATGTATTTTGTTACTTTTTAGATTATTTTTCGAGAAAAGTATGGGTTTACTTTATGAGGGAGAAATCTGAAGTTTTCACAAAGTTTAATGAGTGGAAAGCTGAAGTAGAAAACCAAATGGGTAGAAAAATCAGATATCTGAGCAGCGACAATGGAGGTGAATATAGAGACAACAAGTTCTTACAGTTCTGCAAGGAAGAAGGCATCACAATGCATTTTACAGTGAAGAAAACTCCCCAACAAAACGGGGCAACACAGAGGATGAATAGAATTCTCATGGAAAGAGAGAAAATCATGTGGTTTCATGTAGGATTGCCTGACATATTTTGTGCAGAAACGGTTAATCACGCTTGCTACTTGATTAACCGATCACCCTCAAGGGTTCTTGATTATAGTTTGTAGAAGAGGTATGGTCTGAAAAACCTGTTGATTATTCCAATAGAAGAGTTTTTGGTTGTAGTGCATATGCTCATATTCCGAGTGATGAAAGAACCGAACTCAAGCCAAAGTCACTCGAGTGCATTTTCATTGGTTTTGAAAAAGGAGTGAAGGTCTATAAGTTATGGGATTTTATCAACAAGAAGAAGGTTTTAAGTAGAGATGTCGTGTTCAACGAAAAGACTATGCTCCTAAATAAAATCAAGACAAGTGAGGAGAAGAAAACTGATGTTGTAGAAGAAGGAATTGAATTTCCTCTAACCAAATGGGTTATGGAAGAAGATCCAGCTTAGGTGGAGCATGAGCAAGTGGATCATGATGAAGGGATTAATGAGTCTCTTTATGGGCTAAAGCAATCTCTAAGGCAGTGGTACAAGCGTTTCGACTCATACATGTTGAAAATAAATTTTATAAGATACTTAAAAGATTGTTGTGTTTACTATCATGTGTTCGAAGATGGTATGATTATACTATTGCTACTTTATGTTGACGAAATGTTGATTGCATGTTAGGATATGTCTAGAATGCGGAAATTAAAGATGCAACTGAGTGATGAATTTGACATGAAGGATCTAGGGCCTGCCAAAAAGATCCTTGGAATGCAAATTAGGAGGGACAGAGTAGAGGGAAAAATATGTTTGTTGCAAGCAAAATACCTTCAAAATATTTTGGGCCGATTCAACATGAATGCAGCAAAGCCTGTGACTATTCCGTTGGCAGCTCACTATTAGTTGAGTGCGTTGCAATGTCCAACTATAGAAAAAGAGTTGGAAGAGAAGAGCAAAGTACCTTATGCAAATGTAGTAGGATGTCTAATGTACGCAATGGTTTGCACAAGACCTGACCTAGCACAAGCATTAAGTGTTGTTTCGAGGTATATGGCAAATCCAGGAAAGGAGCGTTGGTCTGTAGTTAAATGGATTCTGCGTACTTGAAAGGTACAAAGAGAGTACGAATCTTGTTTGAAAAACAAGAGAATGAAGCATGTGTGCTGGGTTATGTAGATGCTGACTATACATGGGACTTGGATAAAAGATGATCCACTATTAGTTGGAGAGCTACTCTACAATCAGTTACAACATTATCCATGACTGAAGCAGAGTATATTGCACTTGTGGAAGCTGGAAAGGAAGTTGCTTGGCTTAATGGTTTAGCAAGAGAGTTTAGAATTACTTAAGGTTCCATGGTGATTAGATGTGACAACCAAAGTGCTATTTACTTAGCTAAGAATGAAGTGTTTCATGGAAGATCGAAGCATATTGAGGTTCGTTATCACCGAATTAGGGACCGGGTAGAATTGAAGGAAGTTACACCGGAGAAAGTTCATACAGAGGAGAACGCACATTATATGACTAAACTGGTAACGATTAAGAAGTTCAAGTTTTGCTTTAACTCACTCAATCTTATTACATGTTGAGTATTGGGTGGAGCACCTCCCCACTTGAGGTGCATTAAGGCAAGAAGAATTTTGCCAAGGTGAAGGTTCTTGAAGCTTTCCAGAGTTGTTTCAAGAAGGTTTGAAGACATTCTGGGGTATGGCAGTCATTTCTTGGTTTTGACTCACCAAGGTGGAGATTGTTGTGTTTTTTGGCTCTTCAAAACCCAAGTCAAGGTTTAGGAAGGATTCCTATTTTGGTAAGGAGAAAATAAAGTGTGCACATAATTTCCTTTTCGGATCAGGAAATTAGATTTTCTCAAGAATCCCAAATCAACTAGGATAAGGAAATAAATTAGCTTTTTTTTGTTTTAAGAGGATTTAGGAATCCTATTCTAGTAAGGAATGTAACTCAAGTCCTATACCTATAAATAGGGCGGCTGGGAGCTTATTTTTTACACACAAAAAATAGCAAACATACAAGGGGTAGAGAGCAAGAGTGATAGAGAGGTTCTAGCAAGGTTTTGGGGAATTAGCTAGAGGGGTTTCAATAAGCTTCTTATAACCAAGCGTTTTTCTCAATAGTGTTAGTGATTTCTCAAGAGAAATCATACGAGGACTTAGGCAAAGTTAGCCGAACCTCGGTAAATTCCTTGTCTTGTGTGTGTGGCATGTTTTCTTTATCGTTCATACTCTATTCCGTATATTCACATATCATTGTCCTATAAGTTTATCACCGGAGTCTATCGTGAAAACACAATAAGGGAGTTTAAAGTCAACATTTTCGAATACTTTAAAATTAGGTTTCACCACATTCCAGTAATTGGACTAACCTCCGAAAGACCATTTTGAAATTCACTCTGAACTTACTAGTGTTTCCATCTATATTTATATTGACTATGAGGTTAAACATTAATGTTGACTGCCATGTTGTTTTCGGTGGTCTTGGAATAATAATAATTACATGTTTTACATATCATGTGAAGTTGTCGTGAGACTTTGGATAAACTGCAGCATCTAATTTGGCTAACTATAACGTTTTCTTGTTCTCTTTTTTCAGTTTGACAATGAGGAGTTTCTTCTGGCTGCACCTTTACCTGAATGTTGGGTGGTAAGACAAACATTGTGATGTACTCTAGATTACCTACTGATTTTTCTCTTATAATTAATCTAATGACTTCATATCAATGTACTTATCCATTTTATTTGTTTGCTGAATGCAATATGTTATGAAAACTCAATTGTCAAATAATTTTTGCTTAACTTTCAGGTGTCGAAACTCCATTTGCTTATTGATACAGTCACCACAAGTTACGACAAGTTTTTCTTTGGAGATGTTGGGAGAGAGACATATGACTTCTTTTGGAGTGATTTTGCTGATTGGTATGTTCTATAACTTAAGACAGTAGTTTCATTGGAAGAAAAAAAAACAGATATTTTCCCATCCAAATATTTTTTTTCCTAGCTATTTGTTTTTCCCATTCTTTTAACTCATAGCTACCAACACAAGCACTTGCTTCTGAATCAAGAATGTATAGGAAAAAGTACAAACTATGGAGGATAGTTTCTTTTAAATAGTATATTTATTATTTACTGTTGGTGTATATAAGTTTGTTCAACCTTGTGGAAAAGATGATTGTGTTCAAACTAAATCTACTGATGATTTCTTCGTGAATGATTTGATCTTTTCCTGTTGCTGAGGTTTGATGTTTTCAACTTTCTCCAGGTATATTGAAGCAAGTAAAGCACGTCTATATAACTCTGGCAATGATTCAGATACTTTACTAGCACAGGCAGTTCTATTGTATATTTTTGAAAACATACTGAAGTTGCTACATCCATTCATGCCATTTGTAACAGAGGAACTGTGGCAGGTAATGAGTTTTCTTTAATGGATCTTAGGTTTCTCTTTCAACCCTTTGGAATGTTTTACAATATGCAACAGGCATATCTTTCTAAATGGATTTTAAAAATTTTTTAATTAATGAACAGGCGCTGCCAAAACGTAAAGAAGCTCTTATAGTATCTTCTTGGCCCCAAACTTCACTTCCAAGGCATTTGAACTCGATAAAAAGATTTGAAAATCTACAAGCTTTGGTAAGTTTATTAATCTCTTCTTAATTTTGTCTCGTAACACATGCATGCTCGGCTTTCCCTTTAATTGGATTAGTATCTTTTCAATCATTAATTTATGTTTATTTCTGAATAGACTAGGGCAATTCGGAATGCTCGAGCTGAATATTCCGTTGAGCCAGTAAAGCGTATATCTGCATCTATTGTTGCAAATGAGGAAGTCCTCCAGTATATATCTGTAAGCACTGTCTATTTATAACTATGCAGCATGATTTCAATTACTGTTAAGCTGGTCACACCCATATGCATCCCTTGTCTTGTTTTGACTGCTACCTAAGAGACAGTTTACAGCCAGGTTCAGAATACAGTTTTGTTTAACTGAGTTGATAGTTCTACGGAATTTAATCAAGTTTATAGGCCTTCATTAAATATTATTGTTTGATGCAGAAAGGGAAGGAGGTTTTAGCTCTTCTATCCAGGCTAGATCTACAAAATGTCCATTTCACAGAGTCTCCTCCAGGTATGCTTCTAAAATCAGTTTTCTTCGGGCCCTGGTTTGGAAATTGTAGTTCATATTCCCTTGCCTGTTGCCTGCTTTTGTAAATGACTTATTTTGGGATGTGTAAATATTGACTGTTGTGGATGTAAATGCCACCAAATTTCAGGAGATGCAAATGCATCAGTCCACCTTGTTGCCAGTGAAGGGCTAGAGGCATATCTACCCCTTGCTGATATGGTGGATCTTTCTGCTGAAGTCCAGCGCCTTTCCAAACGCCTCTCCAAGATGCAATCGGAGTATGATGGACTTGTAGCTCGTCTTAATTCCCCCAATGTATGAACTAGATTTGCTCTCTGATACATGGTTTCTTCCAATGTCATGCTTTGTGATGCATGGATGATCGCAATAATATTTACGGTTTTTCTCTTTGCAGTTTGTAGAGAAAGCTCCCGAGGACATTGTTCGTGGGGTGAGAGAAAAAGCAGCTGAAGCAGAAGAGAAGATAAATCTTACAAAGAATCGATTAGATTTTCTTAAATCAACTATTTTGGTTACATAATAGTTTTCATGGGAATTGGTTACTTTTTGTCTCCAGAACCAAAACTAATCGATGGAAGTGAATCATTTTCCCGGCAACCGCAACGAACAGTCAACACTATAGAGTCAATGGTAAGAGATCTATGCGAACGATGAATTTCTTTCACGTGCAATTTAGTAACTGCCTTTGGTTCTCCTCGTCCCAAGATTGCTTCTTGAGGACATTTCATGATAAGCAGATTAAGAATATGAACTTTTTTTTTTGTCCTTTGTCTATATTGTTGTACCATATGCTCAGATTAGATTTGTCAGTTTAGATACTCAAGCCTATATGCATTTTGTTTTAGTAATGAAACAGTTATACACTTTCAAGGGATAGTTTAGTGTACAATGGATCTAAAGTCCATATTACCCTCATCATAATAAGAAAAATACTAAAATGCCCATAACATAAATATTAAAATAAAATTTATTTATACGAATGACATGTTTAAATATAATAAAACATAAATAAATCATTAAATAAGAGAGGCACCAACCGGGGAGAGGAGGGAGGTGGTGAACACCTCCTCCATCTCGTTCAAGGAGGCTGCGGCGAAGCCTCTCAGATTTGATGATTGTTAATTATATCTTTTGTCGGAGAAGCTGGCCTGGTCATTGACGCTTGTATTTCTTCAATCGTTCTTCCCTTGGTTTCCGGTACTAGCTTTGCAACAAACAGGACGGTTGAACCACAAATGGCAGAGTATATGAAAAATGTTCCTGTCATTTATGAACACAACATTCATGTAATGTATTATTTGTAGGGTCATCAAATTTTTTGGATAGATAGTGTGGAGAGTGAAATAAAAAATAGGGTCGATGGGTTCGGTTATGGTACCTATCGAGCTCCATTCCATCATAAAATTGAAAGAGTACGAAACAATCCAATCACAGGAAGAGCTGAGAAAAATGGCAAGGCTTCCAGCTGAACCTTTGATGTTTATAGGAAATATCTGAAATGGAAGGTCAATATAGCTCAGTCTCAATCCAATTTATGAAATTATTGAATCCTGACCGTGTAACGTTACAGAGTCGAATCTCACATGTAAAACGTGCGAAATTTTGTACCTCAGACATTATTAGTGCAGGTATAGTTGACATGCCGATTGCAAAGGCTAAATTGAACCCCTGTTTGCAGATTTAAGTAAAACTTAATTAGTCTATTATTGTCAACATTTCTTCATAGAGAAGGCAAATATTGTCTTTGAGTAACATTAATTGTATTACCAATATGCCAATGCAAACCAAAATTGGAGTGATCTGTTTCTGCTGTTGGAGGTCCTGCTCATAAAACAGACTTAGGTTTTTCAGACAAAATCATTTACGGATTTCGCATCAGTTTATAGATTTTATTTTAGAGAAACCTGCAAACAAGCTGAGAATCCAAGAAGAAGGAAACTTAAGCACATTCCGGTAGCAGACACCTGCATATAATTAGAAACTTCAGTATCCGGCCACTTATAATGAGTTGAACTAAATTCTTTTTTCATTCTAACCATAAGAAGTGGTCTTCTTCCAAGTTTGTCTATTAGGATTACCGATAAGAGAGAAGTTGGAATCTGCAAGACACTTTCAAATAGGTATGCAAAAATGTAAAAATAAAATAAAAATTCCACTTTCACTTGGTAGTCATTTAAAGTACCTGAACAACAGCCAGCGAAATACTCCCAACTCTACACGAAAAGTCTTTGATAAAACGAAGATTCATATCATTATTTATTTTCTCAAATTTTGTAAACTTCAACAAATGAAGAAATTAACCACTAATTAAAGGATGTTAACTTACTAGCTTCCTCAAAAATGGAGCTGGCATAAAACATAATCCCAGTGGTTCCTCCTAATTCTTCCAAACACATCAGTCCAATTCCAACCTAAACCAATCAAAGAATTTATGAAAATATCAGACAGTCACAAAAAATGAAGAACTTGCTCATTGTGAAAAAAAGAACAGAATTTATAGGCATACAAGACTCACCACAAGTGAATAAGCATATTTACGCTGAAACAAATTAAGATATCGATCTTCAGATATCCCTTGAAAGGCCTCTGTGTAATCCTGCTCAACCACAAGAACATGCATATATAAAATGTGAAGATTAATTTCAGTTGATGTTTAAACATAGTCGAGTGGAACTTCACTTTGATGTTGACTGTTTCCTGATAAATATCAGCATTTTTCCCCCTAAGACTTTGTAGTGAGGCTTCTAATTCCTTATCTCGACCAATCTTTACCTGCAGACAATTTTAATTATATATATATATATATATATATATATGCGCGCATTTTTCTAGATATATGTTTTGTTGAATTTCTTAAAAAAAAAAAAAAAAAAAAAAAGCGAAAAGGACTCACTAGCAGTGTTCTAGTAAGCACTAGGCGCTAGTCGGACGGAGACCCAGCATCTAGCGCCTAGGCTGATTAATCGGGGATTAATCGGTAAATGAATTTTTTATTTTTATTTTATTTTTCCCTATATAAAAATCTAATCACAAACAAAATCCTTTAGAGCATCCACAATGGTGGTGGCACTATTCAAGACCCATTTATTGCCACATCACCAAAAATGGCTCTTGAATAGTAAAAAATGGGTCTCATTTATTTGGGTCTCATTTTCCCACAATGGTGTTCAATTGAAAAAGTAAAAGTGGATCCACTTTTTTAACTTTTTTCCAAACAATCATTACTCTTCTTTAAAATATTATATATATATATATATATATATATTCAATAATTATTTAACAAATTATAATTAATTTAAAATAATTTTTTCACAACCGAATTACATCAACAATAAAAATAAATATTTAAAACAAAATATTGTATAAGATTAGACATGGCACCAGTTTCAGTTCGGTTGGGTTCCGGTCCGGTTTCGGTTCCGATGGTTCGGTTCCGGTTTCGGTTTCGGCTCCGGCTCCGGCTCCGGCTCCGGTTCCAGTTCCGGTTCCGGTTCCGGTTTCCATTTGGATTTTGATTCCGGTTCTGGTTTCGATTCCGGCTTCGGCTTCGGTTTCGGTTTTAAATTTCGGTTTCGGTTTCGGTTTCGGTTTCGGTTTCGGTTTCGGTTTCGGCTTCGGCTTCGGTTTCGGCTTCGGCTTCGGCTTCGGCTTTGGCTTTGGCTTCGGCTTCGGCTTCAGTTTCGATGGTTCGGTTTCGGTTTCGGTTTCGGTTTCGATGGTTCGGTTTCGGTTTCGGTTTCGGTTTCGGTTTCGATTTCGGTTTCGATGGTGGCTTTGGTTTCGGTTTCGGTTTCGGTTTCGGTTTCGGTTTCAAAGGTTCGGTTTCGGTTCTAGACCTTCAAAAAATTAATGTTTTTATTCAAATTATATAACTTATTTAAAATATCAACACTATCAATAATTATTTAACAAATTATAATTAATTTAAAATAAAACAATTTATTCATTTAAAATTATCACAACCGAATTACATCAACAAAAATAAATATTTAAAACAAAAATAAATATTTAAAACAATTTATTCATTTAAAATTAGCACAACCTTCAAAAAATTAATATTTTCATTTAAATATTTTTAATTTCATTGAACTAAAATTTTATAATTGAAATTAAATTTATTTATAATTTTTTCATTATATATATAATTATTGAAGTTAATAATAATATATTTTGTAAGTAATTAAATACTCAAGGCGTGTTTAATATATAAAGCTAGAGGGGGGGTGAATAGATTTTAGCTAATTATTACCCAATTTTCGCGTGCATGTCAATTTTACGAAAATACCCCTAGCAAGTCAAATATACATACAAGTGTAATAAGATGCGGAAATAATAAATGACACTTGATGTTTACGTGGAAACCCAACCACTGGGAAAAAACCACGGGCTGTTTAGTGCGCCACACTCGGAACTCGAAATCACTAATTGAAATGAAGTTTACAACCTATGTAGACCTCGTCTAACACTCCGGTCTGTAACCCCTCACTTCTACCCAGCGGGCCTTTATTAGCAACCCTATTCCAATTTGCTCGATCCTCGCAGTCACTACTTGTAATGATGTTTACAGCCTAATCCCGGTCTGTAACCCACCACTACTACCCGCAGGCCTGTAATAGCAACCCTAGACCAAGACTTCAATCTCTCAAAAGAGATGCACAACCCTATGTGAATATGTATGACTATTCAATTAACAAACAAGGCTAGGGAACCTTAGATGCTTATCTAGGATGATGATATATTCAAATTAAATCAACCCTAGATATCAATTGCTAAATGACATGTCAAATAGCATAGATAATCATAGATTATAAAAACCTAGATATCTATCAAAAACAACACTCAATCAATTCATCACAATTAATCTCTTTTCTTGTATTTAGCATATGATCTAAAACATACAAGTAATTTAAAAGAGATGGCTTGGTATTTAAAATACTAAAATAAGATGAAATTAATCAAAATCTTACCAAGCAAGTTGTGATGATGCAAACCCATACATGGATGCACTCTATATAGACATAGGAGATGCAATATGAAATTTGATGCAAAAGGGGTTTGATTTGAGTGGTTAAAGGTGAGTTCTTGATTTGATTTTCTCTCAAAATCTATCTTTGAAGTTTAGGGTTCTTAAGAGTAAAAGAACTTGTTCAGATAATGAGAAAGTGTGATATTTATAGACATCAAGAACAGGGCAAGTGAAAAGACAATTTTGCCCCTGAATCACACTATCGCAGTTGCTCTGTGGCTCGACTGCCGCGGTTACACAACCGCGGCACTAGAACCGCGGCACTGACTTGCTGTCGCTCGAACGCCGCTGTCACAAACCGCGGCACTGAAACCGCGGCGAAGCGTCACAGCACAAAGCTTGATTTTCAAGCGACTCAAAACATGACCAAACGACATCGAAACCTTTCATATAATATACCGTTGGAAAGGTATGGAAGTCTACTTTCTACTCCAATTAACAAAACATGATTTGGATAACTGTAGAAAAAGTTATGGTCATTTGAGTGACCAAAGGTCAGATTCGGATAACAGCTGTGATGCCCTGTTTTAGTGGTCACTTTGGAAATTTCAAAACCAATCCAAACGGTCATGAAATATTACGAATAATATACCGCTGGAAAGGTATGGGTGTCTAGTTTGTACAGAAATTTTCAAAACTCATTTTGAAGCTTTGTGTAAAAAGCTATGGTCACACGACCATGCAAAGGTCAGTTTTGAAAACACTTAAAACATTGAAATCCAATCTTTTGAAACTAGACACTTACTCCAAATAACCAAACCAAATCTAACACTTATCCAAGAGAAGAATGAGACCTTCTCAAGTGGTCAACCATCACGCTAAGACATGCACACCATCGTGCAAGCGCGGACGTTTCCGATCACACAAACGGAAACGAATTACACCACACTTAAGACTAACATACATGAAGTGCACGTGTGGGTATTGAATGCATCATAATGCCTATCATGTCATGGCATTTCATAGAACAAGATGCAATCAATTAAATGCAAGAAGAGATATTGAATAATCAATAAAGCACAATGCACACAAAATATAAACACAACATTCAAGAATAAGAGTTATGCATGTTGTGTGTGTGTGCAACTATATCTCTTCAAGGCAAAGTAAGCACTAGATATACCTTTGGTGCTTGTCCTCTTGAGGTCTTGGAAAGGGTCTTTGATCTTCAACAAATCACTTAGACTACCCTTACAACCAAACCCCAACTTGTGGTTTGCCCACGAAATAAGCCAATCAACAAAACGGGAATCCTTACATATTTAAATTTAATTAATTGAAATATATATATATATATATTAAATTTATTTATATTTTTTCATTATATATAATTATTAAAATTAATAGTTATATATTTTAATTTAAATTATATAAATAAATAAATAAATAAATATATATATATATATATTTAGGGGCCCAACCCAATGATTGGGAAGTGTTGGGAACCCAACCCAATCATTGGGCAAGACCCAAATTGAGTTCCAAATGTGGAACCCAATTTGAGTCTACTTGGGTGGGCCCCACATTTGGGTCTCATTTTTTGGGTCTTATTTTACACCATTGTGGAAGAATGATTGGATCCAAAGTGGGTCTTCAAAAAGTGGGTCTTCAATAGTGCCACCATTGTGGATGCTCTTAAAATCCATAAATACCAATCAAATCCACAAATTATTGGGCCTATCTAGTGATGTCATATCTTATAACACATTCAAATAATGATTTAAAAATCAAAATAATAATAATAATAATAATAATAATAATAATAATAATAATAATAAATAAATCAAAATTCAAAAGGCAAACAATATGTAATTTTTCCATAGAGGAAAAGACAAAAAATAATAATTATTATGATGACAAAGGAAGGCGTGTATGATCATATCACCACAATTTTTTATTTCAAAAAATTTAGGGAAAATTGCATAAACATACCCTGACTTTAACACATATAAGAGATAGAATTCAGTTTTGCTTTAAATACAAGAAGATACCCTTGACCTTGTGTTTGACTGTTAGTTTTAACAGTGGTGTTAACCACTGAAGGGTAGTATTGTCATTTACCTAATATAAAAAAAACGTGTCTCTTGACAAATCTTATCTCCAATCACCACCACCCAATCACCTTCTTGTTCTTATTGACCAAAACAAATTAAAAATTAAAATCACCATCGTCAATTCATCACTCATCTCCACCGATCCATTTTGAGCATCAATAGTTGACACATTTTGAAACCCAGAAAAAGCCATCACCACCACCACATTATTGCCAACAACACTCATCTTCATTGCTGCCTCCCTGGTTCCAAATCTCGTCCAAGCCTGATTTTCAACTTCGATTTCAACTTTCAATTTCGTTTTCAAGTTTCAACTCCGAATTTCATCTTCATTTCCCTAATCCAATAATCACATCAATTTTTGTACAAAATTAAAAAAAAAAAAATTAAATCAGTAAAAATGGAGCAACACCAGAGTAGATCGAAAAAACCAAAAACCCCATGGAAGTAAATCGAAGATACGTGTAAATAATATGGAATAAAGCAAACTACTTATCACAAATATTAGTCATTCACAATTGAAGGTGTGAATGATACGTTCGTATTAGTAAATTATGATACATTATAATGCTAGCAATCCTTGACATGAACATATACAGACATCATATATATATGGAATCGGACTTTTGAAATAATTTGATTTCAATTCTTGAGCTATGTTTGTACCAATTTTTCAAGTCCACCAACATACACAATTCATTGAATGTTTACCTCAAGAATGAAAATTTGGAAATAAGCTTTAATAAAATCAAACAAACTCAAAAATAAAAATTAGTATGAGTATGACAAGTTCAGCAAATAAACCTCTCATTCTTAAAGACAAGCAATTGTTTTGAAGAAACACAAAACTGATATAACTTCACAATCACACCATGAACAAAATAAAAGAATAAATATAAAGGGATAAATAATTGTTACCTGACAATGGTCGTGCATGTCCGTTAGCTTTAAATTCCGGCGAATATCAGTGAAAAAAAAAATATTCTAGTTTCATGAGAATAGAAAGATTGTGTCCATCCGGGAAAATAAAATCCAAAGCACAGAAGAAACAATCTGTTCCATAAACATCGCAGATTTTCAAGGGAGATGAAAATGATTTGGATGAAGGTGAAGGTGATTTGGATTTGGATTGGTGGAGAACTGGAGATGAGTGATGATGGTGATTTTAATTTTTAATTTGTTTTAGTGAATAAGAAGAAAAAGGTGATTGAGTGGTGGTGATTGGAGATAAGATTTGTTAAGAGATAAGTTTTTTTATTTATTAGGTAAATGACAATACTACCCTTCAGTGGTTAACACCACTGTTAAAATTAACAGTCAAACCCAAGGTCAAGGGTATCTTCTTGTATTTAAGGCAAAACTGAATTCTACCTCTTATATGTGTTAAAGTCAGGGTATGTTTGTGTAATTTTCCCAAAAATTTATTATCATGGTAAGTTGGTGACAGGCTGGTGGTTGCTTTATCGATAAAAACCAAGGTTTTCTTTTTCGTTTTATTTATCTCTGTGTCACTCGTTCTCCATCTGGGTTTTTATTTCAAGACACTCTCTCTCTCTTCAAACTCTTAACTTTTTCAATTCATCTTTTTCTCAGTCACGAAGAGTTCCAGGCAAGATATGGGTCAAATTTTATTTTATTTTTTTAAATATCGGTCTGCCGAAGTCGACGGCGGACTTAAGCTTTGGACTACGAGGGACGACAGATCTGGTTCATTTGGTCGAGAAGTTTCAGGTTTGGTCGAAGATAGGGACATATGTGGTTCGTAATTTTTATTTCGGCGACTGAAGGCAGGCAGCAAGAAGCTTCTTTGGCGATTTGGTATTTTGATTCTAGGTTAGGGTGCTGTTTGATCGAAGAAGAGGGAAAGCAATGAACTGAACATATGTGAAAATGTGATAAAACACTGTCGTTTTGCATTTTTTTTTTTTTCACCGGCTAGGCGGAGTCAACGGCTTTGACTCCGTCCAGCTGCCTAGCCGATTAGTCGGCAACTATCCCGATTTTGCCTGTTTCGCTTCAGTTTTCAGCCGTCTAACTGTATTGGACCGATTAATCGGTCTAGGTGGCCGAAAACTAGAACACTGCTCACTAGCCATCTAGGAGATTCTGGAATGAAGAATGTACCAACAACTTGAACCAAGCATGGCACAACACCTATAAGTTTTAACAAAAAGTTTACAAATTATTATTATGACATTGTCACCGACAGTACATAAATACAGATGCTAGACAACCCAAAAATTTAGTTCAAATTTCACCTTAAATGATGTGGCAAGTGGTTTTTTCATTAACCACATTATCCCACATTGTGTATGGTGATAACAACTTGAAAGGAATGACCAACTCTCCACCACACATTTAGCAAGTCAACCTTCTACAACGGCTAGTGACTCAGATATGGAAATAAGCAATTACTTGGTATCTAATTTAGTTGAATGTGTTGCCATATCACAGGGATTTCATCAAAACAGATTTAGTCCATTAATAGCTCCCCAATTATCTCTTAACCGTTAGGAGCATTATTTTTCTCTTACCATTTTATTTAGTCAAAGATCTCTCGTGTAAACATTGTAATATATTTCCTATATATACTGTCATGTATCTCTCATACAGAGCAAGGAATGTGAATTACAATTATTTTCTAAATATTCTTATGGTATCAGAGCTTCACGAGAGATCAAAATCAATTCACATGGCCACTTCCACTCTTGGCACTAAAAACACCTCTGAACCTGAACTTTCTCTTCAGGTTCTCCACCAATGTTCTAGCCTTATCTCCCTAAAACTAGACAGCTTCAATTACCTGCTATGGCGATCACAAATGGAGCCATTGATTCAAAGCATAGACATGGCACACCATCTGGTCGAAGGCAGTGAACCAACAAAGGAGATAACGAGGGACGATGGAAAGACCGAGCCAAATCCAAACTACATCCTCTGGGCAAAGAATGATGGTCTGTTGACAACCTGGCTGATGAGGAACATCGAAACAGAGGTATTAATCTCTCTAGAAAATATAACTTCAGCTCACAAAGTATGGAAATCCATTGAAGAACAAATTCTTCCTACTACTGTAGAAAAAGAAATGATTTTAAATGATACTTTGATGTCTTTGAAAAAGGGAAGTCTCTCACTAGATGAATATCTTAAGAAATTCAAGAGTCTTTGTGATAGTCTTGCGGCAATCAAAAAGCCTATAGATGACACTAGGAAGGTGTTTCAGTTAGCTAGAGGTCTCGGATCTAAATACCAAGACTTTCGAACAGCCATGCTAGCCAAACCACCATTCCCACTTATCATCAATTTGTATTATCCCTACAAGCTTATGAACAAATGCTTAATAGCAATATGGAGGAACAAGGAAACATGCCACACCATGACCAAGCCTTTGTCAGCCAAAGAGGACGAGGATGGGGTCGCAGTGGAGGCAGATTCAGTTCTCGAGGAAGAGGATTCAATCAAGCAGCAAGACACAGCTCAAATCCTCATCAACACTCCAATCACAATGGAGGCAATAATGACCAAAGAACAAACAACTCCGATGGAAACAATTTCGGTTGGCGGAACAACTCCAATTGGAAACAAACTCCGAATCACCAACAAGGAGAAAGCACCATGGCATGCCAAATTTGTGGGAAGTTCAATCACACTGCCCTCGAGTGTTGGAATCGCTTTGACCACTCTTTCCAACCGGAAGACCATCTCCCAAAGGTGCTTGCTGCAATGAATCTGAAAAATAAAGATGATCCAAATCTATATGTAGATTCCGGGGCAACAACGCACATGTTGAATGACCCAGGTAAACTCTCTAAAGTTATGCGCTATAAAGGTAATGATACAATTCTTGTTGGCAATGGAGAAAGTTTGAATATTTCCCATATTGGTGAAGAAAAAATTGAGACTAAAGATGGCACTTTAGACCTTAAAAATGTTTTAATTGTTCCTAATATTAAAAAGAACCTTATATCTGTGGGACAATTGGCTAGTGATAATGCCTGTACCATTGAGTTTAATGCTAACAATTTTTTTGTTAAGTCTCAGTAGGGAAAAATAATTGCTAAAAGTTGCAAGAATGGAGGGTTGTATGCACTAGATGAAACAAAGCATCAAGCACTAGCTGTTTTCAAAAATCAAGCATCTCAAAGCATTTGGCACAAGAGAATGGGACATCCTCATTCAAAGTTTTTAAAAGTTTTACATTCAAAGAATTTAATTGATGTTTCTAGTTGGGAAAAAGAAAAATCTGTTTGCATCAGTTGCCAAATGGGAAAGAATTGCAAAATTCCATTCACTTTATCCAACAATATTTCAAGATTTCCACTAGACAAATTGCATTGTGACTTATGGGGTCCAGCTCCAATATTATCTTGCCAACAATTTAAATACTATGCTATTATTGTTGATGATTGCACTCGTTACTCATGGCTTTTTCCTTTAAAGAAAAAATCTGATTTCTTTGAGGTTTTTCTCAAGTTCCAAAAACAAGTTGAAAATCAATTTGAGAGGAAAATAAAAATTTTCCAAAGTGATGGTGGAGGTGAATTTACATCCATTGAATTTGAAAAACATTTATCTCATTGCGGCATCCATCATCAATTTTCTTGCCCACACACTCCGGAACAAAACGGTGTAGCTGAAAGGAAACACCGTCATATTGTAGAAACATGCCTCACTTTGTTGTTTCAAGCAAATCTTCCTTCCAAATATTGGGCAGATGCTTTTCTCACAGCTTGTTTTCTAATAAATCGCATGCCATCCATAACTCTTAACATGGAAACACCTTTCTTTAAATTGCTTAACCGTAACCCAGACTATGGGAGTTTGAAAAATTTTGGATGCAGATGTTTTCCGTATCTAAGAGACTATGGGAAAAACAAATTTGCAAAGAAGACGTATCCTTGTATTTTCCTTGGATATAGCCCTATTCATAAGGGTTATAGATGTCTTCCTCTACTAACAAAGTTTGGATTTCACGACATGTTGTCTTCGACGAAAATGTTTTTCCTTATGCTCCCCACAAAGAAACAATTTTACAGGAAAATTTAGAAGTTACAACATTCCCTGACTCAGATGCATGGAGAAAGAAAGAAATCGACCTCACAATTCAAAAAGGGAATTCACAACAATCGAAAAAAATTCAAGAAACTGATGCACAAATTCAAAAGGAGAAACCGTACATTTCCTGTGATGAAAATAACAACACCAAATCTCAAGAAAATAATGAGCCACCTCAGCTAAGCGACATAGAGTTAGAAAATATCTTGCCAGATGTTATTGTTGAAACAGAAAACACAGCATTGTCTCCATCAGAAAATGAAGAAATTCTGACCAGCAGCAATGAATCAAACTCACCAAGCAATAGAGTTTTAGCCTTTGATGATAACCATTCTCAAACACCTGAGCATCAATTTCTTCATGATTTACCTGATTTGAGTGACAAACTAACCATTGATCTTAATGATTCTGGTGCAGGTCAAATGCAAACCTCAAAGAACACCCCTATGGTTACTCGATTGAAGCTGAGAAATAACCCAGAATTGGATCCTAGCCTTGCAAACGAAACTCAACAGCTTCAGGACAAATGGAATCAACTTCGAGGCAAAAAGAATCACACAACCTTAATCACAACTAGCAACACAACAACTCCAAAATCATTCAAAGATGCTCTTTCTCATTCCCATTGGCAGGAAGCAATGAAACAAGAGATACAAGCACTGCATGAAAACCACACATGGACTCTCGTGCCTAGACCAACAAACACCAATGTAGTTGGCTCAAAGTGGATTTTTCGAATCAAATTTAAGGAGGACGGGTCAATAGAACGATACAAAGCTCGCTTGGTTGCACAAGGGTACACACAAGTGGAAGGCCTAGACTATGAGGAAACATACAGCCCAGTTGTGAGAGCCACTACCATCCGATTTGTTCTAGCTATTGCAGTCTCATCAAATTGGAAACTAAGGCAATTGGATGTCAAGAATGCCTTCCTCCACGGTCATTTAAAGGAAACTGTGTACATGGAACAACCTCCAGGATTCAAGGATCCAAAATTTTCAAACTTCGTGTGCAAACTAAATAAATCACTCTATGGACTCAAACAAGCACCACGTGCCTGGTTTGATAGATTATCAAAGTTTTTAATTCATATTGGTTTTGTTTGTAGCAAGGTAGACTCCTCTTTATTTATTTTACGCAAAAAGGACATCATTGTACTCATGCTGATTTATGTTGATGATATTGTTCTCATAGGAAACAATGAAGAATCTATACAGGTCCTGATAAACCAACTCAACTCAGAATTTGCACTAAAGGACCTAGGAGAACTACATTACTTCCTTGGACTAGAAGTACAATACTTTACAGGAGGCATTACTATCTCACAAAGCAAGTACACCAAAGATCTTCTCAACCGAGCAAAGCTTCTGGAAAGTTCACACTTCAACACACCAATGGCACTGAAACCACAACCAACACCACAAGACTCCAAGCCAATTGAAGCAAAGGAATATCGAAGTCTAGTGGGTGCTCTTCAATATCTAACCTATACCCGTCCTGACATTGTCCAAGCAGTTAACAAAGTTTGTCAAAAACTTCAAGAACCAACAGAGGGAGACATGAAAGCAGTCAAACGAATACTTCGCTATCTCAAGGGAACAATACACTATGGAATCAAATTCCTTTCCCAAAGCCTACTAAAGCTATACGGATTTTGTGATGCAGATTGGGCAGGTTGTCCTGATACTAGAAGAAGCACTACTGGGTATTGCATATATCTAGGGGCCAACTGTATTTCTTGGTCATCAAAGAAGCAACCAATGGTTTCAAGATCAAGTTCTGAAGCAGAATATAGATCAATGGCATCTACAACAGCAGAACTAGTTTGGATCACCTTCTTATTCAGAGACATTGGAATTAAACTGCATGAATCACCACAACTGTTTTGTGACAACAAAAGTGCACTCTACATGACCATAAACCCTGTCTTTCATGCTCGCACAAAGCACATAGAAATTGACTACCACTTTGTTCGCGAAAAAGTTGCCATTGGAGCATTAACAACTCGATACATTCCCTCATCTCATCAGATTGCGGATATCTTCACAAAGCCCTTGTCAAAACTCCCATTTCGTCGTTTCCGGGACAAGCTAGGAGTACATTCTACCATTTCCTCCAGCTTGAAAAAGGATGAAAGGAATGACCAACTCTCCACCACACATTTAGCAAGTCAACCTTCTACAACGGCTAGTGACTCAGATATGAAAATAAGCAATTACTTGGTATCTAATTTAGTTGAATGTGCTGCCATATCACAGGGATTTCACCAAAACAGATTCAGTCCATTAATAGCTCCCCAATTATCTCTTAACCGTTAGGAGCATTATTTTTCTCTTACCATTTTATTTAGTCAAAGATCTCTCGTGTAAACATTGTAATATATTTCCTATATATACTGTCATGTATCTCTCATACAGAGCAAGGAATGTGAATTACAATTATTTTCTAAATATTTTTACAACTCACTTGCTACATTATTTGGATTAAAATTTAGGTTAATTATTTGGGTTGTATAACATTACTTGTAAATAAAAAGGGCAAGTAGTTGCCTAGTAGAGCCAAGACGCGCCACGAAACAACAGTTCCAAGAAAATATGTGAATGACAATCCACAACCAAACATCAACTGTACAGTTGCTAAAATAGTTAAGTGTGAACTATGAGTTAAGAATCAGAGTACAAGCAATTGTTGAATTTTACCTGACTAGCTGATGTTAATGCTCTCCGGATATTTTTAGGCGTAATTTCTGCCACATATATAGTTGCCTGTGTTGTTACAAAAAAGGAAGTTCTAGCAGTTAAGCATCAATCGAATAAATTAAACGACTAGGAAATGAAACGCAAGATTTAACGGTAGAATTACCGCATAAGCATTCAGCCCAATTCCTATTCCCAGTGAGACTCTTCCAAGATCCAGCAACCAAGCGCTCTTGAAACAGACATCTAATTGATCAAATTCCATGAAGGGAAGAAGAAACGATAGACAATCTATGAACCCAGTAGTCACTTTTGGATTAATGTCAATTACACTACTTTCTTCTTTGAAGTTTGAAGTTTATTCATGGCAATAAAAGTGAGGCACAATTGTGGGGATGAAAAACAGAACACCTTAGAGAATGCAATAGCTAGCCACCCAGTGATGAAGAACAGATCACATAACCACATAGCCTGCTTCCCAATATTGGAGAATTATTAGAAATTGTATCAATTGAAACTTTTTATTTGCAATGCTTATGAAAACCTACTCCTTTTCGACCAATGAGATCGGCAACTTTCCCGTTTATTAATGAACCTAGTAGTCCTCCAATGTACATTATTGAACCAAAAACTGAGTACTGCACATTGTAAGAATTCATCAAAACAAGGAGATTAAAAAAAAAAAAAAAAAAAAATAGAGAAGAAGTGAAAAACATGACATAAATAATTAATTACAGCTGCCAGTGTGAGGCCCAGTTCCTCCATGATTCCAGATTCAGCTGGTGATGAGTATCCTCCCTGCAATTAGTTTATTAGTTTAAGAAATCCCAACAAGACCAACTTACAGCTACAAAGTATATAACACAATATTAGAGACTATCAGCTATAAATTACGTATGAATTACTTACACAACATCCAACAACAAACCAACCACATGAGGCAATGAAGCTGCTGAACAGAACAGCAGCTGTGACTGAAGAGTCACATTCTGGCATGTCACTCCCTTCACTAATGCCTTTATGAGTTACCAGTTTTTTTTCCAAGCTCTCACTTTCCATTTCTTGAGGAAAATGGAACCCAGAATTCGATCTGTTACACTTTCAGCACCCAAAAGAAGCTTGTTTTCTTGAAATTATTATAATAGCCTAGTTTTAGGTTTGAGTGTTGTTTTCAAATATTTTAATAGCATAATTTAGACATGCGTGTTACGTACACTTGCATGAGGCACATGTACGGGAAAATATTGTCTGTGATAATTAATGTAAAGATAGAGAGAATCGTTTTGCAGGTGCAGGAAAAAGTCTCTGAAACTGAAGTGTTGAACTCCATTTGATGGTGTGAAATAGGCAAATAGCTCGAGGTAAGATTTGGTTAGTGTTTGAATTGTAGAATATTTGCAAAAAAGGAGATGGTCAAACATGAGCCGAGCAAGAAAATCAATTTGGGGGAGCCATTATATAAAAACGAAGTAATTACTGGAAACCGACCTAAGGTTTGCCAATTTACACTCAAAAACAATTTTATGAATAATTAACACTCACCTCCCCTACCATTTGAGTTTTACCAAATTTTAGTGTTAACTTTGGCACTTCAAAAGGTAATATAGTCTTTTTAAAGTTTTCCATTATCTTAATAAAATCAGAAATTTAAAAAATAAGAAAGAAAAATAAAAGAAGATGGATCTAAACTATCCATCACATAGATGGATGGTGGCGTTTCTTTCATTCTACAAAATATAGAAAAAGAAAAAAAAAAGAAAAAAAAAAGAAGAAGAGTGGTTTTTTGAGCTATTGAGTTAAGGTTTTGGTGTGGTTTCATTTCGTTTCGTCGGAGATTAGGCTTTCTTGGTTGCGAATTCATTGTTTTGATTGTTGTTGGTGTGTGTGGTGCCGTTTTCTTCTAGTTGTGAAGGTCAATTTGGGTTTCTTGGGGAAAGATCGGTGTTCAATTTGGGTTCTTCAATTTGGGGTTTTTTTTTTTTTTTTTGGGTTTTTGTGTGATTGGAAGGGGATTCTTCCAAATGTTTGATATCATTCTCCGATAATTCTTCCAGATGTTTGATATTATTCTTAGACCATATGTTTGCAAGAAGCAAATTTTAGGGTTTAAAAGTTAAGAAAAAAAACAAATTACTAGTGACATTTTTTTTTTTTTTTTAATAATTTTATTTTGATTTTGAAAAGGATAGTGAGGTTTTATTAGATTTACTTTGTAGAAGATTTTTTTTAACAAAATTGTATGACTTTTTAAGTAATTTTTATAAACGAAAAAAAAATACTAAATAATTTAAAAAGTGGAGCATAAGTAGGGTAGTAGTGGGATGCCAATAGCACCATTCCTTTTATTTATTTTTATTTATTGAAGAAAACATTTATTATAATAGCCTAGTTTTCAATTTTTGTGTTTCAAATGGGTGCAGATATTGCCACCTGTAAAACTAATTAGTATACCCATGTCTAAAATTTAAAGAGATTTTCTTCTTACAATCTAAGTTTTTTCTTTTCACATTTTTTTTAATAAATGGGTGCAGATATTGCCACCCGTAAAACTAATTAGTATACCCATGTCTAAAATTTAAAGAGATTTTCTTCATACAATCCAAGTTTTTTCTTTTCAAACTTTTTTTTTTTTTTTTTTTTTTTTTATAAATACACTTCATTATAAAAACTTAAATTTTAAAAAATTCTAAATAAACTTAATTTTTTTCCCAAATTATCCTTTTTATATTTGACACTCCTTTTTTTTAATTTTTTTTTTTAAACAATTAATCATAAAAACCTAAACTTTTATTAAAATGAATTTGTTTCAAAATAATTTTTATTTTTTAATTGAATACTTCCATGATCATGATTTGAGGGATAAAGTCATTTATTCATTGTCTTGTCAAAAAAAGCAAATAAAAGGGCTACTAAGTTTTTGAAGAAATTTTTTCTTCATTATACTTTTATTTTTTCAAAATTTTTAAGAGTCAACAATACTTCGAAAAAAAAATCTGCAACTTTTTTTGTTCTTGTTGTTTGTATATGTAAATAAAAAATTTGCAAAAGTCACACTTTAAAAAGGTTTATTTGTTTCTTGTTTTAAATCATTCTCATCACTTCATAATCAAATAAAACTTTAATGATATTGAAAAAAAATGTTTTAGGGTTTGAGAAACACAATATGATTGTTATGGGTGAATTTTGTCTAAGTGTAGTGTAGATCCAATAAGCTGATGATATGGCAAGACAATAGCGCCATGTTTGCAAGATCATCTGACCTCCTACCCGAATAGAAAACTCGCCAAGCGATCGAGCAACGACATTCGGGAAGAATGACTTGGCCATAGAGGAGTTTCGCCAAAATAAGGTTCTAGTCGGTCAGAACGTCTCACCAACAAGTGCCACTCGGCTGGATTAGGATCCAGCGCGTTTCATTAAGACCCAGTGATCACGTCGAGACCTAGGGGTCAACGATCACACTCCAAACAGGAAACAACCATATCTCCTCCAAAAGGAATTAGAGACCAAATCAAGCGCAATGTCAACTATATTTACTCACAAGATAAATACCAAATAAGAAAGAAATCGAGACAAACACGAAGACCTAATAAAGGAGAATCATATCAGGATTATGCAAGACGATCACTTGTACACCAAGTCTAGGGTTACAAATCATGTATAAATACCCCCTGTCTTTCACCGTAAAACACACAGCTAAAACAGTACGTTGAGGATAGAAATTAAGAGAGAAAAGGAAGTAGAGCGGTGTAATCCATGTTCCACCCGTTTCATAGTGAATATTTTTCGCCATCACCGGCACCCGTGGTTTTTTCCCTTTCAAGGGTTGTCCACGCAAAAACTCTTCTTCCTCTCCATTATTGCTCATTCTCTCTTTCATTGGCAAATCACAAATGTCACCCCTTAATTAATCGATAATCCAGTTGACGAAAAATCACCGTCAACGGTTGGGGGAGACGAGATTGAAAAACAATTAAACTACCTCAAGAAACCTTACAACAAATGCCATATGTCAAACAACGTGGATGGAGATAGATCGGGCTACAACCAAGATCACGATTCCCCTCCGCGGGACCCGAACCTCGGAGGAGACCGATCGATGGAGATTCCTGCAGACGGGGGTTTAACAGCAGTCATTCCCACCAACCAACCAAATGGTGTAGCCCCAAAAGGTATGCAACAAATCAGAGTGGCATTGCAAAGGGTCGTCAAAGACGCAGTCGTGCACGGGATAACCCTCTCAGTGACCATAGGAATGACCTCACCCTACAGGCTAAGTACCTACATCGTGTCGCAGCGGCGTAGCCCAAAGACTACGCTCAAAAAATAGTTGTCCCAACACCGTATGCTCCCTTAAAACAGAACAAGGAACCCGGGTTGGATTGAGGCAATCGAGCAGGCGAATCGGATAGGTGAAAGAGAGACAAGGGTAAAGGGCATGGTAGACAGAACCAGTGTCGAATGGACTCCGAACCAGGGGAGATCCACATAGACGATTAGGGGCGGGGTGGATCAAGCTCATCAGAGGTAAAAGGGTTTATTTATTTATTCTATATTGTTCATTGCGTTTATATTGTTTATGAAATTTGGTGAACTAATGATTAAAGTTTTGTTTTTAATTTTTTTTAATTTTTTTTAATATAGGTGTTGAACTCGGTAACTGCAGCTTGTAAATCCCTACAAAGTGTATCCTAATCAAGGTATGCAATATAAATATTAAGTTTTATGGTATTAGGTATGGGTTTATATATTATATATGATTATTCTTCCATTGTTTAAGTATTTAACTTTTTTTTTTTTTTTTAATTGTTTTGAATTCTTTCAGGTTAAATTTAATATCTAATGAAGATATTAAATTTTGTATATAAGAGTTAAATTGTAACTTTTGATATGTTGTACCAGAGCCATGTAATTATTTGATTTATTAATAAAATTTCTAGAGTTAAAATTGTATGTTTATGTTTTTCTTTAATTTTATATTTGATTGTGATTATTCCCAGTAAAACATGTACAGTTTTGCCCTATTGAAATATTCCTCAATAATATAAATAGGGTGAATTCATAAAGAGCCAAAAAATTTATGGGTTTATTGTTTTTAGCCATAAGTGTATTTTTTATTGTTTTTGTTACTTTTGACCACTTTTGGACAACAATACCCCTAAATTTGAAATTTAAAAAAAAAAAAGAGTCAAAAGTTGAGTTGTTTTGGTAAGGTTAAGTGAAATCAGGCAAAAGAAAAAAAAAAGAGAGAAAGAAAGAGAGAGAAAGGAAGAGAGAATGAGAAGCCGCTATCGTGAAAGAGAGAAAGAGAAGCCGAACCTCGTGGAAGTCGTCAAACCTGCCGTCATCGCACCTGTTGCCATCGTCGCACCTGTTGTCGCCACCGCACCTAACCTTGCCCACCTCTCAACCTCGTGCTGAAATTGCAGCTCTAGGTCGTCGAATCCACCGCTGTAGAGTGCCGTCGCCGCTACTATCTCCGCCCTTGTCCTCGAAGCCACTAAATCCACCGCTGAAGCCTGCCATCGCCGCTACTGTCGCTGCCCTTGTGGTCGAGCACTATACTGGTCTGATTTTTTTTGCTGATTTGTTGAAATTCAACTGTATGTGTGTGTGTGTTTTTTATTTTTTTTTCATTGAATAAAATCTTTAAAACTGACATTAATAGGACCTAATTAGGTTACAGATTATAATTATTGAGAAATGAAAGCCTAAAGTTGAGTTTGGAAATTTATGTTTTTGGATTGGTTTGTGAAGGTTGTAAAACAAGAGGGATGGGGACAGTTGTACGGAGGTTTGGCACCATCTCTAATGGGCACAGTTGCTTCTCAGGTGAGACTGCATTTTTTTTTCTTAAAAATATTGATTTGAAGCTTTATTTCAAGAGTTGAATTCGATTTGGTGATTGGGAAAATCTGCTTGTTAATAGTGGTATAGCAATTGATATGGTGTCAATGAACTGCAAAGTGAAACTGTGTGGGGTTTTTGATAAATTTTTTACATTGTTTGATAATTTGATGATTTTTTTTTCTTAATTTAACTACTTGATTAATAGAGTGTTTGGTGAATATGCAAGTTATGAGCAATGGGATATACAAAGCACTGGATGATAGAGCAGTAGTAAATGCTTTGTACAAAACTCTCTCTTCACTATCAGTGTGAAAATGCTTCTTAGGAAGATGTACAATTAGCATAGTGCAATTTTCATGTTACTCATGAGAGTATTTTGAATGTTGGACAAGTATTCTATGTCTAATTTTGTTGATACAATGATCAATAATAGTAAAGTTTGTGTTTGGTTTCAATCAATTTGTATAGTCACTAGCATGCTAGTTGTATTCCAAGTTACATGCCACGTGAATTTAGTTGTTTGTACTGGCATGTAAGCTATGTATTGGCATGCAACTCTGGCATGTAACTTGAAAATAAATTGGCAGGTAAGTTAAGAAAGTTATGTAAGTTATGAGTGTCTTTCAATTAGGGAAATAAAAAATAAACTGGCAAGTAACTTGAAAATAAACTAGCATGTAACTTAAGAATCAACTGGCATGTAACTTAAAAATACACTGGCATGTAACTTAAGAATCAATTGGCATATAACTTGGAACATGAAGAACATGTAACTTGAAACAAACTTGACATGTAACTTCAATTTGATAGTGATATATAAGTTCGAATACAACTGATATGTAACTTGAAACACAACAAGTATGTAACTTGAAAGGCATGTAACTCCGAATAGTTGGTACTCAACTCGCATGTAACTTGAAATTAAACTAGCATGTAACTTGAAAATCAATTGACATGTAACTTGAAAATCAACTAACACGTGACTTGAGAATCAACTGACATGTAACTTCACAACCAACTGGCATGTAACTTCAATTTGATCTGGCATGTAACTTAAGAACCGACACTGGCATGTAACTTCAATTTGATCTGGCATGTAACTTAAAATTAAACTGGTATGTAACATAAAATTCAACTGGCATGTAACTTACAATTAAAATGGCATATAACAATACTGAAATTTGATCACTGAAATAAATCTAGCTACAGATGTGCTACACTGTTACAAGCTCTAGGAATATGAACAAATTTTATATCGCAAAAGCTATGCAACAACAAAACATAAAACTTCTATACACAAAGGAAGTTTCCCCAATCTGACAGCTTGACTTTTCAATTTAACTGGCATATAACTTGAACCTCACTTGACATGTAATTTGAAATATAATTTAATTGGCATGTAACTTGATAATCAATTGACATATTGTAATGCAGACTGTCATGTAACTTGAACATCAATTGGCATGTAACTTGAACTTCACCTGGTATTTAACTTGGAATACACCTTCAAACATGTAACTTGGAATAAAACTGGCATGTAACTTTAAATCTAATTGACATGTAAATTTCAAACAGCAGACAAGTAACTTTCAATTCAAATAACCGAATAGACTTAAATTCAAACATTATTAGTTATGAAATGGTATCTTGTAATTCTACGTAATTAGTCTTTAAATACAAATAACACAATAACAAAACATATTGATGACAACTTGCTACATTGTGACCTTCTCCTCCACATTTCTTGTACTTGTACCTTACTACCAGTTTACGTGGTCAATTGTGACCGGATACATATTTGAACCCAGCAGAACTAAGTTACAGTTGTGACCGGATACAATGCCAGTCGATTTCCAGTACATCATGAAATAAATTTCGGTGTGTTCAATATTAATCTAGAGGGGGGGGGGGGGGGGGGGGGGGGGGGGGTGGTGAATAGATTTTAATCGTTATTACCCAATTTTCGTGTTTAGTCAAATTTACGAAAATGCCCTAAATAGTCAATATAAAAAATCAAGCATACAAGTGCGGAAATTAAATACGCTTGATTTTTACGTGGAAACCCTCAACAGGGAAAAACCACGGGCCGGTAAATGCGCCACACTCAAACCTCGAATCCACTAATTGTGATAGCGTTTACAACCTAATCCCGGTTTACGACCTAATCTTGATCAATAACTCGCTACCACTACCCGCAAGACTGTAAAAGTGGACCTAGTCCAATTGCTCATGTGAACACCTAATCCCGGTGTACGACCTAATCCCGGTCATCAAACAAGACTTACTTCTCCGAAGAGATCACACCCTAAGTGAATATGCAATGATATCCAAATATGCAAATAGAGCTAGGGTACACTAAATGCTTATATAGGATTATATGATAACGATAAAATCAATCATAGATATGAAAATAGCTATATGACATGGCATACAACTTTAGCTATGTAGAGGATAACCAATCCTAGATACAATAGCTATCAAAAACAATCTCAATCATATTAATGAGATTAATTAGCTAGATGACATTTTAGCATGAAATCCTAGCTATCAAAAAACAATCTCAATCATATAATGAGATTAATTAGCTAGATGTTAAATAAACATGAAAATCCTAGCTATCATAAATAACCCAATCAACACATAATCTCAATCATGTATGTTGAAATTAATCTAATGACATACAAATAATAAATGAGATAAATTGACAAGTAAAAACACTAATTATGTAAGATAATAGTGTTCAACATACCATACCATGTATGTTGAAGAAGACCCATACATTAGCACATACTAGATGTTCCTAGATGATGTTTAGATGATTATTTATGCATGTGGAAATGGGTTGGGAGAGTTAAAGAAGCAATCTTGGTGCTTTCCCTTACTAGGGAACTTTTAATCTCTCTTTAGGGTTTTGTAGTTTTTGGTTCTTGAATACAAATGAGATAGAGAGATGTATTTATAGTGCTTAGATGATAGCCCTATAAATCTCATGCATTTCCCTTCAAAAATGAGCCAAATCGAACTCCAAATGAGTGAGATATGGTCAAATTACGAAACAGGGGTAGAGTAGTGCGCTGGTTCATTGCACTGGTATACTACCTGCGCAGGCACCCGTGCATTGGCAAATCAGCACATTAGCTCGAGATTCGAGTGCCCTAAAACATGATCAAACGACATTGAAACCTTTCATATGATATATCATTGGAAATGTATGGAAGTCTATTTTCTACTCCAATTTATGGAATGACATTTCAATGTCTGTAAAAAAAGTTATGGTCAATTGAGTGACCAATGGTCAGATTCGGATAACAGCTGTTATGCCTTGTTTTAGTGGTCACTTTGGAGATTTCAAAACCGATCCAAACGGTCATAAAATATTATGAATAATATACCGTTGGAAAGGTATGGGTGTTTAGTTTGTATAGAAATTTTCAAAACTCATTTTGAAACTTTGTATAAAACGCTATGGTCAAAAGACCATGCAAATGTCAGTTTTGAAAACATTTAAAACATTAAAATCCAATCTTTTGAAACTAGACACTTCACTCCAAACAACCAAACCAAATCTAACACTTATCCAAGAGAAGAATGAGACATTCTCAAGTTGCCAACTATCGTGCTAAGACATGCACACCATTGTGCAAGCGCGGATGTTTCCGATCAATCTTCGGAAAACGAATTACACCACACTAAAGACTAAAAAACATGAAGTGCAAGTGTGGGATTTTAATGCATCATAATGCCTAACATGTCATGGCATTGTCATGAACAAGATGCAATCAAATAAAACATGCATGAATAGAATTCATGGCTTTGCATCCTAATGCCTAAACATGTCATGGCATTTCAATGAACAAGATGCAATCAATTAAACATGCATGAAGAGATATTCAATAACATGAATGCACACATATAAAAACACACAACATACAAGTATTAGAGATATGCATGAGTTGTATGTGTGTGGAACTAGATCTCTTCAAAGCAAGTAAGCACTAAAATATACCTTTGGTGCTTCTTCTCTTAAGGTTTTGAGAGGGTCTTAGTTGTGCAAATTATCAACCATCAAATGCCTAAGTTACCCTTACATCAAACCCCAATATGTGGTTTGTCTACGAAATAAGCCAATGAAAATATGAGATCTTACACATTAGATCAAACGCGAATCGAACCAAACTCCCTTTCTCAACTCGACGAAAAAAACTAACAAATCACCTGTAGAAGACATGAAGACATTAGTGCTTCAACGCCAAAGCAAAAATCAACAGCACACGTAAACTATGCCACAACATTGACAAGATCAGTGTTGTACCAAACGGAAAAATTACAAACAAACTATACACAATGAAAAATTCAAAACAGAAAATTCAGATACATCTAACATCAGGAAGCAGTATACATCTAACAAACTCTGGTTTGCAGACACCAAAATCAGAAATGTAACCTAATTAATAAATTCACTGAATTAAAGCCTTAAAACATCTCTTGTTCTCTGCATTGAATAAATGTACCAAAATAATGCATGCACATATGCTTAAGATTGTGAACTGTTTTCACCAAATAACTAATATCTACTGCTTTTTTTATCACCAAAATACTAAAGCTAACACCTTGATGCATTCTCTCGTCCATAATTTTCTTTAAAAAAAAGGCCTAGAAAAAGAATCAATTCCATTTCAAGTGAGCTTCACGAGATTATTTGACTTGATTTAGTTAGGGTTTCAAAACATGAAATTAGAAACAACAAAAACCAAATCTCAATTAAAACCCCCAAAACAGAAAAGAGAAAGATCTAGCTACATGGATCAAAACAAAAAAATAATAATAATCTCAATTGAAATAAATTGAACAAACATTGATTCCCAAACTAAAAACACGCTTCAAATACACAAACCCTAGATGACCTAGATCAACAAATAGACTTATAACCCAAAAAAATTACCATAAACCAACGAAAATGGAAAAAAAAAAAAAAAATCAAAGAAGCGTAAAGTGAAATCACCTGTTAGTGTATGTTTCGAAATCTCAGGAGAGAGAGAGAGACGTATTCCAGGTTTTCAATCTTCTGGGTTCTGGTTGAAGAGAGAGACAAAGAGAGAGAAGAAGAAGACGCCGCTGGGTTTTCTTATAAGTGACATGAACTGAGGAGATTTTGAGATGTCGTTGCTGGGTTTCGGTTGAAGAGAGATGAAGATAGAGACGACGAAGAAGATGCTGTTGGGTTTTGGCGGCGTCGACAGGCAAGAGGGCGTTAGCGATGGATGACGGTCACCGAAGAGAGAGCCAAAGAGAGAGATCTGATTTTGAAATTATCAGAGAGAGAGAGAGATATCTGATTTTGAAATGTTGGGAAGACAAATCGATGGGTATCAGGACTGAGGAGAGAGGGAAATTTTGGGTCGGAAATTTTGGGGCAACTAAAAGAAAATGGAGGGCAATTTTGGCAATTCAAGCACAAAGATGACAAGAATAATAAAAATAAACTTTTGGCCAAAAACAATAAGTCAATAAATTTTTTGATCATTTCCTACAATTCCCTCATATAAATACTTTTGCCTACAACATCCCTCGGTAATATCTTATTTTCGATCACATGTATCCCTCACTGATGCATTATTTGTAAGGGCAAAAATTGTCAAAAAAGTTCTCCTAATCCAGTTTTTATAACATTTTCGACAACATTTTTCCTTTATCTCCAACTACCTTTCACCCTAAAAAAAAAAAAAACTATTTTTGAGGGCTTGTCAAAAAAGGGTTATTTTCCACGATATTATTTCCGATGAAGACTGACGACCTATTCCCATTGAAAATATCATTTCCGAGGGCTTTTTAACATTTTTCGACATCTTTTGGCCCTCAGAAAATACCATATTTCTTATAGTGATGGTGACGACTCACTTGCTCCGGTGGTCGGCAGTGTGTAATGACGGGTCCGAAAATGAGAGAGTAGAGTGTGTGATAGATGGAGAAGGTGAAGAGAGAAAATGAGGTGGAGGGTGAATTTTTTTATAAAAAAAAATTAGTGACACATGTCACTCATTGAGTGCATCGGATGCACCCAAGTTTTTCTCCCCGATCTCCTTTTGAGGGGCGCCGAAGTGTGTTTGTTAAGGGGAGTTAGAGGGGATTGCTTGTAAAGAGTCGTAAGATAATCTCCAACCCATGCATCAATTTCCAATTTGTTGCAAATTTCCTCTCCAACCGGTACGCTAAATCCGGCGACAGTTTGAAATGTAACGTTGAAGTTCAATTAATAATAAATGCAATATTTTAGTGAATTAAATTTTATTTCTTAATTTGTTAATTTTTTTAACTTATCCTAGTATTATGTTAATTAAGGGGTAAAATGTTAATTGTTGAGAAATAATAAAAAAGAGAATATTTAGGGAATATTCTTTTTAGAGTAATATTTGATGGGTTACGGATATTGACACCCATAAAAATGATAAGTGCACCCATATTTATAAGTACACTCATGTCTAAAATTTAAATTAAAACATTACTAGAAACACCCACCTTAATACCAATAATACCCTTATTTAAATGATTGTTTTCATTTTAATACAATTTATTTATAAACCCTCATAAGTTATTAATACACCCAATTTTACAAATGATAAAATTTTAAATTCTCCAGACTCAAAAACACAGTCTCGGAAATTCTTAAATTTTTAAATTTCGAGAATCTTTACTTTAGGCCAATTTTAGGCTATGTATTTACCTAAGGCATGCTTATTATATTTATTATATTTCAGGCCGTGTATTTCTCTTGGTATTGGCCGTTTAAAGTTAAGGGGAGATGATCTTTGTGTATACAGGACTGATAAATTAAGAACATGCATTAAGAATACCTGAAGATCCCGCCTTCTATAAGCAAATGGCAGCTAATTTGATTAAGTTCCAAATAGGTGTGAATGTGTATGCATTCAGTGAAAAGTACACAGATATAGCCTCCATAGGCATGTGGTTGTTGTTTTGGCTTACTTTGTTTCAAGTTAAGGGGACTAAATTAGAGCTACAATTGTGGTTTAGTTTTACCAGCCGTTCTACTGATAATGCATTTTTCCACCTTATTCTTTTCTGTTATATGATGTATGCTGCTAATTTTATGGTAGGTGTTACTAGTAGCCTTTAATGTGACATGTTTATACTTTCAGGATTTCATTACTCATTTCCTCATTTTCATCAACTTTTAGAGGTATTTGGGTTTCAGTTTCTTTGTAGGAATTTTTATCTAGTGCCCGTTCCTGCAACTAATATTGGACTTGATATTTTGAGGCCAATAGTAATATGTTGTAATTGTTAACATGATCATATAATATTAAGTTCTTAACATCATTGCAGTCAATATGTTTAGTCTGGTTTTGTGACAATTATGATATCAAGAATATCTTTTGTTTTCCTTTAAAATTGACCTTAAACCAGTGTTTATGATGTGAGTTTGGTGTAAATGTTTGATGATACATATTTGCTGTATTTGCTAGTTAAAAACCATTGCACGTTGCTTTTCATTAGTTATGTTTTCATTTTTCTTTCTTTCTTTCTTCTATATATATATATATATTTTTTTTTTTTTTAGAAAGGAGTTAACTATGCTTTTTGACACAATTACTACTAAGTTCTTACTTTTTTTCAGCTGCAGAAAGATACTCAAACTACAAGTGACATAAGAACTGTGAATATTTGATATGATTAAATTATATTTTCTTGTATAGGTACTTTAGCGAAACATACTAGAGGTCAGGTGTATTACTATCCAAGCTTCCAAGCAACCAATTAAGGAGAGAAATTTAGGCATGAGTTATTACGAGATCTTACTAGGGAAACTGCTTGGGAAGCGGTCATGCGTATAAGATGTGGAAAAGGTGCCCATCCATGCTCTATGACTGTCTCTATTGCTGAAGCATAAGTGCATAGGATGATTTATGATTCTTGTTTGAGTATAGCTGATTGTTTTTGTTTTTGGTGTTTCCAGGGATTCGTTTTACGTCTTATGATGAAAACTTTACGCTACGCTCGACTGATCTATTAGCACTTCCTGCTGTGGATTGTGATAAAGTATACGCAATGCAATTATCTTTTGAGGAAACATTACTGACAACTCATACAGTTTATTTCCAAGTTGCTTTGCTGTGGATTGTGATAAAGCATACGCAATGCAATTCTTCTTGTTCTTTTTTTAAAAAAGAAATAGAATTAAAGTTGAATTAGGCTTCTTCCTTTTTTTTTTTTTTTTTTTTAATAAAGTGATATAGTGGAAGATATGGGTGTAATTAATGAGTGTAAATAGTATTTTGTTTATTTTTAATTAAACTAATTTGTCCTTATTGGTAAATTCCTATTGGGATATTTTTGTAATTAAAATATGGGTGTGCTTATCATATTTATGGGTGTCAATATCGACTCCCTATTTGATGCAATGGGTTGGAGATGGAAAAAAAATTGGTATGGAAATTGCTGCATTTTGCTGTAAAATTACACAAATTTAGTATTTTGGGTTAGAGATAGCCTAAGAATGACTGCGTTAACATATTCGTATATTTATTACTTGTTTGTTATATATATATATATATATATATATACAGGGACTTGCTATGGTACAAGTAAGGAAGTTTGTTATACCGTACAAACCAACAAAAAGTAACAAAAATAATAATAAAAAATAAAAAAAAAAAGTGGCTAACAGCTAACATAAGGCAACCAGTTTCAACCGGTTGCTACAAATTTTTTTTTTAATATTATATATATTCATTAATTAATAAAAAATTAATAAAAAATAATATTTAATATTAAAATAAATTTAAAATTCATGATAATTATATTTTTTTGTATAATTAATTTAAATTTCATGATAATTATATAAATATAATTAACAAAATATTTTTGAAAATTTGAATTTTAAAAACAAATTCAACGTAGGCTAAACAAGTTTAACGTTCGGCTTAACGTAAAACCTGTTCAATGAACAAGTGAACGTAAACCTTCATTCTTGTACAAGTTGAACGTAGATTGAACGAGTTTAACGTTCATCCTAATGTAAAATGTGTTCGCTGGACAAGTAAATGTTAAATCTTCAAGAAAAAAAATTTTTGAAAAAAAATTATTGAAATTAATGAAAATTATTCATGAACAAATTCAACGTAGGTTGAACGAGTTTAATGTTTATCCTAACGTTAAATCTAATCGATGAACAAGTCAACGTAAACGTTTGTATTGAACAAGTTCAACGTGAGTTGAACGAGTTTAACGTTAACACTAAAGTTAAACTTGATCAGTAAACAAGTCAACGTAAATGTTCAAGGAAAATAATATTTTTAAAATTTTTTTATTAAAATTCATGAAAAAATCTCCATGAACAAGTTCAACGTAGGTTGAATAAGTTTTACGTTAATACTAACGTAAAACCTGTTGGATGAACAAGTGAACATAAACTTCATTCTTCAACAGGTTCAACGTAGAAAGAACGAGTTAAACATTTATGTTAACGTTAAACTTGTTCTATGAACAAGTTGATGTAAATCTTTAAGAAAAATAATTTTTTTAAAAAAAATTATTCAAATTTATGGAAAATTAATCATGAACAAGTTCAACGTATGTTGAACGAGTTTAATGTTCAACCTAACGTTAAATATGTTTGTAAGGTTCCCATTTGTTGATTGACTCATTTCGTGGACAAACCACATGTTGGGGATTCTTGTAAGGGTAGCTTAAGTGTAGGTGTTATTGCTAAGGCCCTTTGAAGACCTCATTCTTGATAAGCACCGAAGGTAATTTTCTATGTGCTTACTTGTCTTGAAGAGATAGTTACACACACTCACAACTCATGCATATGTTTAATCCTTATATGTTGTGTGTCTTATTTGTGTGCTTTAATGTTCATTAACATCTCTTCTTGCATGTTAGTTTGATTGCATCTTGCATATCCAATTGCCTTGTCATGCTTAGACTTAGGATTGCATTTTTGCATTGGGCGCTCCCAAAAGCGCTCTACAGAAGCGCTGTACGAACAGCCCCCGTTGAGCGCTGTACAAACCTGATCGATTTAATTCGGTCACTGTACGAGCGCTGTACAGGCGCTGTACAAAGTGCTGTACAGGGCACTCTACGTAGAGCGCCCCTCTGTTTTCTCGTGAGAACAGAGCAGGGGCGCTGTACAAGCGCTGTACAGAAGCGCCCTACGTACAGCGCCCAAGGCAAAATAGTGGTGTCACTTATCAAAATGACCACACTTCATCTTGGCACCCTATATATATGCCACTTTGACTTTAGGTCAATTACAAGAGTTCATATTCAGATTTCATACTTAGGATATTTTTCAAAGAGAAGAAAAATTCCAAGAACTCATTTTTATTATCTCAAACACTTTTTTCATGATCATCAATCATCATCTAGCATCATCTTAGATCATCTAGATGTCTTCTTACATGGATTCTTCATCATACTTTGCTTGGTAAGCTTTTCACTAATATCTTACATATTTTGTGTTTCTCTTAACAAGCAATCTCAATTAATTACTTGTATGTTATTTTGTATGCTTTGGATACAAGATTGAGATTAGTGTGATGTATGTTTGAGAAGTTGTATTGTGATAGCTAATTAGGTTTTGTGCTTAATCTTGATTAGCTAAACTATTTGACATGTTATTTAGTTTGTAATATCTAGGATTGCTTTAATTGCAAATTCATCATCTTAGATAAGCATATAGGGTTTCCCTTGCTCTATGTTGCATTTGGATATTCATATATTCACTTAGGGTTGTTATTCTCTTCTAGAGAAAGTAAGTCTTGTGTGTAGCATCCGGGATTAGGTTGCTTAGATCGCAAGCAAATTGGACTAGGTTCACTCATACCGGGATTAGGTAGGTGTGTGATTACTTCCGGGATTAGGTTGTAATCGGTTACACATTTAGTGGATTCGAGGTTCGAGTGTGAATTACTTACTAGCCCATGGTTTTTCCCGTGAGGGTTTCCACGTAAAAATCAAGTCTTATTTAATTTCCGCATTTTATACTTGATTTATTGCTTTATCTATTTAGGGGTAAATTCATGATTTTGACTTAATATGAAAAATTGGGTAATAAGCTTAAAATCTATTCACCCCCCCCCCCCCCCCCCCCCTCTCCTTTAGATAGTTTTATACACACCGTGCTATAATTAGTTTCAATTGGTATCAGAGCGGGTTCCTAGACATACATAGGTGATCCTTGCTTATTTTGGTGTGTTTTGCATTTTGTGTGATTTTTGATCATTCATACATTTGCATTCATTTCATTCATTCATAAACACTATGAGTGGAAACGGTGGAAATGGTGGTGGCAACGAAGGTGCTTCTAGCACAAGGCCTCCACTTCTTACCGGATTGAACTATTCCCAATGGAAAGGGAAGATGGAATCCTACATATGCCAAATTCACGACCGTGCATGGATGGCGGTGGAAGACGGATTTGATCTACCCATGATGACTCCCGGTGGTGGAGGAGAAGAAGTATTGAAGCCTAAGGCGCAATGGAACGCGCAAGAGTTTGAGGTTTCTAAGTGGAATAGGAAGGCTATGCATGCCATTATGTGTGCAATGGATGAGAATCAGTACAAGCTTATTCAGAACACTCAGATTGCAAAAGTGGCATGGGACATCTTCAAGTTGCACATGAGGGAACCGAGGTGGTGAAGGAGTCCAAGCTTCAAGTCCTCCAAACTCAATTTGAGCTACTTAGGATGGGAGAGGATGAATGCTTCAATGACTTCGAAATCAAATTGATGGACATAGTAAATCAAAGCCATCAACTCGGAGACCCGTATTCGGATAGGAGAGTCAAGCAAAAAATTATGAGATCTTTCCCCGATAGGTTTGAATCAAAGGTGACGACCATAGAAGAAAATAGTGGCTACATGGATATGAAGCCAAGTGAGGTGATTGGACGTCTCCATGCATATGAGTCTAGGAAGGCTCCTAGCACCACTACTCCTCCTAAGAAGTCTAAAGGAATAGCTTTGAAAGCATCTAAGGATGCAAATGAGGCAAAGCATGAATCGGATGAAGACCTCGCCTTATTTGTGAAAAGGTTTAATAAGGTTATGGGGTTCAAGAAGAAGAAGGGATTTGGGTCAAGAGGACAAGACTTAAAGAAAAAAGGTTCCTTCAAGAAGTTTGAGCCTAGACAAGAGAGGACCAAAAGGAAAGGGGTCTGATGCTTTGAATGTGGTGGGATTGGTCACTTTGCCCCCGAATGTGCTAATCACAATGAAAAGAAGAAGGACAAAGTGATGGCTGCCACTTGGAGTGTGAGTAGTGATGACTCCAATGAGGAAGATGAGTCTTCAAGTGAAGAAGAGCTCATGGCTAACTTCCTAGCTTTTGCCTCATCTCACAAGAGCAAAAGTGCTAGTGAAGAAGAGGAGTTAAGTCAAGAGGAAATTGACTCTAGTGAAGAAGAAAGTGACTCCTCTTCTATTTCCATAAAGAAATTTGTGGAGCAAAAGGTGCTTGCTAAATACCATGCCGAGTTCAATGATTTAGCAATTAAAAGCACAAGAAAGATTGAGAGGTTGAGAGAAGAGAACCTTGAACTTTCGGCTCACAATGACCACTTGAGTGAACAAGTGGAAAGATTGAAGAGGAGAGAGGATAAGTGTTGTATGTATAAACTCGCTCAACTGACACGTCATCAAAGGAGCTAACAAAAGGTTGCCACGTCATTCATTGACCGAGTCAAGGGAAGAAGTTTGACCAGTCAGGATGATAAAATAGCTTAGACCAGAGGGAAGTCAAAGGCATGGTCGCCAAAACCAAAAACCTACTCGCCGAATATAGAAGTGCACTCGCCAGATACGCAATACCTAGAAAATAAAGGTGCTCGCTGGACCAGCACACTGGGCTCGAACCGACTCGGCAGAAACCAGAAGCAACAAGGAATCATAAAAAGGAAAGAAGATCCAATCCGTGACAGAAAAGGATCCTAATACAAATCAACAAGGGGAAACCCTAAATAAACATGTATAAATAGAATCACCTATCCCACGAGGAAGAGGTTCAGAAAGATAGAGAGAGAAAAGAGAGCAATTGTGAGAGATTAGAGTGTGTAACAAAGCAACGAAAACCTAGTATTATTCTTCTGCCCTAAGGGGCGCCGTGGTTTTTTCCCATTCAAGGGTTTTCCACGTAAAACTTGTCTTTTGCATGTGTTCTTAATTTTCTTGCTTCATATTAAATTGATTTAATTGTTGAGTGCGTGGCAATCCAAATTTCACCGTCAACAATTGACGCTAGAAGAAGGGGGCTTTTGAACAGAAAACTTCGAGGGACCCTTGCGAAATCAGACAGCATGAACAACGACAGCGACAGAGATGGTAACTCCAGTGGAGATTTAGTTGTTGAACCAGCTGCGCCAATGGGAGACAGGGCAGTGACAGTTGGGGAGCAGTCAGCAGCAACGCCAGGAACTAGGGCGGCTGATCCCGGGATTTTGCAGCACTTCCAAGCCGCATTGGTAAACCTAATCAGCGAAGCCAGCAAAATAGGACTTTCGCTTCCGATAGGGTTAGGAGTCTCATCTCCTTACGAGTTAACCACCCCTGGAACCCATCCACCCGGAAGGCTGCGGTCAGAAGTTCATATCACAATTCCCGATACTCAAGCAAGACAATCCACCGAGGAGACCCCCCAAGACCTCATTGAGGATTTTGAGGGGAGAAAACAAAGGAAGGGAAAAGGTGTGATGAATGAAGAATCCAGGGAGGAATGAGACCAGGTGCGAACACATGGGGTCAATTCCAGCGACACATACCAGCGAAACCGGCGGAGACACCGGTCCATCTCATCTGAGGACAAGAGTCCTCGTCCGCGAAGGGAGTTGCGATCTAAAAGAACGAAGCGGAGAAGATCCGAGAGCACTGAAGATCGAAGAAGCCCAGATGAGAGAGGCAATCATGGTAGAATGACAATCAAGAGTAGGCTCGATCCAGCAGGAGAACCAACTGGTCAGCGAGATGTCACCTTACAAGAGCTATCAAGAAAGGTTTCAGCAATGGCACGAAGGTATGGTCGTAATGTATCCTCGGATGATGAGTCAGATAGCCCATTCGTCGAAACTATTGCTCGCACCCAATTTCCAGACAGATTTAGAATGCCAACTATTGAGCAGTACAAGGAGAACAGGGATCCAAAAGAACATGTTCGCCGATTCCGCAATATCATGGCCCAGTATTCATCCAATGACGGGTTGTTGTCTCACCTTCCCGCAAACATTCGGCGACCTCGCCTCTAGATGGTTCGGAAGGCTTCCACCCGGAACCATAAGCAGCTTCTCAAACCTCAGCAAGGCATTCATAAGGCAGTTCATGGGAAGTGTCCAAAGAAGAAAGTCACTCGCCCATCTGTCGAACTTGAAACAGGAACATAACGA